>OY829914.1:287918623-288518623 GCA_963691935.1 Nephrotoma guestfalica | reverse complement strand
AGTTAGAAGAAATCAAATCGGATTTTGCTGAATGGAAAACGGTGTCAAGTCTATGTGAAGCGCACTCAACTGCCTCGATGCTGCACACCTCGGTAACAGCGCTAATACACCTATGCATGCCGCCACGTGATCCAACAAATCAAATTTACGAAAAAAATCCAGTTAAAAATCTAAGGAAACCTAGATTTCTTCTAATTAGATAAACAGTTTGCGCAGTCAAACAAAAAAATTCCCAAATAAAGGAAGTGAATTTGATCCAGCCACCGGCGAAAGATATAGAAATCAAACACAGTTTTACCAAAAGTCCGGTAAGTTTAATTCTTCACTTTAGAAATCAAGTGTGGTGTAATCGAGATCTATGTCTACATCCGTGGTAAAAGAATGTCGGGTGTAGTCACAACATATTCACCCATCCATTTTCTTCGAAATATTTCCTGATTCAATATTATTGTGGTATAATCATTTCTCTTTAGTGGGTTCATTCTAACGAAAACTAATTTAAATGGAGGCTTTTATAGCTATAAGGTAATGGGTAAAATAAAGAGTCAAACACTGCCGTAAGAAAAATTTAAATGTGAAACTGTATACCATTACTTAATATTATATGATATTCTCATATAATATTTTACGCCATTATATTTGCATAGTGCTGTAAATAGCAATATATAAGATTTATCATCTGAAGTATTTAGGCTTTAATATAACGTAGCTGATTCTGTGGTAACTGTAGCTCGTCGGTTTGGCTACGGCGTAAGATAGGACGTAAAAAGCGAATCAAGAAATAGTTGTGTTCGGCCCAAAAACTGATTGCTGAGATTAAATACAAACAAACAATTATAAAATTATGATGACATGTCTTTTTGATGACACCATTCACATAAATGCCTGAACTGTCAAGCAGACCTTGTATTACTGGATATTGTGTTGGCTACTGGATATTGTTGTGATTAGTGGTTATTTCATCGCCACTGTAATTTTGAGTTTTGCGAGAAGTAGTACATAATATTGCCCAGGAAAACCGACTGTCATCGCTCTCTACCATGGTATAGTACTCAACTCCACGCACGCTCTGTAATCTAAACAAACGATGATAACAATTTTTAAACACTCCAATTCCTCGAGTGGCACAACCACTACAGTACTTTTAAAAAAAATTCTGCAATCAAAATGTTCCCAAACATGTGGAAAAATTCATTCATAATTCTCATTCATACATAAGAAAGAAATTGATATCACTAACTAAAAGCCGATTGCGAAAATTGAATTGAAATTTTTTAAGAGGTCGGATCACAACTAACAATTTAGTTAAATTTACGACATTCGAAGCGGAAAATGGAGTAGATGTTGTCACGGCAGATTTATGTTTAAACTTACGGCGGGTTAAGATGTCAATATTGTTGTGGGAGGGCTTTAAATTATTATCGTCTGTAGCTTGCGGATCGCAGCTGCTTCCAATTACTTCTCCAATTAACGTACTTTAAATATTGTATTTAGTAATATCGTTTGATATTTCTAACAAAACTTTTTTATCAAAATTTACAAAACAACCAGTACGATTTAAGATATTCGGCAGTTTTTTCAATTCAATTTGTTGCGGATTGGAACAAATTTTAAACTGATCTGCTGATAATATACCGAAATGTTCTGACTTTTACAATAACGTTTTAATTAATATCGTGGCGGGTGATTCGATTTAACAAGACGTTATATTACAATTTTGGTCGTGGGCCGCGCATTAAGTATGGTGGTAATCCGAGAATCTAATGACACTCAGCTACGTCAGTACGTTTCTGAAATTCCTATTATTACAAATAAATACATTTAGTTTAAGCCATTGTATTGACTGTAACGTAATGTATAGTAATAGTATATCATTTTCCACATTTTACTAGCTTTTCAGTAAAACTAAAACCACAAGATGTTTACAAAAATATTGACCCAATTTATAAAGCATATTATTTTACAAACTCAATTAAGAATTGTAAAATTATTTTAGTAGTCTTACTACCGCAATACTTAAACTTGATTGCCCACTTGATATTTACATAGTTGTAGATATGCAAAAATTAGCTTTAGATAAAATGTTAATACCGTAAAAGTAAAACTTATTATTTTTCTCTTTCGAACTTCTTTCGAATAACATGGACAGGCGAAATACCTAGGCATACATGCGTGCCTCCAAATTCATTAAAATGTAAAATCACATGCAAACCACCTTACGTAGATTAGAGTAGTGCGAGTCGAAACCATCTGCCGTAATTTTGTACTTTAATCCTAAAATATTTATATTACACATTTTTTGTATTTTTCTCTACCTTTTTTTGTGAAAATTAATTCACGAATTATGTAAGCATAACCCCACATTGAATATACATATAAAGCATAACAAACGCGACGTAATTAGCGTGCTTTTTGTTTTCTCTATCCTCTAACAAAAATATATGATGCGATCAGCACACAATACGCGCTATAACATCATCGCAATAAAACCATTAAAATCGCGTTTCATCTTCATAATATAACACAAAACAAATATGTACAACACACATCGCGCACCAATTATGTAATGGCGTTAATTTTGGATTTTGTAATGGCCAACAAAAAAAACAGGTATTTTGTCGCGGCTGGTTATGGGTCGACAAGATATAAAAAAAAGTAAATCGCATCATGTCGTCGAAATTATGGAGAGGTCAGGTGTACCACTTAGACAAGTGGTATGTACGAGACGATGATGATAAATAATATAAAAGAACTACTTCATGACACACTCTCGACAAAACAGTGTACAGATCTCAAGGATTCTTTGGTGAAATCATTATAAACTCCCAATTATTAATACTAACATAGAATGACACCTACACACACCCTACACATCAACATCTTCAGGTTGAGTCAGTAATTAACTTTTTGTTGTTGGTCGTTACTTTAAGTCTTGGGGGCAGCGGTGCAAAAATTTGCGGAAATACAATTTCTACAATTTACGAGCTTGCAAATAAATCATTAAAAGTGCAAAATAAACGTTTACAATGACATCAGAAAAAGACACAAAACAAACGCAAAAAATTTAATCTAATTTAATGGCGCTATAAAAGCACATCATATCAAGGTTACAATTTACAATATAAAAAATAAAATT
Source organism: Nephrotoma guestfalica (assembly GCA_963691935.1). Classification (NCBI taxonomy): domain Eukaryota; kingdom Metazoa; phylum Arthropoda; class Insecta; order Diptera; family Tipulidae; genus Nephrotoma; species Nephrotoma guestfalica. The sequence goes on along the minus strand of OY829914.1, from coordinate 288,515,487 downwards.
CAAATGCCAAATTAAAACTTAAATATTGATAGAGTCCATAACCTCATGAACGATAGCAGCATATATACCGTAAAACCAACCAATGAAGAAGATTTGTTGGGAAATTACTAGGAATCACTCAAGCCTGCGATAAACAGTATAATACTTTGCGTTCAAACTACATTCTCTGAATCAAAACGCAAAAAATATCTTTGCTTATTGTTTCAATCAATTTAATATGTATGCGCGAAACAAAATAACGATTTACGATTTAAGACACGAGAAATGAAAACGAATTTAGAATGTGCTGGCAAAATTGGCCACAAAATATTTTGTACACTAAAGTGTGTACATGAAAATTACATTTCTCGGTCTTCAAACCCGATATAATATTTAGCTTCATGAAGGTAAATATCATTACAAACAACTTCATAGAATCGTGATCAGGCAGGCCTTAGTTTACAATATTTTATAACCAAACGTCCAACCTGACCTTTTCTGTTCATCTACACTGCTCGTCAAAAAATTCCAGACACTACATTTCTCAGTAAAAATATGTGCTTACGGTAACTATTCGCATGATTCGAGTTATAATTGTACGAAATAATATAATTTGCGCCAAAAGACATTAACGCAGAACAACTTTTTGCTTAATAAAATTAACCACAGGATCAAAACAAATGGAATAACAAAATTACCGAAAAGTCGATATTGATATATCTTCGTCTTTATTTAAATAAAAATCAACACTCAATCCAAGTGGTCGGTACTCAATTATCGAGTATTTCCTCTACGAGCTCTGATCACATCTAGCATTCTTTTTGGCATACTGTGCACCAGGTTTGCAATATACTCCTGAGGTATCATTTCACATTCTTCCTGCAGAGCTGGTTGAAGATGATCTAAGGTTTCTGGAACTACTTCCCTTTGCCTTAAACGACGCCCTAGCATATACCACACGTGCTCAATGGGATTAAGGCCAGGGCCGCAAGCGAGCCAAAAAATTCGATCAATTCCCACCTCATCCAAATAATTATTGACAACGTTTGCAACGTGGGGTCAGACGAAGCTATGCATTAATAAATCAAGTGTCCGGAATTTTTTGACGAGCGTCTATACACAAGTTATATTATATATATTTTATAGTTAATTCTGAACTAAACTCCAATAATATAAAATGTTTCAAATTACGAAAACTAACTGAAAATTGTAAATTGGTTAACATTAAATAGGTTTAAAAAAATTAATTGTGTAATCTCCCAAGTCATCATTGACTCACTAATTATAACTATTAGGTTAGAAGCAAACAAATGATTTGTAATTTAATTGTTTCATTGTTGTATAAAAAAAAAATCGGAAAATTTTAATGGAAAATTTATTGAATCTTAAAACTGAAAATATCTTTTTGCTGACGTGATTAAAATGAATATAAAGTAAATGCTCTTTCTAAAATTTTTGAACGTTTGTATATTTGCTACTATAGTTGCTCTGAGCTCATTCGGAATAAATAAATGACTATTGACTAATTGCGATTGGCAAAATTATTTTTGTGCTGTATGCAAACATTTTACGTAGCTCGTAACTAACAAAAAAAATTACCATGATCGTTATATCACGATCGTTAATGTACATGTACGTATTCTGTCGAGTAGGAGGAATCCATTCAACTCGACAGAATAGGTACATTAACTTGGAGGAGTTATATTCCTTAACCGCTTGCACCTCAACAGTAACAAGTTTATTTAACAGACATTCCACCAGCATAGCTGACGTTAGATCTACAGATGTGTTGGCATGGATAACGATCATTTAATTGTATCAGTATAAAAAACCTACTTCCAAACTATGCTAAATCGGAATGACGAAGTCAGGCGAAGGGGTCTTTATCGAATATCTCTCAGTAGAGGAAGTAGACGCTCCTATTAGTCGATTGTCAAATGGAAAGGCAACCGATCTCGATGGAATCTCCGCAGAATTGATTTACCTCGGAGGCACTATTCTTACATAAAATTTGTACGATCTCATCGTTCTCGGGATTAACAAGGGAAATTGGAGAAGACCACGCTCATATGATCGGTGCACAAAAAGGCAACCGTTTTAAATGTGAAAGTATCGTGGTATAGCTCTATTGACCACTGTCAACAAAGTGTTGGCTCATATTGTACTTGCCAGACTCATCCCTATCGCCGAAAATAGCATTGGCGACTGAAATACTACCCAACAAAACAACTACATATGCGCAGCCAATTTTCTGTGATCTCTAAAATAACAAAATTTAAAAATCAAATTCGGTTTTTTGTATTGTATGAGTAGTTTTTATCCTTATAACATTCGATTGATATTCGTTAATTTTTACAAGAAAAATTGGGTCAACTAATGCTCAATTTCATCTATTGTTGAGCATTAATTTGATCGCCAACCACATCAAATGATGGTGCAATTGTTGTTTAAATGATTAAATATTATGATAACCAAAGACATAATCATTTTATTTTAACATAGTTTAATACATAAGCATAATAGATGGCGTGGCAGTTGTTACTATTAAATGAAATAATCGGTGCAATTGTATTCAGTAGTGTGCATCTACGGTTACAATAATTTGGTTACCAGTTAAAACTAGGTTTTGTTTAGATTCAATTTAAAATTCTATGATCGTGTGTAGCAAAACGAAAATACTGCATAAAACTGGAGTTTGTTTATAAATCCAAATTTCGTTTATCGAAACAAATTTTATTTTTTGTTTACCACCTAAACAAAATTCAATGAATCCCTATTATATTTTGGATTTTTGAGCGAAGCCGCAGGCGCAGCTCACGGAAAAAGCAAAACAATTATTTATTTTAGATAAATAAAAGCTTAAATTAAAAGTTTTGTATTTAATTATTTTCATTAAATACATTAGCAATATCTGGTGGATCCGCGCCGATAATGAAGTGGTTGACAATGAAAAAGGATTGCAAATGTTGTTTAGGTGGTAAACAAAAAAATAAAATTTGATTTGATAAACAAAATTTAGATTTATAAATAAAATCCAGTTTTAACCATTATTTTGGTTTCGGTAAAGTCGACTATAAAAATGACTCGAGATCAGGGGATTTTTTTGCTCAAAATCCGAGACTTAACGAAAAAATAACCGCAAGTTTATAGTAGTGGTATGTGAGTTAGTGCGAATGCGTGCCTTCTAAATTTTTTGGATATAACATTTTTAGATAACATTTCCATTTATAATTTAAAATTTGAAAATGCAAATATGCTTTAAATAAAATTAAATTTATTTAATTTTAGTTTTAAAATAATAGCAAATTCTGTGTTTCTGCGAAAAAAAAACCATTTATTCTTTCTAAATGTTTGTACTACTCAGGAACACACATTTGATAACTTTTATTAAGAATTGTTGAAAAATATGTCGTTATTTCTTAAAACATGAAAGTTGTTTGCGCAAACGTGTTAAAAAACGAAAAACGAACGTACGCCTTTTCAAAAGCAAGGGACATGTCAAAAAAGGGAGAGAATAAAACGACATAAGCATCAAAAACTGAACCGATTTGTACTATTCATAATTTTTGATGTTTACATTCGCAGAAAACAAACAAAAATAACCACATAAAAGTTACGCACACTAATATAAAATTGAACACTATACTCCTTATACGTATACGAAAACGTCGTCTCGTCTCTCGGATTTTGAACAAAATCGACCCCAGAAGATTGCGTCGTTTTCAAATCACATCGGGGTCACCAGATATATTGCGAATGTATTTAATGAAAATAATTAAATAAAAAAACTTTTAATTTAAGCTTTTATTTAATTAAAATAAATAATTTTTTTTTTCGGATGAGCTGCGTCTTCGATGTTCTTCACTCCAAAATCCAAAATATAATAGAAAGATTTATTGAATTTGGTTTAGCTGGTAAACAAAAAAATAAAATTTGTTGAGATCACAGAAAATTGTCTGTATATAGTTGTTTTGTTGGGTAGCTTTTGTACCGATTGTGTTTAATTTAAAAACAATTTGTATATACAAAATGTTGTTGTACATTCTTTTGAAATGATTATTTATACGATTATTTGTGCAGTGTTACTTGTAGTTGAAGAAACAAGCCACTACACGACTATGCTAATGTGGTTTTCGTCTCAACCGATCAACCATTGACTAGTGCTTCACCATGAGACCACTCCTGCAAAAAGTTGGCATACTTCCATAGCGTCTAGTACTATATGTAGAATCGTACCCGAAGAATCTGTTTCGGACTCCTTTGAAATAACATCTGGTGTTCGACAGAGATACACTCGCGCCTGTATATAATATAAGTCAAGGCATATTCTTGGATATGAAGATGATATCGTGCTGTTAGCCGAAGACCTAGCGATATCAAGGAGGTTCATATCGCGCGACAATATAAAATTATTACCAGCACCCAGGAGCATCTCCAAGACAAACCTCGAAATTGGTAACCATAATTTTAACAGCGTAGAAAACTTAAAATACTCCGGGTCCATAATAACATTGTCAAATAATATGCAGGCAGAAGTAAAAGCCGTACTTGCTGCCGGACATCAAAGTTCTCTTCACGCAATTTTGATTATCTAAATATATATCGCAGTCGCGCAAACTTGCATTTTATAAAGCACTCAAAGATCTGTGTTGACTTTCGGAAGTGGGAGCTGGACTCCGACATCTAATGACTGTAGAATGCTATCTACTTTCGGAAGGAACTTCTTTCATTCCATCTTTGGTCCAATTAACACATTCGCGGACATAAAAAATTTATAGTAGAACGTATTATGGCACATGCTATATATTCTTAAATAATAAACATATCTATGTCTGTCTTGAACTAAAGTACTAATAAAGCAACTTCTACGAGGCAGCGATATCATCAGATTCATCAAATCCAATCGAGCTACATGAAGACCTCGACTGCGTTGGTGCGTGGACATCGAACAAAAGCTACGTATAAAATATGATAGGATGACGAAATTGCAGAACGATAGCGATAGATCGAGACGGATGAAGGACAACTGTATAGGCGATAAAATCCCTTTATGATTTCTTTAAAACTAGAGAGGGAAAAAACAATTCCTAATTCAACTAAAATTTTTCCGAGTTAACTTGTGTAAGAGTTTTGATTATCTCTTGTGACAATTGTTTCGACTTATGAATTTATTTTTTACCTATCCGTGTTTCTTTTTATGTGAAGAGCCTATAAGGCAACGGCAAATCTCATTCGGAAGTGGCCTTTTTCAACTGTAAAGTTATTTTGAAAGTCAAAAATGTGCGGCCGCCGGTCTATGCGATTTTGTTGATAAAAGTCACACAGCACAAAAGGTTCGACTGCTCGGCCCTTTTTAGCCTATACGAAACGATATTTATTCTAAGTGATTTTGATAATTCTCTCAAATCGGTTACACATGAACGTAAAAACGAATTCGCTAAAATATAATAAAAAATATAAATGTAAAGTGATGCCTATAGTTTCATTTCGGAAGCATCATTTTTTATCTGAACTGGTTTCATTTTAGATCAAGCTTTCATAGAAAATATAGAAAATATACATTAAATTGACAAAAATTATTTATGGCCGGTCTCCCAAATATAATTTATCCCAAAAATTGTACCGATCAGAAGTTTCTAATTTCACGCTTGATCCTGAATTAGAGAAATGCAATTAAGTTAAATACTACCATTAGTTTAAATTGGACACGCAATATACAAGCCAGCCATATTTTCGAAACACTAATGTCTCCCACAGTTACGGGACTGCGGATAACTAATTAAATGACCGAGCACTAATCAAAAATTATGACATTAGGTGCTTTCAGGTCCCAACTGTTGGTAATATATTGCGTAGTCACGGTCAGCGTTATGAACATATAGAAATTTATAAAATTTTGAAATCAAATTGGTTACCATTTCACTAGTCATGGTGGCAACAGATGGGGGACCTGAAAGCGCCCATTGTATCGATACACTAAAGACAGAACGAAATAAAAGATTTACAAACACAAATGGGACGTTCACAGAATCTTATTATTACTATAATTTTCAAATGAATTGTCCTTGCACAAAAGGCAAACATTAAGGCCCATTGCACATATTAGCTAAGCTAAGCTATGCGATATGCGAGCTATGTTTTCGTATTATATAAAGCGTCTTATTTTGGCAATTTTACAACAAAAACCCCATACATTTCATTCCAACCAGAATAGTTGTATTCCAATTTTTTGCAGGAATAGAAATAAAACTATTCTACGCAAAGTTGTCCTCCTATTAACCTTTAGACTAACTTTTTTAAAAATTATAATTTTATGGGTTGGCATCTTGACAAGGAAACTCAATTTTGAATTTGTCAATTTTGAAATGAAATAAATTAAATAACACAAAAAGGACTTCAACGATACATTAAACTTAAAATTAAAAAGTGTTTACGTTGAAAACGTCTTTTATATAACCGATAAAAGTAAACAAAAAGCGCTTAGCTCTTACTTTCCTATTCCAATAAGAATAATATTTCCCATAACAAGTCCGCAATAGAGTTTTACTAGCTCATTGCACACTACAACTAAACTATGCGAGATGTGATTTTGTTTCGAGCGATGAAAACTATCTTAGTTTGAGTTGTTGCCTTAGTAATACCAGCAATATCGCTTACACATAATTTGATGGTTTTCTATATATGAAATGTGCATAGTCTAGCTGAAATGTACAACGAACCTAAAGCCACAGTGAAGAATCTAAAATTTGTAGTACATGGCCAACTTATTCCACATCAATGAAGTTATAATATTTTCCTTTCCAACAACCCTTGAAACGTATTAAACGTATCAGCAAATACATATACGAGTATCAACAGTCAACATTACCTTTACTACAACGCCTGCTATCTCTCAGTTTTGTGATAAAGAATTTTACAATATAAAGATTTTTTTAAACATCTCTATAAAATTCAAAATAGCTTCGATTAGCAGGTCATCTTTGCTGTTACAATGCTAAATATTTTTTAAATAAACTAAACTGAAGAACTAATATTAACTTAAAAATAATTTTTCAAACGTCATAGATATGTTTGACGTCAAAATATGTATCTGGAGGACTGCAATAACAATCAGCAGCATAAAGAAGAAACAATTTTTATAACAATCTTTACTTTTAAATTTTAGTAAGTAAATATTTTTTTTTGATTCACCAAATTAAATTATTTATTTATTAGGTACATATTTTGTGATTTTTTATTTACCAAATCATAAGTTACTCGATTTCTTACAAAAATAATTTAAAAACCAATAAAATAAACATAAATATTATTGTTTGCTTTTATTAATTCAGCCGGATTCGTTGAACCGTTAGCTATATTTTCGATGTAAACTTTTCGTATTCTAACCTTGACCTATCGGCTCAGCTCAATAGCTGATGAGGTTTAACAAGTTTCATTTCACCCTAAATTAAAGTGCTGATTATTGGGCACCACTGTGCCAAACTAAACGCGCGATGTAGAATAATTCTCCATTCAACAAGAGCGACAGAATGGAAGCAGCCAATCGATAAAATATTATTTGTTTTGTTTTCTGAGAAAATCACCCATTTTCATGTGGTACTATAAATTATGTAAGATGGTTATGTATATTGATATGACGGTATAGTTTGTGATAAACGTATAATAGATCAATACTGGTATCTTGGTATTTATTATATTTCCACCGTTTTACTGCCGAATCGGAATTTTTCTGGTTCGATCGAGTATCCAAATTCAAATAAAAAGATGAAATAAAAACTTGGAACTTGTCCCAGATTTGATACATAAAAGATAATTTACTCTTATTTACTATACTTTTGTCGTATATACATAATATGATATGTATAAAGTATAAAATATACATAATATGATATGTATAAAGAAAATAGTTTTTATTGTTATTTTTATACATATGAAAATAAAAGAAAATTGTGAAAATTTAATGGAAAGTTTTATTTTACTATATATAAAACCATTTTTTATATTAAAATTTTGAAATCGAATCGAAACGAATTTTTATTTTGGATATCTAGCTAGCTTACGTTTACTTGTGTGCACAAATCGATCGATTTATTTTTTCCATACGCTGGGTTCCAGATGTGCTTCGTAGTAATATCTTTTCATATGTGGATCTCTTATATACGTTAGTTATCTCTTCACATATATACGAATATATAAAACGTAGGGAGTACAGCAATGTGGTTTTTATATTACATATAAGCTCGTTAGATTTGATTTATCGCTTTAATTTGGAATGACAATTGGAAAATATTTTTATTCTTGAGGTATTCATACCATATGCTAACGCGGAAACTATCCGCAGATAACGTACCTGTTTTATTCGGACTGCTCCGGATCAAGAGGCTCAAATTTCTTGGAAACCCAACGATACAATTCAGCATTTATGAATATTTTTGGTTATTAATAAGACAATTTCCAAGATAAAAAAAATAAGTCTGGATAAGCAGGTTGCACTGTAATTTAATAATGTCATTCGCCGCTCTATGATGTTTATATAGAGAGAATTATACTAGAATTATATTAGCAACACAGTGCCAACTTTAGTTGCAAAAAATAAAATTTTCCTCTATATATAAAAATAAATTTTCAAGGTGAAAAACACATAAAAATTATCACAATTTTTTCTCACTAACAAAGAAATTTTTTTTATTTAAGTACAATGAGTGGTAGAATGAGTGCAGGGGAAATATGAAAAATCCATTTTCATTTTAATTGCTGTGTTTGTATTCATATTAATTTTAAATGTTAAAAATAGAACTGTAAAATCGAAGTGACGGCAAAAGAAATACTTCTTTGTATTCTAATCTTTAGATCGATTATGCAAGTCGCAAAATGCCAAAAATATGCAAAAACATGATATAAAATTCTGTTTTATTTAAATACACGATGCGGCGCGATTATTGCGACTACGACAAAAATGAAAACTCTCACGTGATGATTTTATGTGTGCGTACGCGGAGGTGTATCCACTTTTAAATACTTTTTTCTGTTTTTCGAATTTTGAGACAGTAACAAATTGAACTTTTAGAATGAGATATTTGCTTCCCGGCCAAGGTTACGACAAAGACGTATAAATTGTTTCTAACTTTAAACATGACCTTAATAATTTTTATCACTTGATGTATTTTAAAATTTTCAAACGATGTTTTCTTGTAATTCGTAGAATCAAATCACATATTTAACTCATAAATAAATAGTATAAAGCTATAAATATTCTAGAAAATATATGGGTCAAATCATAAAATTCTATTGCTTATAATATTGGAAAGGAATGAATTTTTTCAATATGAATAGTGAATTAGGTAGCGAGAAATTCTAGTTAATGATCGTGATAAACTTAAATTCAATTCGAATTAATTTCGTTTGCATTGGAAATAATTCTTGAAATTGTGGTAATAGGTAGAATAATATTTAGTCAATCAATTTCATTTGGAGTTGAAATTAATTTTTGCATAATTCATGGTTCTTGGAATTACAGATAGCGATGAATTTACTAACTAAAATTACGTTCTAGAAATATCTGGCAGCACCTAATTAATTTTGGTATTTTCCAGGTCCTTAGCATTTCTTAATATTTATTTAAAATGTCAGTGATTCGGGAAAGTTTAAGACTAATAAATATTTATAATAACAATTAAAAATCTATTTTTTCTTAGATAGATTACTGATCTAATTAATCAATCAATATGAATTAGCATCATTCTATCTTAAACAATTCAACAATCTGAAACAAAAAGTTTAAATCTTGGAGATATATTGCTTTACTACATGCATAGGTGAGTACAAACTAACTTGTAATGATTGTATCAAATTCTACATAGGGCAAGCTAAACGATCATTCTCAACGCGTTTTAAAATCAAATTACGCACAACACATTAAAACTCAAAAACACATAACTTTAACAATAATCTAATCATTTTACACAAAGCTAGAAAAGGACATAGACTCAACAGACTCGAAGAATTTGAGATTTACAAGAACAAAGATAAGAAAATATTAATGATTGTCAAAGTAAACACTAAAACCAACAAGATGTACGACTTAATTATACACAATAAATACAAAAGAAAAGCAGGAGGGACATCGTAATCAAGACCCAGACAACATAGTATGTAAGATGAATAATTTGTAATAGTTGTAAAGGAGCTGAGGGAGAATTACATATATTCGAATCGATTTTCCAAAATAAATATAAAAATTGTCACTATAAGGAATCTTTACAATTGTTTTATTAATTCAATTTAATTTATATAAAGGGATAAAAGTTTAATGCGAAAAAAATGAATTTAAAGCATAACAGCGAAATTTACCTAGTAAGCTTGGTCGTGTACTCCCAATTAATCACTCAATCAATCAAATTTCAGAATCCTGATTAAGCTGTGATTTTTAATTTAATCTAAAATTCGATTTATTAATTGTCCTGCGTTAAACGATTTATTATATTTTTTACTAACTAGTTAGTCAGCCAGGTGTCTGTAACCGGGTCGATTTCTATGCTACTATTAATCCTGCCCTACCCTCCTTATGTTATGTGTAAAGAGGGTGAATAGACGAGCCGGCGTCATCTGAAACACTAGTTTAGGCTTGGATATACATTCCAATCAAACAATGAGTAGTGAACTACGTAGCGATATAAATAGCTAGGAATTTAGCTCCATATAATTAATTCAAATGAATTTAGTCCTTACTTAATAAGGCAAATTATTAATTTTAATAAGCTATAATACGATAAAGTAGTAAACCTACATTTCGAATTGATTTTGCAATACCAACTGATTCTAAGAATGTAGACAAATTATCTAGCAAGTGTTGTGTACTGATGCATGATCTACTAGTAATGTGAATTCGATGCGGTAACTGGAATATTATTGCTTGGGCATATTCACCATCGCGTGTTTATGGAAGTTATATAGCGTTAATTTAAGGGTCAGATTACTTTAAGCACTTAATTGTATTAATTATACTAATTTGATTTTACATAACAAATATTTATAAGGTACAGTATATTGATTTTACTTTAGTTTGGAATGCCCTTTATCTTCCGGTTCTTAATTGAGACATCTATATAGGTGTTAGGTTCTAATCTTTAAATGGCAGTGACGAATAACTATTAAAATATAAAAACCTAATTTGTAGTTATGCTAACAGACGTCCTAAGGTTAGTTGATAGCTTTTTTACTCTACTACGATAGTCGCCGCCAAATGCGATTGATTTTATTGAACTAGGACTTCTTGAAATGTCTTGCTATGATTTTTGTTTGAAGATATTATTATTTATATTGATGCTAAATTTTATATTATGGTTTTGTCAGAATGATTCTGTTCCAAGTTGTTTTCAGACGATGACAATAAAAGAATAGTAACTATTTCCCAGCAAGAAAATCATTGACGATACATCATATAGACATTTATTAGTTAATGGGACTAATTTTCGTTTGTGACAAGTCTGAGATGAATCGTTTATGACATGTGTGAGATTAGTCTTATATGAGAAGTCATAGACGAATCATACGTGACATGTCAGCGATGAATTGCCAGTGATATATCTGAAATGAGTCGTATATGATATGTCTGTTATAAATTTATGTGGGACCTATGTAATAAAATTATTTTATCTAAATAAAGATATTTCTAATTTATTGTAAATAAACCATTAGTATATAATTGTCGCCTTGAAAATAATATACTTAATCATTTTCCGGCCATGGTTTTAACTATTGAATCTCTGCTGAAAAATATAATTTCTTCAACCCTGTCAAACAGTGGTTTATTGGTCGTCAGGTTGAAGTATAAATAGAGAAGCTAACGTGGAACTCACGCGTTTCTGTGTAAACATTTAGCAAGTGCGCACACTACTTTGCCGTGGAGGCTAACGATGACTACCCCATAACAAGAGCAGACTAAATGTGTAAGGGCAGTGGTCCTTTTAGATAGGGTGTGCGTGCGTTGGACTAATAACTTAAGGAAAAAACATTTGTTACCGAACCTCAACATATACCTCAAATAAATTTGGAAACACAACAACAATGACTTCAGGTAGAAGAACATAGAACGTATTTAGTTTAAATACCACGGAGAGCCTTCATTAGCTCTTTGAACATGCATCGCAATACAAGCTCGATCTCCTAGCATTGCAGGCAGCAAATTTAGTTTCAATAACATTGTCTATTTCAACTAATGCGAAGTTACGTTCTGTCAAGAGTAATAACATCGAAAGTCGGCTTTCATATATTCAATTCGTAATTGCCTTCACTATTCTTAGCAACCGTATTTGAGTACTCCGGATTCATGGGCGTAAATTTACCATTTCGTTTGTAAACGTTCCTGCTCCAATTGAAGATAAACCCAATCATACAAAGGATCTGCGAATATCTTGAAAGGGTGTTGAGCAAAATACCACAACACGCCGCCAAAATAATATTGAGCAATTTCAATGCTCAAATCGAAGCACTGACTTCATTAACTAACAAAGTCATTGATGACTTCGACAAATTAATCTGTCATTTTCAATGATTGGTCAATTAAACATCAACGGTACTGAAGATGCGGCCCACAATGCTCTAGAAATATAGCGAGTAGAGTTGAGCAAACGGTTCACAGAAAATTTTATACATCATCGACCCCAGCAACCACATTTGGAGTGTATTGTTGATCGTCCACCGTTGTTGATAAAATTTATCCAATTCTGAAGCACTAAAAAAGTTCTTAAGTGAAAGACTAGGTGTGACTCAAGATGTTCTTGAATGAAATTTGCTTATCTCAGCCAACCAAAATGTAAACCGGCTCAACCTCATACTTTTAAGATTGGACATTTCAACTCTACCGAGTGACAGACACGAAGTGTTACCAACTTTAGACTGTCATTGCTGCCAAACCAGTGATGACAGAGCGCTCAAATGTACACTAATGACAGTTCATTCCATTGTTTACAAGCGTACAAAAGCATTGTAGTGGGAAATATTCAGAAAAAAGTTATCCGCAACGGAATTCAAGCGTAATCGTGTGATTTCTCTATATTTAGCTGGAAAATCACAGCCGCATATTGTTAACCAGTTAAAACATCTGCATGTGAATAAAATGTATGTGGATAAAGCACATATTGAAAGATCATCTTGGACTAAAGGCCGTGAAATTCCATAAAACGCATGGTCTCACCGATGCTCAAAAAAAAGTTAGAGTGGAAAAAACAAAGGAGTTGTTATGCTTGCACGAAAGTGGCGATTTGCCGAATTTGATTTTCTCCGATGAGTCACCGTTCGTTATTGAGCAAAATGTGAACAAGCAAAACGACCGGATTTAATTGCCCGGCCGTTCTACTAAAAATTTGGACCATCGGATTGCCACTCGAAACCAAGCGCCGCCGATGGTGATGGTTTGGGCCGCCGTAACGGCCGAAAGCCGTTCAACGCTCGTTTTTTTGGGCCGTGGCATCAAGATAAATGTTCAAATTTATCGGGATCATGTGTTGGAGGGAGCGTTGAAGCCTTGGGCCCAAAACATTTCGGCCACAGAGCCTGGACATTTCAACAGGACTCGGGGCCGAGCCATAAGCGCACGTCAATCAAGATTGGCTGAGAAACAACGTTCCGCGGTTCATTTTCACTGCCCAATGGCCACCAAATTCACTGGATGCAAATCCGCTAGATTTCTCGGTTTGGGGTATTTTGAAGAGCAAAGTGTCGATCATCTCAATAGCTAGCATGCAATAGCTTTGTCGGCCGTTTGAAGGCCATAATCGCGGCTAAGGGTGGCCAAATCGAAAACTGCTAACGCAATACAAAAATTTAAATATTTGTGAACATTTTTTACTTTGATTCAATAAAATTCATCAAAAAATAAAAATTCTCTGGCGTTTTGTTTTGGTAACACTTCGTGTCAGCCACCCTGTATTACGTATAACAATTAACTTCAACGCCATAAAGGATACAATTATTGATAAATATCGTAAAATAACTAGAGAACAATTGAGTAGAGTCGGAGACTTTGAACCATGTTTGTTTTACGTTTTGGAAGTTAGGAGCCAACATAGTTCGAACATTTAATAAAATAATTTTCAAAGTTTTAGGTTGGAATGTTTTATTTTCTTCGTACACCACTGTGTAAAACCGCATACCATTCTTCGCAGAATTGAAATACTACTTGAAAAATCATGAACCGCGCGACTCCTACTGCCATTTTAGAAATATTGGTTCCCACCTATACAATATAATTTAAAAGTGTAAGGTCGCAGGAACTAAAATTGATTTAAGAAGGGATTACCTTTGTTTGAGTGTTTTCAATGATAATGTCAACATGGAGGCAGGGGGTATCGAGAAGCCTCTAACTACTATACATGAACTAGAATAATCAAATGGAGAAAGAAAATTGTAATATTTTGGATTTCAAACTCATTTTATTAGCGAATTTGGTTGACACTAAAGAAAATTTGCATGTAAAATGTTCGTCTAATCACTTCAATATGTTGAATTTCATTCAATTACCAAACGATCTAGAATCAGTTGTAATCTTACTTTAGTTATTATAATATTCTACACTCGGTTCTCGTTAAAAGTAAAACAATACAGAGCTGTGCTAGAAAAAAATTTAGTCGCAATATAAAGGACAATGAATGATGATTGAAGCAATCAAGTTTCAATAGTATAAAACTATTATGAGTGCGTATTTTAGGCTCATAATAAAATTCAAATGTTTAATTATGGTTACATCGATTCGTATTCCATATATCATGCATGAATCGATTTGGTCAATTGGGATTTCTTGCTTTTGCTCATTAAACATAATGTTATTTTTGTTTCCAATTTTGTCATAGATTGAAATTAGAAAAATCCATATCAATACTGTAATTTCAATAAAATGAAAAAAACACGTGTTCAATTTAGAAAATAATTTTTAGTATCGAAATTTACATAAAACAAGTTAAAAAATCCAAATTAATCAATGAATTTAATCAGTTGCGATCTCCAGACACGGAATTACGATCAATCGATCTTCAGTAATTACACTTAAATTTGCGTTTAAATGCAACACTAAAATAAAATACGATCGAGCACGTTATTATTTACTTGTTAGGTTAAATAAAACACATCAATCATACAAAATGTAAAACAATAAAATATAACTTACGCCATAAGCCCGCCCAAAAACGCCACCGGCCCACCACTAATCAATCGTATTTTCCTGTGACATGAATCGAATATGCTCGATCGCGTTAGCGGTGGTGATGACGAATGATTTATATTAATTTCGTTTGGCGGACAATGTCCGATAATATGGGCTGGTGATCGAAGCATTACATTATAGTTTTATAATCCAAGTGATATCACACTTTTATATGCATACACTATTTATATGATTTCACACTAAAATAATATATTTTACTTGCTGTTGGGGAACACTTTATAAATATTTTTTTATGTATCACACACTTGGGAGAAACTGGGATTTATCACAAAAATTATAGTAATAAAATAAAAAACTAGCTTATAATTGTTATTGTAGTGCACACTTGTTGTTATCATAATAAAATTGTTTGTATATTTTTTATTTTAATAGTTTTCACATTTAGCTACAACACTAAAATTACTTCACTGTACCGCATTTATCATAATATAGGTTTTATAGTTTTTTTCAATCCAATGTTGTAGGTTTATCTGAAATAATAATAATTTATGGCATGGGAGGTTTTAGTTTGTTAAAATTTTCGCCTTAATTGAACGTGTTCAAATGTCGATTCTAGATTAGTTGTTATAGTTTTACTACGTACGCATGTACAAAATACACATAGGTGACAAAATTTAATTAAAATACTCAGCGGGAAATTACGGGTGTCATTAAATTACATACAAACTTTAATATTATACAATTAAATAGTTAAATATAAACATAAAAATATCTAGGTGGGAAAACGTTTATGTATTGCAGGACCAATTTCCTGCCAATTTGTGCGAATATACAACTTCCTAAACCAGATTGCGTCTTACGATTATCAAAATCAATAATCATTTATAAATTTTCCAAAAAATGTGATAACCTCTATTCCAAGGAGCGAGCTGAAATAAGCTGATTATGTTCTTTCAATTATAATGTAAGAAAACGTATGATAAGATGATTCAATATGAAAGTAAGATACGCACAATAAATCTATTCTTTAAAAGCGATAAGTACACGATGAGTTCACTCCATTATAATCCGATCATCATACAAATACAAGGAAAACAATCTACACTCGCACTCATACAGATTTGCAGAAACGTAAACATTACCCTATCACACGGAGTGTACTTATCTCGTTTTATTCATTTTGTTGTTGCATTAACTAGTAAACCGACTTATATCACTTAGTTCAAATATACACTATTGTAAACACAATATATATATATATATATATATATATATATATATATATATATATATATATATATATATATATATATATATATATATATATATATATATTATATATATATATATATATATATATATATATATATATATATATATATATATATATAACCGTATATATATATATATATATATATATATATATATATATATATATATATATATATAACCGTGTAGTCACAGATAGAGATTAGAAAAAACACAATAAAACTCAAAAATCACGTGAATATAAATTTTATTTATAAAAGTAGGGACAAATAAAATAATCGTACGATAGTATGACGTACATGCTACATATAATTTTTTTGCTATTTTGCGCTATTTTTTTTTTTAAATATTGCTGCTAGATGTGAAATGATTTATTGTTAATAAATAAAATATAATTGTTTAGGAAAACAAAAGATTTTGAATAAGAATAAGACGCAAGATGTTATTTTTTCGCATAAACACCATGATGTGGAATAATATGTTTGTTCATAGATTGTGAATGTGAAATTTCAGGTGTGGAACTTGATAATTTTAATTCCTCGTTCGATACCGAAATTTATTGTTTGTGTATAGGTTGCGCAAATAAACTATATTTTATTTCCAAAATTAATTATATTTTTGTTAATTTTATAACCGACCCCACACCGAATATACATACATATTTTATTAAGTTTTGAAGCTTTGATACAACTGCAAAACATGCGATACAAACATTTCAGCCGTGCACTTTGTACAATGCACCTGTTTTTTTAACTTATACTCTACTAACAATTAATATTATGCAACGATCCTATTGACCACGCTGGTGTACTTTCAGAAAACACATTTGAAATCATAACTCAATTATACAGCAACAATGATCCATTCTATCAAATTTGTAGATTTTATTGGGTATACATACAAATAAGTCTCCGTCATTCGACAAAAGATAGTGCCACCAATAAGTTATGGTTAAAATTGCTCGATGTAAATCGTCATATCTAAGGTTGGACATCTGTCAATAACCTAATCTTAAAATATTAGCAATTTTGTATCAGCATCATATATTTTTTCGAGGTTTGAGCCGAATAAGCGTTATTTGCGGGAACTTTTGATTTTCTTTAATTTGAAGAAATCTGCAGCTGAGGATTGCTTGTAGAAGCATACTGTGAGGCTGCCTTAAATGAGAAACTTGTTGAGAGTAGTTTTTAAAGTTTAAAACAGTGAATTTAATGTCGAAGACAAACGTGGCGAAAGGCCAAAAGTGGTCGAAGATACGGAATTGAAAACATTATTGGATGAAGAATCGTGCCAAACGCAAAAAGAATTAAACTTGCACTTACATTAGGAAAGACACAACAAGCAATTTCACGCATTTTAAAATCATTGGAGATGATTCAGCAAGAAAATGTTGAACGCCGATTTTTTTCATGTGAAATGCTGTTTGCCAGGCATAAACGAAAGTCGAATATTCATAGAAAACACTCATGTTGTGTATTTTGTGGGATCAACACAAAAACGACGTGTAGGCGCCACTACTACTCCAGATACGACAATATTATTCTCCTGCATGATAATAATTGTCCACATGTTGCGGCGCCGGTCAAAACCTGCTTGGAAACACTCAATTGGGAAGTTTACTCCACTCGCCTTATTCACCGGAAATAGACCCGTCTGATTATCACTTGTTTCGATCGATCAAGCATGGCCTGTCTGAGCAGCACTTCATATCATATGAAAATACCAAAAATTGGGTTGATTCATGGATAGCCTCAAAAGATGAAGAGTTCTTCCGACGTGGTATTCGTTTGATGTCAGTGTGTTGTAAAACATAAACCGTTCTTTCACAATAAATTTCCGATTTCTGATAAAAACGGCGGATAATTATTTGTATACCTTATATAAATTATAATCGAACTTTAAATTGAAAATCTAAAATTGAAATTAGTTTGGTAGATGAGTTTATGAATGTATTAAAACCGACGGCAACAACTCGTTGTGTTTTGCTCAAAATTTTAACACTCATACACTCATAGTTTATGAACACAGTCCTAATGGATCACTCGCTCAAAGGTAAAATTATGTTAAATCGAAGAAGAATTTGATTATCATCGGTGTGATTTTAACGATAAACTCGATTCAAACATGTACTGGTATTTGCGAATTACATCGAAAATGACGACGATTTGTATTTTAATTGAATTTTGAAGTTAAATTTATTTTTTGCACATTGCAATCTGATTGTCATTAATTTAAATACATATATTGAATTAAAAACGTTTAAAATTAAGCAAATAAAAATTATTTCGGTGTTTGTGTTAAAAATATTAGATGATGACAGTACTGTTTATTTTTATATAATAATTTTCGTTTTGTGTACTTAATCTGTGCCGACATGTTGTATATAACGTATTTTTCGTTTCGATACGTTTTCGATAGAATAAAGGTATATTAGAAGTAAAAAATATTATTTCGTAAAAATATTTGTACCGTTATTCTATAGAAAACTCCTCGAAACGAAAAGTATGAGAGTTATAACATGTCGGCACTGTTTATTTTAATTGTTTGCATTTAAAAATAATTATTCTAAAATAATACAAATAATTATTTGAAACTTATCCTAATCTACTAAATTACCTTCCCGACAACGCGGGAATGTTTGACGGCACTTCGTTTGCCACAATTACAAATGAATGTCACAAATTTGAGGTTTATTGGTTCTCACACCATTGGGCCACAAATTTTGTTCACTCTTGTGGATTGGAATGAATGCTCAAGTCTCACATTGTTGAGTTTGAGTTGGACGGTTTCTCCGTCTCTGTCAAAGTTGCTAAGGACTGTTAACAGGTGTACTTTCACCATTGTTGTGGTTCTTGGTTATTGAAATGGCCTGAAATAACATCTAAGAAGAATACGCTTTTAGCGCTAACAGATGAAGAGGAAGTCCAATATATGGGACACATTTAATATTTACTAAACAGCTAACTAAAAAACAGCATATTCTCACGTTAATATCATCTAAAATCTAAGAATAATTTACTTGTTTCATAAAACAGAAGTGGATTAATATTGGTTTCGATAAGAATATTTCTAAAAGGCTGAATGATGTTAAAAGAAAATTAAGCAAATCATTTACTTTGCGTGAGTAGAAAATTTATGAATGGCGCCTCTGCCAACTATTTCATCTGCCTTATACTTGAACGAGCCAAAACTTATTGACCAATAAATAACTTAACAACCACAGCACTTAAAGTTTATTTAGGTTCGTATGCTATTCCGCATAATTACTGCTTTCGCAATTGGAAGAGAATGTTCATTAGCAGTAAAAAGTTTTTAATTGTAACCCCACAAAATTTCAATCAAACGCACAAAAGAAATTCTAGTAAAAGTTCTGACTTAGTTGACTTTTTAGCTTTTAGATTAAAGAACCATTTTCCCAGCGTTAGCCTAATTTTTGATCGAAATGCCTTTCGTTTTTTGCCTAAAAAGTTTTCTGGAACTCCCACCTGGTGATCAAACTACAAACTGAGCAACTGACAATTACTAGTTATTAACTTAGTCAAATTTTTATTAGCTTTAAAAAATTTATCAGTTTCATTTTAATATTTTCCACGAGATGCGTTTGTTCCACTTTCACAATCTTGAATTGCTCGTCGGTTTGTACGTCTACAAGCGGGATGAGAATTGTCAAATCTTGTGTAATTCCCATTTGATGTCAACCGCTTCCTAAAGTCGAGAATACTGATTGAAAAATTTTCATTCTTCAAATGGAGTTTGCATATAAAATGTACTAAAATTTAAGAATTTTTTAATTTTTATGTTTTAAATTTAAGAATCAAAAGGACTGGTTACTTGAAACCAAAACACAGTAGACATACTAAAGGGTGATTTTTTTGTGGTTAGGATTTTCATGCATTAGTATTTGACAGATCACGCGGGATTTCAGACAAGGTGTCAAAGAGAAAGATGCTCAGTATGCTTTGACATTTCATAATGAATAGACTTACTAACGAGCAACGCTTGCAAATAATTGAATTATATTACAAAAATCAGTGTTCGGTTCGAAAAGTGTTTCGCGATTTACGTCCGATTTATGGTCTACATAATCGACCAAGTGAGCAAACAATTAATGCGATTGTGACCAAGTTTCGCACTCAGTTTACTTTATTGGACATTAAACCAACCACACGAATGCGTACAGTGCGTACAGAAGAGAATATTGCGTCTGTTTCTGAGAGTGTTGCTGAAGACCGTGAAATGTCGATTCGTCGCCGTTCGCAGCAATTGGGTTTGTGTTATTCGACGACATGGAAGATTTTACGCAAAGATCTTGGTGTAAAACCGTATAAAATACAGCTCCTGCAAGAACTGAAGCCGAACGATCTGCCACAACGTCGAATTTTCAGTGAATGGGCCCTAGAAAAGTTGGCAGAAAATCCGCTTTTTTATCGACAAATTTTGTTCAGCGATGAGGCTCATTTCTGGTTGAATGGCTACGTAAATAAGCAAAATTGCCGCATTTGGAGTGAAGAGCAACCAGAAGCCGTTCAAGAACTGCCCATGCATCCCGAAAAATGCACTGTTTGGTGTGGTTTGTACGCTGGTGGAATCATTGGACCGTATTTTTTCAAAGATGCTGTTGGACGCAACGTTACGGTGAATGGCGATCGCTATCGTTCGATGCTAACAAACTTTTTGTTGCCAAAAATGGAAGAACTGAACTTAGTTGACATGTGGTTTCAACAAGATGGCGCTACATGCCACACAGCTCGCGATTCTATGGCCATTTTGAGGGAAAACTTCGGAGAACAATTCATCTCAAGAAATGGCCCGGTAAGTTGGGCACCAAGATCATGCGATTTGACGCCTTTAGACTATTTTTTGTGGGGCTACGTCAAGTCTAAAGTCTACAGAAATAAGCCAGCAACTATTCCAGTTTTGGAAGACAACATTTCCGAAGAAATTCGGGCTATTCCGGCCGAAATGCTCGAAAAAGTTGCCCAAAATTGGACTTTCCGAATGGACCACCTAAGACGCAGCCGCGGTCAACATTTAAATGAAATTATCTTCAAAAAGTAAATGTCATGGACCAATCTAACGTTTCAAATAAAGAACCGATGAGATTTTGCAAATTTTATGCGTTTTTTTTTAAAAAAAAGTTCTCAAGCTCTTAAAAAATCACCCGTTAGTTATAAAGAAACGAAAACGAACAGATGAAGTGATTTGTTTCAAAATGCCTTTTCCGTTTCTTTCGTGCGGGAATTCACATAGAAATATATTATTAGAGTTACAGTTTTGGTTTCTTTATTTGAGTTTTGGCTGAGATTAAGTGAAGTTAACCAAAACAAAAATCATTTCTGAGACATAGGACGATAAAAATATTATTAATATTCTCATGTTTTTGAACGAGCACAGTTTTCACAGATGCAGTGTTAATATAAACCACAGATGATTAACAAGAAGTAGTTGAAGGTATTTATGTAACAGTGGTCAGTGTTCGCATTTGAAAATTGCAGGGCAGATATTCAGATATTTTTAAGTGCCGCTTGGACCGCGGATACGTACCACGAGCCAAAAGTGATCACAATTTGTTTCTAATTGAAATCGTCTACTAAAATTATATTTTTATTTGAAGAAACCAAAAACTTACTAGATAGCAGACTCTTTATGTTAAAGATGAATAGACAGACGGCCTCAGTTACCGTTGAGAATAAATTAGTAACAATGTCAAAAAGAGTATACATTACAAGGGAGGTGTTAGAACGAGTTACTTTTGTAACAATGTAGAATTTTCGAACACATTCCGGGATTAATTGATCGTGAAGTAAAAGAAGGAGAATGGTAATAACGAGCTCCACCGGAGAGTTTGTTTTCAGATAGTTAAAAAGGCGTTACCAACCAAAGTTTGAACGAGTCGCGCAGATAATATTTTTCGAACGGGTACGTTTAAAAAATTCACGTTTCTCAATATTTTCCTCTCAGCTTACTTTCTCTCTTGAACATGTGGCAAGTCTGGTTGAAGAAGATACTGGGTGCTGGTTTGCAGAAGATAGTAGCATCCTTTACAGTAGGTAAAATTGTAGTAACTACTTAGTTGCCAAATTTAGATTACTACGGTTGTGTTGTAAATGTCCGCAGTAATAAAAAATATTTAAATTTTAAATAGACGACTAATACTAAAACACTTTTGTTAAAATGATCCTTTCAAAAATATAAATCCATTTTAAAAATACTAGAATCGAAAAATGCCGTTTTTTGTTATAATAAAATATTCCTACAAACTTTACTAATGAAATGTATCAAATACTAACATACTAACTCAATAAGCAACTATATAAACTTATTCAGTGAAAAATATGTAGCAACTTGCTTCTAAAGTGGCTATGAAACTATTGATCTTTAACACTTAAGAGTTCTAAGGATTCTGAATGTTTTCTTTCTTTTGGATTCATTCGGATATAAAGGGTTATCCAATTCAAGCTTGATAAAGTAAACTTAAAAAAAACACACAAAATATTCGGAATGTATTGTAATTTTTATTTCATTTTACAGATTGTTCCTTGCCATTTTTAGTTAAACAAGATATCATTCAAATGTCCTCCACGGGACTTCTTACAGGCCTTGATTCTTTTGCGGTAATTTTCAATGACTTTTCGGCACATTTCGGGCGGTATCTCGGCCATTACCTTACGAATATTAGTTTTCAATTCGTCAAGAGTTTGAGGATTGTTTGCGTAAACACGATCTTTCGCGTAGCCCCACAAAAAGAAATCCAAAGGCGTTAAATCACAGGATCTTGGAGGCCAATTGACATCAGCCAATCGCGAAATCAAACGTCCAGGAAATTTCTCTTGCAAAAGATCTCGATTGGCTCGTGTTACGTGACTGGTTGCTCCATCCTGCTGGAACCACATATCGTCAAGATCATAATCTTCGATTTTCGTAAAAAAATAATCGGTTAACATGCGGCCATAGCGCTCAGAATTGACGGTAACGGTTCGTCCATGGTTGTTCTCAAAAAATACGGCCCAATCACACCACCAGACCACAATGCGCACCAAACAGTGACTTTTTCCGGGTGTAATGGCTTCTCTACAATCAATTGTGGATTTTCTGAGCCCCAAATTCTACAGTTTTGCTTATTAACGTATCCACCAAGCGAAAAATGAGCTTCATCACTGAAGAAAATTTTGTTCGAAAAATCAGCATCGACGGCCTGTTTTTCCAACACCCAATTTGCGTATGTTAAATGCTCCATATTCTTAAATGGCAGAATGTCACCTAAATAAATGACAGCGTACTTGACGTTTATCTTTGACAGATGTCGGTATACAGATTTCTCCTTTATCAACCTCGAATTGGATAACCCTTTATTATGTTCCCTCTTATCGACTGTGTAATTTTAAGCCCGCTGGTACTATGTATTATAGTGCGTATTTCACGATATTTAAACAAAAAGTACAGTTAGAAACTAATAGTGTTTCTCACCTCCTCTTCCATTAGTGAGTATTTTGTTAAATCTGTTCTTAACTATTCATGCCTTAACTAACCTGTAGTGTTTACCGAAAAAAGGTAATCTCAAAGATTACACCAATCATTAAATCGACCAAACGTGATGACGTCACAAGTTACAGAAGAATGCCAACCACATTAATTCCGAAATTATTTAAACTAATAGTATTCAACACTTTAAACCACATAATTAAACTAACTTGAGACCTCAGGTCTACGGCTTCTAACTCCATAGTTGAAATCACTAACAAAGTTATTAAAAAAAGAGGTAGAAAACATCACTAAGTAGTTGACAACCGTTGCAATAACGTCGATTTAAACTAAATGCGTTCTAGTTTTTAAATAGACTAGAATGAATTACGAATGTCGCTAAGAAAAATCCGGAAATCATAAAATCTGTGGTTCAAGTATAATCAACAAGAAAATTATTTGATCTATCTGATGTTCAGAATACGGTTTAATTTACGATCAGTATTGTTCGATTAAATATTAATTAACATCAAAACGAAAGTAATTAACATTGGCCTACGAAACCAATGTATTAAGCTTAGAATGAAACAGCAAAAATTTATAATATGTGCTAATACGCACAACAAATATTCCGCAAAATCATATGATACTTTCCGCTTATCGACTACGTACGTTTAACATCCTTTAAATCATGCGTAGTACAAAAAAACAGTTCGCATCATTTTTTCAATTAATTTTTTTAAACAAATCGGTCACTGGTATAGCACATACTACAATATTACGTATATTTTGTGTGTTGTTAAGACTGCCACCAGCTATAAAAACATTAAGTACGTATATGAACATACGACAAACAATTTAATTACCATATGTAAATTATTATTTTCGATAAATATGACCTCTATAGAACATTAGCTTTTAATTTAACCTTTAATTGTTACACTTTAAACAAAAAAAATTATTATATTTTCATTTCTTTTAGAAAAAAATAAAAAATTCAATGTCAAATGACAATTAAAAATCGTACTATTCACGATTGTGTATTCAGTTTCTTTATATCTTTCTTATAATTTAAGAGTTTTTTTAGACAAATATAACATAACATAATAAAAAAAGTGTGAATTAGATTAGATTACAATGAATTGATATGTTCTTATCTCTATCTATTGTATTGTGATGATGCGAAGGGAATTTAAAACTACAAACGTATTCGGTTGTATTATACATATTATGTAACATAACTAGGCTAAATAAGTGATTTGTATTCGAAATGGTTACGTATGCTGCTTTATATACTAAACTTGAACATTTATCGTTCAAAGTCATTTGACTTTTGCCGTGCACACCTCCAAACTAAAGTGTTTATTTTTAATGATTCATATACCTACTTATAACTATATTTTCTATTTTATTAACTGTGTTGTGTACTAAATAATGACGGGAATCACCAAAATAAAACTTATTTCAATTATGCCCCGTTATAATAATTCCACCATATTTATTTGTGATTTACAATGTCCATATTTACATTACATAAATAAATTGATTTCATTAATATTCGCGCGACTCATTTGCGATTTGTTTTTTTTCTAAATTAGATGGTGTGTTTGTTGTTTTCTGTGTGAGGAATTGGCATCGAACATGTTACTCGTATTTATTGCCAGCGCTTTGGTATAAATATCTAATGACTAATAAATTGCAAACAGCAACGGTAATAAAAAAATCGTTATACATGCATTAATTAATTGGTAATTAAATGTAATAGTTTTTTTTCTGTTCGTACCATGGAAATAGGTATTCTTTTTATTTATTTTATGTTAATATATATTTAGATGCATTGATTTGATATCGCATTAGTTAATTTTCAATAATTTTATCACTTACAATCATTAAACAAATGCAATTTTGTTTAATTATTACATAATTATTGCTTTATTACATACGATAATATAACGATACTATAATAGTTTAGGTAAATTGGAAAACTTTATAGGACGTTTAATTTCTTCAAAAAATTGAATTGGGAGTCGAATGACCTATCTTACAGCGCATCCCCAATAGAAAACGTATGACTTTTACCTTACAGAAAAATATGAAACATATTTTAAGAAAAAAAAATTTGTTCGTTAGGTTGGTGTTTCCTTATGAAAGAAGTTATCAAATTTTTAACTTTTGCCTTATGAGAGAAATACAATGAAATTAACCGAGTTTTGAATTTAATGTCAAATTGTTAATTGTTTATTATAATGGCGTATCCAGAGATTAGACAATGAAGCGTTTCAGCCTTTAAACCGGAAACAAATTAAGTATTTATTTAACTACCTGCTGTAAATACCACATTACCGTATTCCAGCCCTGAATACTATTTCTACATTAGCTACGAATACTAAAAATTCAACAAAATTCTCCTTAACCGGAAATTTTTTCCATTAACTATTAAATTTGCGAGGCACAGTAAACAAAAATGTCTACAAGAACTACGCTTTAAAACTTTGAACACGGAATTTGGGAATTCGAATAAACGAAAGATGAACGATCGGTATTTGAGAGTTTCAAAACGTATTGATCTAAACCAACGTCACAAAAGAAAATCGAAAAAGAATAACCATGAAACAAACGAAACATCGCACAATCCGTTTTCGACTAAGAATTGTCCGTTCATGAACGAATGTCTCCTCGTTGATAATTTTATTGACGAATCCAAAGAATAATTGCAATCCTTAATAATAAATAAATACATAATGCTAATTTATATTAAATACAAAAAGTTTAACTAAAAAATTAATGTATCAATTATTATTGTACATATACAAAACGAAAATTACCAATCAAAAGGAAAAAACTCGGCTGCGAGTATTTCGGACTCCGAAATAATTTTAATGTGATTATTTTTAATATTTTTATTTAATTTATTAATATTAAAAATATTAATTACAAATCAAATTGTAATTAACGCGTATTATGTATTATGTGTGCATCAAAATACAAAACAATAAAAACTAAACGTCAAAATTCCAAGATCAAAGCTTGTATTTTTCGTATAGCTATAACCACAAATAAGAATTTAAATTAAATTCTCTACTTAAATTCTTATTTGTGGCTATAACCATAAAACAAAACCTCCCTACTGATAACTTTACATTGCACATTCTTATTTTCGTTCGAATTCACAAATACTAACTGATGTTTGAATCGATTTTATCGTTCGAATCGACTTTATTGCTCGAATCGAATTGTGAAAACCTCTCGACAAATTCAATGTATGTACTAGCGCTGCATACAAGAGCATACGGTCATCAATGAGTATACACTCTTTACCGCAGCCATTTGAATGGAGAATTTGGAGGCAACTTATACCCAGACGCGTTAGACAGCTTCTCATCGATTTCCGACCATCAACAGGCGTATTTTAACGATTAGAGTCCACCAAGAGATTTACATTACAATCGTTGCGAATAGTCAACATGCATGTGCCTACCGAAGATAAGACGATAATGTCAAAGATTTATTCTATGTTGAGTTAATTGATGAGTCAATAATTCGACCTTCATCATAATATTAAGATAATCGCGGGTGATTTTAATGCTAACATCGGTAGGAGCATAGAAGGAGGTTTTTTTTCGTAACAAAAGAATCCACAAAGCAACCGATATCGTTATCGATCACATGCTTGTCGTTTTTAAATATAAATGTAAATGGTCTTCAACCTTCAATAGACAAGCTGGAAAAAAAACATGCGCTGGAACTTCACTGATGCATTAAATGACAACAGTATGCTACTAAGCTAAAGTCTGCTGCCACCGAGCATAACGGTACAGCCGATTACCACCACCAACCCTATAATAATCCATCTTTAGCAGACTAGATAGTGTTTTCTTTATAAATTGAGGAACCCGGGTTCGATACCCGGTAGTGACCAAAAACCTTCAACTGTGTTGTTAGCAAGTCATAAGTTATGTTCGGTATTCATGTAATCTCAAGCCGATCTAATCGTTGCAATCTGGAGTCAGGAGTATCTACCAGAATATTGGAAGACCGCACTTACCTGCCCACTTCATAAAAAAGCGATCACGTGATTTGGGAAAATTTTTGCGACATGTTTGCGCTGTTAAAAATGGTCTACAATTTTTTTTGGAAATGTTATACATGTCAGACTCAAAATCTCATATGTGTATATGTTATCGGTGATTATAGCACTCAATATTTTGATAGCACTCAATGCTTTCCAATCAAAATCATTCTTCGTACTATATCAACATAGATCATCGATTTTGAAGAAGCTAAAAAGGCATTAATCATAAGAACTTGTGGTCCTCTCTCACATTTCTTGGAATACAAGGGAAAATCTTAGGGCTGGGGATCTATTATGAAACAGATGTGAGGCGGATCGTATATCGCATTTTTGCGATTCAATAAATGCGATCGATGTCGTATTGATGTATTATGAAATCGCACTATTGCTTAGTGCATTCTTATTGAACAAATTTGAATATGTCAAATTTAAAAAAAAAAAATGAAAACAATTGATCTAATGGATTTTGACATTTGAGTTACGAATTTTTAAATTCCAAATGCATAGAAGAGTGACAAAGAGACATAAGGACAACAACCTCATCACCAACGTCAAGCAAGCATTGCTTGGTTTAGTACAAATTTGGACGATTACATGGGAATATCATAGTAGAAAGCGCAAACTGGAACGACACACAACTCGAACAACACAAAAGGAGAGAAAACGCTTTTTGAATGGAAACCAATAAGTACCAGAATAATGACAGCAAGATTAAATGACGCAACTAAAATTGGAACCAATAAAACCACATGACGACAATTATGTATGGATAAAGAAACACTAGACTCTGCTAGAAATAACAATGGAGAAAGACTTATCGACTACTGTGTCAAAAGCTATTCATAGGTAGCAGCTGGTTCGCACACATAAACATTCACAAATACACTTGGACAACACCAGTGGAACTATTCTGCTAATTCTCCGGGAATAGGGAACTTAGAAGTAGAATTTATAAGTATTTGTAAGTAATTTCTGTTCAAATATTATTTTTCCGGCGTACTGAGGAGAAAAATTTGATGTAAATATTTCTAAATTGGGAATAATTTTTCCATACCATTTAGGCAGGGAAAATTATTCACGAATTAATTTTGTTTTCAAAAAAATTAACACTAACGTTTTACCTCAGTATGCCTGAAAAAACTTTTTTAAATAAAAATTACATATAAATTCTTTCCCCAAATACCTATTCCCGGAGAATTACCAGAATAGTGTCACAGATGGAAGAACAAAATCGATAATGTATTGGTTAAAAATAAATTTCTACCACTACAAGACGTCAAAAAAGAGATGCAGAAGTACATAGCGATCACCAGCTAGTCATAGCAATATTCAAGATTAAGTCAGAGCGGTGAAACGTACAAAAATAATCGGAGGAGTTTATTTTCTTCCTCGAGAGATTGAAAACACTTATATAAGAAACACGCTCAACGAAGCGCTCAAGAAATTTACGTCCAGACTGCTACTAACGCGCTTGGCTACCAAGATTACAAGACTTCAATCGTGAGAATACGACAAAAAACTCAAAAAAAAATATGAAGATCAGCCAAATTGTATGTCACATTTTTATGAAAAAATTAGCCTAGTTTAAAAAAATTAAAAAATGATTTTTTGTTCATACATTTGCTGGTCATACAAATTAATTCTCTCTAACCGCTGTCATATACTTGACGCGGCCGACGTGATGCAAAAATAAAAACATAATTCATACTACTGCAGTATTACCCGACGCGATTATTGTGTCTTCAGTAAACTATGGAAAATAAGGCTTTTAACATTTAAAAAGTTTCAGTAACGTCAAGTATATCTCAAGGATAAAGTTTATTCTCTTTGGTTCTACGTTAAAAATGATAAACGACGTTTGGCAAAGGTCATCGTGTAACAAATTTATTAGAACAATACAATAGACATCACATCTGTTGAAGAATACTCAGTGAAATATGAAATAACACATTACATTTCAAAATGTGGCCAACCAATCACAACAAAAGCCAATCGCGGAAAAGTTAATCGTAGCAAACAAGGTATTTGAC
Source organism: Nephrotoma guestfalica (assembly GCA_963691935.1). Lineage (NCBI taxonomy): Eukaryota > Metazoa > Arthropoda > Insecta > Diptera > Tipulidae > Nephrotoma > Nephrotoma guestfalica. Next base: position 288,485,516 of record OY829914.1, on the reverse strand, counting down.
TACATGATCGATTTAGAAATCAATAGACGTTCAGATAACGGCCAAAGATGTAAAGTAATGTTATCAAAACAAGAGAGACATTTGAACAATTTTCAACAGATTGCCTTCAGAACAATATAAAATCTTAAATGATTACAATAATACTAAACCTCACACAATACCGTAGATGGTACAGTGATGTAAACGGAATTTTTTCTGCAACTGAGGGATAAAATCACTGCAAGCACAAATAGAAAATGCCCGGATAAAAGCAAAATTATTCAAATAATCTTGCTGCTATCTAAACATTTAAGCTTGTTCAATTCAACGACCACATCTCCTAACAACGTTGAAAACAAATTAGAGTTGCGTCATGACATACATTTACCGTAAAACATTTAACAAATTAAACTTTGTTGGGCAACGAGCAATTACCGACGAGACATTCGATAAAAATTTAAACATCATTGAATCTATTCAAAGATCTTTATTATTTTTGTCTCCAACTTTCTTTACACAAAATCGTATTTAATCGTACAAAACAAATATTTTTGTGTGTTTATTAATAAATCTGCTACATAATGCGCGTATATAGTACTCAATTTGTATGTCGCGTTACTTATATGCACGTGCGGTTCTTTTGTATAATATAATTGGAGCGACGACAGATCGTTACTTGGATTGATCAATAATTTGGGTATTTTTAATAATTGATTTGTTGACTCGAAACTATTAAGCCATAAGCTAACCTATAATACGACTATATACTTATGTAGTTATCTATTGACAAATTTTGATTCATATTATTTAACCTCTTGGTACAAGCGTACGTTCCGCGTACTGCGGTCATATCAAATTCACTTTCTATTTTTATTATCGCGTACATTTAATAAATTCTTCATCCAAAAACAAATTCTATAATTAGACTGATCCACAAAAAAATGCAAAAATAACTGAAAATATTTTTTCGCCAATTTCACATTATCAAAATAAAAATTTTGGCGTATGCAATGCATCACATGACTTTACCATATCTACGTGTGTTTTTAGTAATCAATAAAGAATACATTGAGTGTTCGTGAAATGATCAATTTGGGCCCAAATGTTTGAAGTAAAGTTCTACGAAAATCGACTTTTCAATTCTAGAACTAAGAAAGTGAGAATTAACATCAAATGATCATAATCAGATATGTAAGATTATTGCAAAAATAATTGTATATATAACAATACAACAGATTCAAATCGAATATAATTTTAGTATAATATTAAAATGTATATGTAACGATTAAAGTCCGAAATCGGTAAATGTCTAAAATGTTTAATTTTTAATTCGTTTACACGATTAAAACTCGGTTATACATAGGTCTGATGTTAACGAAATATTTGCTAAGCTTTCCCCTCCTACATGTCTGTAGTTTCATGTATGCGCCCAATTTTCTCCTGCTAGCACGTGAGAGTTAGCAACGGCCAACCTACTATGCTAAATCATTTTGTACTATCATAAAAAGTAGTCCGTTGGGTGTGAAGAGTGGATCATTTCGGGAATATAGGACTCCCATTTTATAGACTTCTGAGCAATATAACAGTTTTTCCAATTTTAGGTCGGACAACTACCGATTTTGGATTTCACCGTAACATATACACTATTTCCTTTATATTGGTACTTTTGATCCACAAAATAATATGACATATTTTATGTTAAAAACTTTTTACCGAGCGTGTTTTGAAGTAAAACCAAATAAAAAATACTCGTACATACTTCTACTAAAAAAGCAGCAATGAATCATTCACACACAATCGAATTTTATGTCTGTAATATAAATTTTTTTTTATTATTTATTTATGAATTTAATTTATAAAAAAACATATTTTAATTTCCCGATATGAAAATGATAAGTAAATTATTTAATTTGCTTTGTAATTTGAGCAATAATTTTTTTTGCAAGCCAAAATATCGCGGACATATGCGGAAATAAAAATATTATTTAAAACTCAAAAAATAACGTATGGTTGTTGTTAATGACATTATTGGCAAGAACTCGAAAATGTATTGCCAGAAATTTGTTGTGAAACTAATTAAGGTTTTGTTTTGAAAAATTAATAATTAATGGCAAACATGAATGAACACAAGTTATTGGCAACCACTCTTTCATTTTGCTTTTTTACTTTTTTAACTTTGGTGCTAATTAACATAGTTGTTTTTGTAATGAATATTAGTGTGAAAATATATATATCTGTTGGTTCTTTCTAGGATATGGGGCTCGGTATAGTTTCGTATTAGATACAAAAGGTTATTTAAGAGATAATTTCTCTTATAATAGTCATATTGTTCATAACTGAATAACTGATTTGGAGAATTCAAGCTCACTCAACTAAGCGCCAAAATTGTTAAATATTGGCCACGTCTCGTGAGATTTTGGCTAGTCTTCAATAACCAAATTATTTTAAATTGCAGAAATTTTGTTGGGCAAAATTAAAAGTATGTATGTTTAATAAAAACTTACTGAACATGAAAAATAAATTTTATTTTGCTTTTCGACTATAGCGAGGGTATATAGGCCGTAATCTAATGTTTTAAATTTAGTGCATAAACAAATTGCTCGAACACCGAAAATTAAATTTTTGTAAACGTAGCTTTATTTAGCGGTTTCTGTTTAAAATGTAATAAAATAAACACAAATCAATATTTTTCCAAATTGTTTAATTTGCAAGAGGAAACCTTCTGATTATTGATGGAATAAAACTTCATTCTGCTAGCCCCGGCTAGTATTCCATCCTGTAAACCGATTTTTTCAGTATATTTTCGATGGTGGACCTTGTGAATAGAGAATGTTCAAAAATATTTTCGTACTTTTTTTGTCTGAAATATTTATTTGACCTACTAATCGAATACATTTGGTGTAAATATTATTGAACACAAAGTTAACTAGGAAACTATTTTTGCGTAAAATATTTATAGGCAAAAAGATCTCCTCATTTAAGTTATAATTTTCTTATTTTCTTTCTTCTTTTCTATAGAATTTCTTCTTTAGTTCCCTATGGAGAAAGCAGACCTTATTTTCACATTACTAGTCCAAATAAATTTCAATCTTGACTTTATTCGCAAAAAGTATTTAAACATCATGTTGCATTTAGCACGTTGAGTTTGCAGGTTTCCGCGACCTGTCCAGGATTTCACTTCTGCCATATGAGAGTCTAAAACTGATAAGGCTTACGTTAAACCTAGTGTGTAACATAATAAGTGAAACTTCATAAAACAGATAATCGAGGAGGAGCTTCATTTCCAAATGTTTCCAATGTGTTTATTTGATTTCAATGCAAATATGCAGTCCGATTTAAAATCTGGCTAAAATAACACTAAAATTAATGTGTGGAAAAGTTATAGTTTTATTCTTTCTTAGAACTTAGTGGCGACAAAAAGTTTGGCGATCCAGTATTTTTAATACTTATTAGTCCGTGCTTTTGTAAATAATTTTTTTAGTAAACGCTTTTTCTTGTTCAGATTTAAACGAAGGCAGAAAATACTTTAACTAAATTTTAAAAACATAAATTTTGGATTATAGAATACACCAACGGAAAAAAACATAGGGGCCCCAATCTGAGGCTATCGAGAAAACCAATCTTGCGAGATATGATATTTAGAATTTTACTGAAATTATCATTTCAAGATTGAATACAATTGGCGTGGAATTTTTATTTATTAAGTATCAAAATTTATAACAAATATCAACTATAAAATTTTTGAAATTTTGTTTAAAACCAATGTTTTCAAAATTAAAACAATTCTTCAATTCCATTTGATTTTGTATTTTCGTACGGATTTAATAGATCCATCAAATTTCATTGGCATTTTATTATTTTCGTAACAAAAAATTAATATCAACGGTTCACGACTCATCCATTATATTTACGCTCCTAAGTAAAAATATTTTCAGCCGAATGTCAGAATGCCGTACTCTGTTCATTCGTGTGTTAAGCGGAATATCTCACCATAGATTAAAATAATATTACATACAGATACGCCTCAATACAAAATGGAAAATAGCCCACCAACTGTCAAATGAATTATGTCGTTTTGAAATATTCAACAGGCACAGAAAATTGTAAGATGTATTCTGTTTGGATGTAGAAGCAAATCGACATTAGCTGTACTTTGTTGAGAAAAAAAATATTAGAGGTCAGTTTTGGGATTAGCAAAGTTTGTTTCTGAATTTATTATAGAGAAAAAATTATTCATCATATGCTGCGTTTATACCACAGCTAAAATAGCAATGCAACAGTATAAACACGACATACTCATAGCTCAGCTAGCTAAAATAGCACTGCCATTTAGCATTACTACTTAGGTAGCAATGCTACGTATAGCTACGGTATAAACAAGCAACATTGCTACACATGTCAAAATGGCAGTTTTTATTTTATTGTTTACAAAAAAGTTTGAATATTAATTAATTTTTCGGAAAAACAACAACAAAACCCTAAAATGAAAAAGGTGAAAAACGTCCAACGTGAAATGATGTGAAATTTTCTGTTTGTGACAATTGTAGCAACATATGAACGCAAGCTAAATAATATTGACAACTATAGAATAGCTATTTTAGCTGTGGTAAAAACACAGCAATTATCAATAGTAATTATCATTCAAATTCGATTTATATAAACCTTCAATTTTTTTGATTTATATAAATTAAACTCGAATTTAAGACTGTATGGTACTCAACTTGTCAAAAACGATATCTACTAAAAAATCATTTTTTGGCCATAACATATTACCAATTGACCAAATTCTTTCGTAATACATGATATCGAAATAAAATGTTTAGTTTGTTTATGGTTAGATTTCAAAGTTGCTCGTTTTTTACAAACGTACAAATCAATTTTCTTAATATTTTACCTCTAAACAGCGAAAAAATTGGTATTGAAATGTCATATAAAATAGAAAATGTAGTTTACAAATATTTAAAATTTCGATTCTGATCAATTGAAAAATTAGGTTAAACGATAAGTTTCTTGTTTTACACCGCAATAACGATTTAATTTGAGTTTCTTTTACTGTCCCTAGATGACAAATCAACTAAAAATAAATGTGTCCAAGATTAGTGGTTATAATTTTATAATTATATGCAATGAAAATTAATGTAATAAATGATGATTATGTAATGAAAATTAAGAAATTAATTAATGAATTTCACACATACAAAAATAACATTTTTGCAAATTAAGAAACAATCACTGCTAATTCTAAAACTAGCCATATTTTAATTCTTAACAAAATGCAGCTATTATTTGACATACTCGTATTACGAACTACAGCGATACGTAAACTGTATTGACACCCGCCGTCTCCATACAAAATTATTTTACTTCATATATAAACGTATGACTCAAATAAATTGTAGCACTCCTTGCGGTGCTTTAAACTCGAATAGAATTATCTTATGTGATCTTATGTTTTAATAGAGGTTGTGTACAAAATTTCGCTAATTAATGATCCATGTACATTTTATTATTAAATCGTATGGAATGGAATATAAATAAATACCAGCCATTTTTAAATTTGATTTGGAATAATTTGCTCTATTACAATAATTCCTGCCCTTCATTAATTTAAATAATACCGCTGGTCATTTTATGAACATTTTTATAATCTTCATGAACTTCTAATTATTTGGAGATGGATAAAATAAAACATAATACTTTTCTTATGATAATTACCAGTTACATCAACCATACATCTAATCATAAAAGAATCACTTTTGTGATTCGCTCTATCATAATTTTTATAGTATATACGTTTGTGTCGCGGCAGCTTAAAACGGAACTAAGATTTCCTATTTTCTACGACTCAATCCAATCATACAGAATTCTAAGGATTCGTTTATTGACTGCGACAAAATGAGCCCTAAATTACTCTAAAGATACCCCACACAAGTAACATAATCTAAAATGCAAAGTAACATAATCTAATGCAATATATGTATATAGCTTTAAGTGACATTGAAAATTTTAAGAACCAGGAAAATAAAATATAAAAACATTTGTACAGCTCTCATACAGGTTATAAAATTACAATATAATCAACTTTTGACCATTATGCATTAACCAACCGACCGTTAATATACTAGACAGGTGTGAAAATATCCTTGTTTATAAAATATAAAATTAGGTATCGCACAGAAACGAAAACTTAGTTAAAAATTGTTTTTAAAGTATGTACTTGTTAACTATTTTACAAATTGTTATATAAATAAGAACAACAGACAATGACCATATTTAGATAGAGTTCGCGAACAACTCTCATTCATCAAAGTTAAATCAACACATAACCGAACAACAAGGCGCAAATATAACAAATATAAAAATCACTCACAATTCAGCTGAACAAATATTGATTTTGTTCGTGGTTTTATTTTCCAATTAACCGATCAATAAATTTATTATTTTGGTTAGAAATGAATCATATTTACATGTTATTGACTTAATTTGCAAAACGGATTATTTCATTTTTAAGGTCATTTCATAATTTAATATTATGTATGTATTACCATTTATACAGATCGCATAGCTTACAGGATTTAAATCTATACACGCCATTTAGAAGTTACATGTACGAACGTGTGTGGAGAAAGTTTCAAACCAATATACATAATTTAATAAACAGCTGATTTGAAAAATAAAAATCCATACAGCAAAATGCAAACCCACTTAAAGACATTATATCGAATAAAGAAGACATACAGAGCAGAATACACAATAGAACATTATATAAAATTACAAACGTGATTTTTATTAAAAATATATAACAGAAAACTATAAATAAATAAAAAAAAAAAAAGAATTAAATTTGATCCAATCGAATGTACATGAAGAAGTATACGAGTGTTATAATATATAAGAAAATATAATAAAAAAACTTTACATTATTTAGATAACGGGAACATCGCTGAGTATATTATAGTTTTTTTTCTTTTTGCCACATTAACAATTTACACACAATTCATTTTCTTGAAGAAAATTGTGTGTTTTTAAACCGTGTGTAGTAATAATCAAATAAATTCGTGTGACTGGCGAATTTTTTTAATTTATTACAAAAAAATCTAGAATTGACATTGAACACATGCAAAAAAAATACAAATAAAATAACAAAATATACCGATTTGAAATATAGTTTGGTTAATTTTAGCTTTAATTAACCTTTAAACCTTTAATGTATCGACTTTGACGAAACAAATTTAATTAAACCCAATAAACATATTATTTTTTGAACCAAAACTAAATAAATAAAATTAGATCACTTATAAGGTCACTAGGAAATAACTATTCACCAATAATTATACATATTTTATGTACCACAATATATTTATTATGTACAAGCGTTCTAGAAACTATAGGTATTATACCACAAACACTACTAAATATTTGCACTGTAATTTAATTTTTTTACTAGGTTAGATTACTTCGTTTTTCTTTATTTACGATTAATTAAAATTAAATTTTTCTTTAACCCTACGAAAAAAAAAATTATTTAATTTTCACATACAAATTTATATATACAACAAAATAGAAAAAAGTATTTTCATGTTATAACAATAATAACTAAAACTTAACTAAAATAAAAATACACAGTACACAGAATGTACGGGGAAAAAATGAAAAACAAAAACACAGAGAGAAGAAACAGCAGTTTTTTGCTTATTTTTATTATTCTGGGATGCGAACTGAGATAAATACTGAATACCGTTACATTGCGATGAGATATATTACTAATGAAATTTAATTGCGTCATCAAATCGATGATGCGCTCGATCTTATTTATCATTGAAATACTGCGGCACCAAAAATTAATTTGGTCCAATATCCGATGTTCTTAGATATAACTAGAGAGATGGCTGATACCAAAGAGGTACTTATCAGCTATAATCATCAAATTGTATTCTGAACTCAATGTCAATCGATCCAAAGACCTAGCTTAACTACACTACTCTTATCTTTCAAAAATGATAGCAGATAATATTTTAAAGTATTAAAGTACCGTTAAAATTAATTTTTATCCTTTGAATGTTAGTGCCATTAACATCAAAAATGGGAAAATTTGAACCAAATTGTCTAGAATTTATCCTGTGTCAAGTGATCTTTCTTCTTTGTTAGTGAAGGTAATTTCGTTCTAATGCTACTTGCTTTGTATTTTTATGGTTCTCGCTCAGTTAATATATCTCCTTCTCTTAACTTCAATACCTCATTCCGAATACGCTTTTGACAGTGTGCTTCTCATATTTGGATTGAAGTCCAATTTAACACAGATATGGTCAAATTAATGATTTTATTGTGAGACACTTCACAGGCACTTATTCACATGTTCGCCGCCTTATTTGTAATTACTTGTAACGTAATAACAAAATTGTTGGTTGCTATTACTAGATTTAAAAAACTGCTTATATTTCGAACAATACGTCCCCTGACGCGTATATTTATTGTAGAGTTGTTTTACTTCTGTGACAGGCGTCCGTCCAAATGTATAACTCAAACAAATAAGCCAGACAAGTCTACAATAACTATACTTGAGAGGAGACTTAATGTAGACTTTCAATTAACTCAATCTCCACAAAATAAGTTACGAATTTGACTACAGTCTTAGACAAGAAACAAGTTTTGAGATTTTTCTGTGTAGACGTACTGACCGAAATAAGTATCGCGAGGTGACAAATGTTCACAAATAAGTTGGGTTTACAAAAAGTATACTAGAATATACTGAGAATATGCTTAGTGTACAGAGGTCAATGAAACAAATAGGTTAAATAACTCTCCACGAACAAACCAAAAAATTGCAACAAAAGTTGAATTATTCAAATTATAAAATGGAGAAAATGAAAGTTATTGTACCATACCAATTGCAATCAACTGATCCTTTCACATTTTATTTGTTTAAGTGTTGTTACAAGTACTGACAAATTATTATGATTTAGAAAAGAATTGATATTTTTCGTGAAAATAAGTCAACTACACGTCATAAACGAACAGTGGGCCATGATTTATTTAAATATTTCAATAAGACTAATCGTTTATTGTGTGGAGAGTTATTTCAAAGTTTCTACAATACGTCAACAATAAGTCTACTCGAGAGAAAATTTATTGTAAACATTGGAATAAGTTAATCTCCGTAAAATAACTCACGAACTGGCCGACAATATATTTATGAATTGGACTTTAGTTTTATTGTTTATTTGGCACACACAAATATTATTTGGCAAAAATAAAGAAATGTATGCCGGTATACGATCAGGTAAATTCTGTTACTTTTTCCTGTAATATAGGCCATCGAGACATCATTAAATTAATTTTCGGATTATTGCATCTTGCTGAAAACTGCAGGTTGTACTTGTAATCAAAATTAAATTTGTTAATTATTAATTAGTTAAATTATTAGTTAAATCCCAGATCTTGCAGTACTTAATTAGTTTTGTTGGCTTCTAGATCTATAATATTTATTAAAATTAATCTTTCAGTCGGTTGGGAGAATTCATATTAACAAATATTTTTAATTTTTTATGGCGTTGTAGAAGAACTTGGGATAATCAAATTACCTGTACTAATATTATAAGTTCAATAGGAGTTTGTATTTAAAAGAGAAGTTATCAGTTTGCATCAATAGCACTATTACAAAGTACTGTGTATATTTTATTTAGTGTTCATAGATGCAAACAGATTTTTATCAATTAGACTTAAGAATTGTGAATGCCCTGTGCTAACACTTATTATACATATATTTTACTAACAACTTTACTAACTAATTGATTGGTGTAACTGGGTCGATTTCCATGCTACTAAAAACCTGTTCTTTCCTCTTTACTTACACATTCAGCGAAATCAAATTAGTCACATAGCATTTTTTCATTAATTTATTTTATTTACTCACAACAGAAATATTAAGATTTTGTAAAAATTGATCTCGTTTCAATCCATTTTACAATTATTTGTATCGTGGTCCCATAGAGTCAACCAACGTAGTACTAACCTAACTAACAAACCTAACTTCCATGTGAATTTGCGAGTTTTCAATGAAAAATACAATCTAAGCATTAAAGCGATAATTTATTTTTGATATGGCCCATTATTTCCATATTTTCCATAGGGCTCTTTTAATTTAATAAAGTTATTGATGATCTCTTCAGTTTTGTTACAATTTCTCGGTTTGTTAGGCCTGAGTCTTTTTTTCATAATATGAAGCACATGTGGAAAACAAATTATAAACAGTAAATATAAATATTTTATCACAGTAAAGTGGCAGACTCCTCGCAAAATACATGAAAAAACTGATACGCTAATGTATCACGAGAAGGACATAAGGATGGACAGATATTCCCCACTGCAGAAAATTCTCACAATGTTCAGGTGGGGTTAAAACGTTCAGATCCGCCAAAAATTCAACATATTCGAACAAATACAATACTTTATTTAGTTCGTAATTGTAAAATTAAACGCTTAAGGCAACGGGAATGAAAATAAAAAATTAAAATTTGAAAAAATTGATTTCTAATACTAATATACTTAACACACAAAAATATTCCAGAGTGCTTAACACAATGACCGCTGTCGTGGCCTGCAGAGATCACTGATATTTGACAGTTACTTTCAAATCAATAATCTTGTCGTATCGAAACTGAATTTTGTTTTCCCTTCCATCCAAACAGGATTAGATTTAATATTATCAAAAAACCAATCTCTCATAAATTGGAATAATTTTGTTTGATAAAATAAATTAGGATTCAGCAGTAAAATTTGTTTATTTGCCAACATACATAAGAAAGGCATATATTATAAATAAATATTAACAACATAAATATTTTAACAACAATAAATTGTTGATATAATGATAAATATTCGTATCGTAATAGGCTTTTCCCAAACACTAAAGGGCCAACTCACTGATCTGTATAAACATGGATACATCAGTGAGAAAAACCATATAAAACAAGAGCAAAAAATGGAAGCACCTTTTTATAGTCCTTTCTCTCGTTTATATACACCTCTTGTTTTAAAAAAATATTTCCGAAAGATAGGACCGTACCGAGGATAGATTTAATTTTGAAATTTTCTGACATTGGTTTTTTATTACTATAATCAATAAACAAATAATAATATTCAAATGATTTAAATTATAAATTACATTTTATTCATTTAATTCCATACTCGCCATAAATTTGGAATAATTGTCAGAATCAAATCAAACAGTTTTCGTTATCGCCAATAATTTGTATTAAGTGACAATTGATATATAATAAAGCTTCGTTAAATTTTTTAATTTAAATTAATTTTTTTTGGTCGAAAGCACAGAAATCGCATTTATCGTAATCTTAATTTTTTAAAGTTACGTTTATATATTTTTAATTTTTATATGGTTACCACTTTGCTTACTCGAATCAACTTATTAGCAACTATTTTAGTTATTATATTTATTTATTTTCCTTGATTATATAATGGTTTTGTTGTAGCGAACTATCTTCTCTAAGAAAATTTAACTTATTTCAAAAGTTAAACAAAATTTTTTAAATCTTCAATCGTTCATATCTTGTACAAAAATGGTCGGTTTACATTTTTCTAAACAACTCGTACAAATATTTGTCTAAAAACTCTATAAAATTGGTTTTATTCACACCTATCTAAAACGCGTTTCTTTAAACTTTTCTAAAATCACCAAACAATTATTAATTGGGGGGTTATTGTAAAACAGGGAATTTTCTGATCTAAACCATTTATATTACACGTGCCAATCGTCACATTTTTGGATATGTGCTATGATCACGATATCATTTTTACAAGAAGTGTTTAGGAGGCGCAAATTTTAGGAAGAATAAAAATCGATATAAAACAAATATTTTTTTTGGAAAAACCGGCTACTAGATTAAATTTTATATCAATGAAAACTCCCTAAAGAAAAATATTTTGTGTACAATTGTGTTCGACCGTCCGCTAACATTAAAGTCCTACAATTTTTTGGATCTGGTTTTCCTTCCATGGAAATGGAATTCCAATTCTTTAATGATGTCCCCAAGCCGTCACCCAAAGTTGTTAGTACAAGCAACGGTTGCTTGACGTCAATGGCGATGATGTTCTCGCATCTCTCTCATCCACGCACCCCCATCCCCCCTAGTTAATTTAATAAATAAAATTAATTATTTGCTGATTTTAGATATTCTTGTATGCATCAAAATTCTCTATTGCAAAACCAGGTGGGAAATTAACAATGCTTATGTTCGACGTGAATGATAAAACAATTTCATATTTTTTGTATGCATTATGCAAATATTCTAAAAATACCGATATGTGCATGACAAAGGCATTCGGTAAATTTGATAAGTTAAAATATTATTACATTATACAACAATAACAGGACATTTCTTGCATAACCACGATATTCTTTTTGTTCAGCTTATTCAGAGTAAATAAAAAATTAGAATTCTATAAAAAAAATTTCCAAGAATACAAAAATAAACGGTAATATTTTCTGAGAAAATATCAATAATTTTACCGCTTGTGCATATCGCGAAAAAATGCCATAAATTAAAGGCATCTCATTATTTACGAGCATACATAAAATTTAACAATGAGAAAAACAATTATCGTGACTCACCTTTACGAGTACATACTGCCATCTGCATCTTTTCTTTTATCTACAGGGTGGGTCATCAATTGGTTTGTTTTTAAATCATAGGCTATGGTAACACTGTTTTTTAACCGATTTGCTTGAAATTTTTACAGTTCGTCATTCTGATATCCGCGTCACGAAACAATCATGGTTTCGGTTAAGGAGCGATTCGAAATATTGAGCCCTTATTTTCAAAGTCAGTGTTGTGTAGTCGAAACCATGCGTACCAAGAGCGCCAAGTGGAATCGCTGTAGTGAAATTGGTGAAGAAAGTTCGTGATAAAGGCTTGCTATTGGATAACAGAAGTGAGCTCAGCTCGAACAGTGCGCACGCCCGAGAATATTGCGGCTGTGGTCCATAATGTAGGACAGATTCCATTGACACTCTACCCACGCCAACCTGAGAAGATACTGCACAAAGACCTCGTATTACCCGCCTACAAGGTCCAAATGACTCAGCAGTTCAGTTAAAAGCAAATGACCATCCGCTTCGATATCAGTTCTCTGCGTGGGACATAGACCAGCTTCATAATGACGTCGATTTTGGCCGAAAAATCATTTTTTTTCAGACGAAGCGTACAAAGCGTACAGCGTTCAGACGAACTGAGTAATACAAAATGAAAACAGAAATGGAATTTTTCATTTCTAATTTCACTTTGGTAAAATCGTATGAAGATTTCACGTGAAATCGAACTGAGTACAGACATAAGCTTAAAATATAAAATTTGGCAATTCACATGAAAACTTCGACCGCTGTTTAGTAAAAATTTAAATAACAACATCAGTCGTCTCGACCTGATGAGAAGACTGCTTTTTTCAAATCAATAATCTCATCCGTTCGAAACTGATTGTTGGGATTCTTACAAATTTTCCATCTATGAGTCAAAAATTCAAAAATTTAAATGTTTAAACCCAATTGCTTCCGCAGTATCTCTACATATAATTAAAAACTATTTTATGAAAAGGAGTCAATTTAGATCCGAGAGGTGTTTAATTTCGTTTGCAATCTCTTTTGTAAGAAAAGTTTCTAAAATAGTAATAAGATTCCAGAACTCTAACATTAGCGAATTTTCTAGGAAACTTTGAATACCTTCCAACACCTCTTTAAACTTCAAATCTCATTCTCATCAGTACAACAATAGAAATCCAGTCATTCAAAGTAATTTAATTTCAATGCCATTCGTTATTCGTAAATAACAATTTAAAAGATAACACAAAGTTCCCATCCCTGATTATTATAACACAGCCATATCGATTTTAATTGTATTTGTATAGCGCACACAAGCACACAGAAGAACAGAGAGAAGAACGAAAATACGAACGAGCGAAAAATACTCTTGAAGACCAAGGCATAATAATTTGAATATGTGCTAAAGTGTAACATAAATTTTCAAAGAGGTTCCGAACAACGAAATGGCACAAATAAATTTGCATTCATTTCATTGCTTATCTCAAACATAGCGTGTATGGTGGATATAATATAGCCGCCACTGCATAATATTCGTTGGTACAATATAGACCACCCACAATCGGGGTACGCTTGTCCATAATTTTATTTTGATTATAGGGATGATAAGATTTTGGCACCAAATAAATCAAATTTGTTAACAATGTATTAGTAGTATGCACACGTGTAAAATTAAAGATAGAGGGAGTAGAGTGTATAACACTCATAGTAGTATTTGTCAATTTGTGCATTGCGGATTCAGTAATTTTAATCTTTCGTAATATGTATACAACGTTCAACGTAAAATTTGAGTATGTAGAGATTTTATACAGGGATATGTGGATATTATATAGAAATAGAATATGTATAATCTTACACGCTTTGGTATTTGTATTACTGTATTACTAAGGTAGCTGTATAAGAAAATGTATGAATAATAATAATAACAATCAGTTTTGACTTTCTCTTTTCAATTTTTCTATACGGTTTATTACACAATCAGATGATGTGATTTTCAATAGTCATCTTATAAATATCGTTCATAGTGTTTTTCCTATATTGAGATCTCTAGTTTTATTTATAGTAAAAAGTTTAGTTTAAAGTTGAAACTATAAATTATTACTGAATATATTAAAATACTACATTGTTGCTAAAAAAATAATTAACAGTCAAATAATTTCAATTTCACTTGAGACCAAAAAAATCAAAAACAAACAAACCAAAAAATCTTTAATTCTATGCCCTATAAAACTATATTTAGTTTTCTCTAGTTTCAAACATGACGCGAGTTTTTGATGGTTTTTTCGGTGTGAATACGAAGAAGAAAGTGGGAACTATAGATGGAATAAAAAGAATAAAAAAAATAACGTAAGAGAGCGAAAGAGAGGATTTACATGCATTCGACTATACTGAGAATAAGGAATATAAAAAGAATAACAGAAATTGCGTTTAATTTTTTTTCATTTTTGCTGTCACTTAAAAAGAATAACCGAGCGAAAATTTTCGTCCAAGAATAAAAAACTTAATAACTACAACAACAAAACCCAAATAAATTTTAGTGCGTTGAATATAATATGCATGTTTATTTTTTTATATAAGGGCATTTTATATTATTCGTGTGTTTTATCTTTTCTATTTATAAAATATTCATGTATATATATACTAATATGAATATAATATTAAAAATAATTTTCAATACACTGTAGAATTGTATTTTTCTAAACCTAACCTAAAAAAATACTTTATCGAATTGTGGTGATTTAAATCGCATATAAACAATTTTTATAATTTTGAAAACCTATATTTGTTGATATAAATACGTTTATACTCAAAAATATTGTAGTTTCATTCATAATTGTAGGAAACATATCACAAAAATATATGAATGAACTTAATTTTTCAAGTCATCTATGGCCGTAACGTCAAATTGGAATAATAATTTTTTGTCTTCGTTTCTTACGTTATTCTTTTTATTCTTTTTATTCTATCTATAGTCCAGCCTGAACTCTCGAATTAAAGTAGAGTACAAAGGTAAACCAACTAGAGAAGTGTTGTGGGTAGATTGAGTGTATGGAAATTTAAAATCACAATATGCGGCACAACAGGAAAGAAATACTCCTTTACGTTCGAGTAAATATAATTAAAATTATATATGTTTTAAATTATATATTAGAATATATAATAATCGTCGTCATTCGAACCCAATAGGTTTATTTTAATTGGAAAATATATATGCAAAATACAAAATATACGTCCAACGACGAAGAGAAAGGAAAATTAGTTTTTATTTTCCCAGTTTTCAAGCTATATCATGTACAGATAGGATAAAGTTATACAGTTTATAAAATTATAGTAAATAAGCTAAGTTCAAAATGGGATGATTGATGAATTTGCAAAAAAAAAATATTGAAATGGTCATTATAGATTAGTAACAATATTATTATTATTATTATCATGACGGATATATAATTTTCTATGCTTGATTGATCGGGATTGTCTAGAATTTTAGACTACATAAGAATTAACAAAACTTGATATTACTGATTATACAACATAAAAATCGCACAACTATAATAGTTGGTTGGAGAACAAATTGACCATGACCGAAAAACATAGAATGACTCAAATTTTTAGATTTCTTATACTTAAATAATTTGTATAAGATAGTTTTCGTTTTACAATAATGTCGGAATATGCTTGAGATCAAAATCATAACAAATCTTTAAACTATTCAGATCTAAATGTATGCGGGATCAATAATCGTACGATAATTTAAGCAGAAATTACATTCACCATTGCTTCTCTCGTTCTAAAATCGGCACATCTAATTTGATTACTGATGTTATTTTTTAGCAGGTGTGCTAATTTCACAGCAAGCAACATACACTGCTTGTCAAAAAATTACGAAAAATTATTCGTAACAATTGTCGTCAATAATTATTTGGATGAGGTGGAAATTGATCGAATTATTTGGCCCGCTCGCAGCCCTGACCTTAATCCCAATAAGCACGTGTGAGATATGCTAGGCCGTCGTTTAGGCAAACGGTACAATTAAATTGAAAACGCAGCAAGATGAATTCTTGTTTATAATGACATGTCAAAATAAATATCAATTGGTATATTTCAGGTCGTTAAAAGTTTGTTTTGGGGATGATTTTTTTTAATTTAAATGGTACAACCACAATACGAACAGTAACGGAATTTCGGATAGACAATTTCCTTTTCAGCGCTCAATAGCCCGCCCCGGATAGCGAATAAAAAACACAGCAATTAATAGTAATCTAAGTATAACAAAAAAAATCCATCGTATATGTAAGTTGTACAGTTTTCTTGAAATATGGATGTTCTGTATAAACAAAAAAAAAACAACGAAGAACTATACAGAACATCGATATTACAAGAAAACTATACAACTTTTATGATGGATTTACTATTAAATTTAAGATATTAATTTTAAAAAAATTAGGTTTATAATTTTAAATTAATAATCATTTTAAATAATCACTATATATTTCTTAGAAATCATATGAAGTTGAAAACTATCGAATTTGTAGATATTTGTCTATAAACAAGATATGAGTATATTCCTCATTTCGTCACAGATCAACTTACAAGATTCAAATTAGATCAAATTTATTTCTACAAATTCGACTTTAATAATTTTAACTGTTTCTAAGTCTAGGCGCTACCTGCTACACATAATTTGACCGTTTGCTTGTAGGAATTGAAAGAAACTGGACTAAGAACATTATTATTTTCCAAATTTGTATGGATTGATCTTCAAGAGTGTCATTTGATATGAGAAAATGTGAGTTTCTTTTCGAAATGTAAAAATTACAACAAATTTGTAGGAAATTCATAGTATCGAAAAAATTTGAAATTTTTGATTTGGGTTTTCTTTATATAAAAAAACTTGACTTAAGAATTTAGTGGATCGGAGTGCTAGTGTCCGCATACTTCACGAAACTTACTTTATTTATCGTAAATGGGTTTTTAAAACATTTGAATATTAAATATTTTGCTGTTTTTGTTACAAAATTAATCGCGAATACAAAATGTTACGAAAAATGCTCAACGATATAGATCGAGTATATACTTCAAAGGTATAGATGTCTATTATACTTTAAAACGAATCTATCGAAATTTATATAATCAATCACTTAAGTTTAAATTTAATGAATATGGTGCCAATAATGACTTTCAAAAACACATTGTTAGTAACCGACGTAAATTAGCTACTTCCCAAAAATAAGGTATTATAAATCACGAAAGGTTGGCACGAGTAATCTCGTTTATTCACCTCACATTTTACGAAAGAGTTAAACAACTCTTAGTACATATATAGCTACAAGGAATCAGGACTGTTAGAATCAGAAGCCATTCTCCAACCAATAAGGAAAGCTACAAAAATTATATTCGTATTTGTTCTAGTCGACTTAAAATATCTGTATACGAGATACAGTAAAATCCATCAACTTTAATTTTTTCCTATTTTTTCCTACTTGATGCTAATTTTCAAATTCATTATTTTCTGTGGCATTGTAAATCGAGTTGACTTTGAAATAACAGCAGATCAGAAGAAAATTAAATTGTGAAACTCGCTCATTGTCTTTCTCTCTTGGGCACTTATATTTCATGAAAGAATATCGCGAAGACATACAGGGTGGCTGACACGAAGTGTTACCAAAACAAAACGCCAGAGAATTTTTATTTTTTGATGAATTTTATTGAATCAAAGTAAAAAATGTTCACAAATATTTAAATTTTCGAATTGCATTAGCAGTTTTCGATTTGGCCACTCTTAGCCGCGATTATGGCCTTCAAACGGCCGACAAAGCCATTGCATGCAGCACGAAAGTGGCTCTGCGGTATTTTGACCCATTCCCGGCGAAGCGCTTGCTTGAGATGATCGTTACTTTGGTATTTTTATGTCTTCAAAATACCCCAAAACGAGAAATCCAGCGGATTTGAATCCGGTGAATTTGGTGGCCATTGAGCAGTGGAAATGAACCGCGGAACGTTGTTTCTCAGCCAATCTTGATTGAGGCGCGCTTTATGACTCCGCGCCGAGTCCTGTTGGAATGTCCAGGCTCTGCGGCCGAAATGTTTTTGTGCCCAAGGCTTCAACGCTCCCTCCAACACGGTCTATAGAATACGAAACGTACATAGTTTAGCAAAATTTGCAGACTTGCAGATGCTTAGAAGCTTAACCAAATATGCAGTATCCATGTTCCATGTGAGCGCACCAAATATTTTTATGCAGAAAACATATCAGTAAACTTTTTTGTATAATGTAGAAATGTAGTACAAACATACTAAATTTTCAGTGCAAAATGCTTCGTAATATAATAATAATCATTTCGCGGTAAATTAGTCTTCCTTGAACTTTGGTGTTGTCTTTAAATCAATTTCTTGAGTTATGTTTACTTTATAATTATATTTAACAATTAAAATTAAAAGAAACGAAACTGAATTAAACACAACTGGGAGGTTTGTATAATTGGTACATTAAGAAAAATACGAATCGTGACGCTTTTCCAATACAACAAAATCATCGAAAATTTAAAGTGATAGCGATAAATTGATCAAATAAATTTGATTGTGTAATTTTCCAGAAAAACTATAAAAATCAAATATGAAGATCTTATTTTTACTACATATTACGTTTCGATATTCATTAACATCTATTAATCAATCGTTTATACGTATTCGAAAAATTGACCAATTAAATCGAACGAATAACTCAGGTACCGCATTCGAAAAAAATTATTAAAATTAGTAGAAAAAATTAAAATATATTTATCTGATTTCGCGTAGAAACCAAGTTCAATATTTTAATTACTAACAAAAAGCCAACCACAAAACATAACAATTTAACTTATGTAATTTTGATTACAAAAAATTTCAGAAAATCTCAGTGTCGATATATACGCAGTTTTATCTGTGATTTGCGGTTGGGCCAACATTTTTGTAATATTTTATGGAAACGAAGAAAAACTATTTTAGATACACAAACCTGACAGTAATTTGAATGCCATAAGAATATAATATATTAAAAATGTCACGAGATGCTGATTCAACCTTTTAGTAAGATAAAATAGAAATGCAACCTTCATTTGAAGACCAATTTCTTAAACTTAATTAATAATTAATCAAAACAATCTACGTAGTATAGAATGATACGATTAGCAAATTATTTTTCTTGCAGGGTGTTTTAGATTATTAAAGTAAAGTAAAGTAAAGTACATTTTTAAAAATTGTGTGGGGAATACATATCAACTAATTTTGATTTATTTAAATCTGATACACCCTATATAATATAGTGTTGACCTGAACAATATACAATTTAATGTCGTCATAACATTCCAAATTAATCGATTTTGCTACATTCAACGGACATTACCATCATTATACAAGTGTGTGTAAAATTTCTTCATACTATTTGGAGTAGAGCACCGTTTTCGACAGTTTTTTATCACGAAATGCCATTTTAGGGCGATTTGTGAGGGTGTTTCTTCAAATACGGTTCTCCACAAACATATAATCTAGAATCAAAAGAACTATCTCCTTTGAGTCCGTCAATAGCACCATTGCACCTTGTTTTACAAATAGGTTTATTGGTTGACAAATGCATAAAATACACTTGAGATTTGACGGCACATATTTGCCCCGATGTTACTACCTCGCCGAAAACTGGTGTGCAACCACTAAACTAGTTACTAATTGGATACATTGAACTGAACCGTCCAAAAGGTGTTCCCCTTTTTTATTAAAAGCGACACATTTCTATTAAAAATATAAAATTACTAATTAATTGTAGAAATAAAAGTGTTGTTTAAATTGTACTACTCTGCTAATAGATAAGCAAATTTCCGAGTATTAAAATTTAACGGTTGCCTCCAAGTAGCAAAATAACAGTAACGAGATACCATTCAACAAAAACAAAATATTTTTACGTGTTTAATCGATTCATAAATTTTAATATTTTCAAAAATTTCAAAAATTGGTTGTTCAATTGAGTACTGTCGATTGGCGATTGTCTAGATATGAGGGGTTGATTTGAATATATTCGTATTATTTGAAGTGAGTTCGTCTTTTGGCCGGTGCATCGGATAAACGGACAATTAATTAATTGAAGTAGATTACTTAAGGAAACATATTAAAAAATAAGATCCATAATTTTGGCGCTATAATGAAAAAATACTATGTTAGTCCATCGTAATAGTTTAAAATTTGATTTGCGTTTTAAATTACTCATAGATGACTATCATTTTTCAATGATTTCCGTTGCAAACTAAACGAAAATTATGGCCTAAACAAAGCCGACGCGCGTACTGCTCGCAAGTGTCACACACAAGAATACAGTGGCTTGAGTTGGAGTTAGCGTACATGTACCTTGTTTCCATGACAGAGTTAACCTATGTTAACTCAGGTTTACGTACATGGAAACACAGATTAAGGTTGAGTTTCGTTAAATCTGTTTTAACTCAACGAAACTAGTACGGTTGGGTTAGGTTCTATCTGTCAACGTTTTTTACGTGTATTTTAAAATGACGCTCATTGTAAACTATTAAAATACAGATTTTGAGTAAACATATTTTAAAATTAACCTTGAAAAGGAGTAAACTATCGAAATAAATATTAACATAGCTGTCAACTTAACTCGGTTTCATGGAAACGGTACGAGTTAACACCAACAAATTTTCAACTGATCGAAACCTAAACCTATTTTAACTCGGTACTTGGAAACATGGTAATGTGAGCAGAGTTGATTAAGTTCATTAAGTTATTTTGAACTCGACGAAACCATTACGATTGATTAGAGTTGAAATTCAAAATGACAACAATGAAAAATTTTCATACAATATACAAATATGTATATTTAAAATAAAAAATTACGCCATTTTGGAATTAACGAAAACCTAATTTTAACTCAACCTGGTTTATGGAAACATGATAAATATAATTTCTTCTATATAATTCCCTTGTAATGGTTTATAATGGTTTGTAATGGTCCCTGGTTTCCATCGTCATACTATGCAAGTATAATAGTATTATAATATTAAAGTATTACGATGGAAAACCAAAGTTGATAGTATAATAGTTTATTAAAATATTTCAGTATACTAGCTATCCAAATATAATATAATTATTTTTAACGTTATAAACTTGACAGTGTAAAAATAAATTTAATTTTAATAGCTTATCCATTATCATTTTTAATATTTTCTCACCGCAATGGGAAACAATTTGTTGGCTGATGTGTAGCATATAATACGTATCAAACAAATGAATAATATACTTTTTATCAATCTGTCGTTTCGAAAAGGCTTATTTCATTCCCTACGATGGAAAACCGACAGGGCTTGATAGTAAAATAGTATTATACTATTATTCTATTATGCTATGCGTAAACAATTTTTTGGATCTTCGATTAGTTGCTTTGCTCGAGCGTGTAAACCTCCTAGCCCAACAAATTATACTAACGTTGTGGGCGTCATACCGACTTTTTTTGCCTAAATTTCTAACTTAACTGAATATTTAGTCATTAATAGATGACATAAAATAAGCTGTGCCTGGAGTTTAATTAAAATTTGCTAATTAAACTCAGGATTATTGGCTGCTAAAATATTTATAAACAAATCTGCTTTTGGTTTGCCATTTTCAATTAAATAATTGGCACATTTTGGTTTATGAATGTCAGCGGCATTTATAAGTGGCTAGTGAACCAACCATTAATTTAGGTCGTCGACAAGATGTAGTCAAAAATATCTGAATGAAGCAAACAGCATTAGGATCCTGGGGGCTGATTATGTAAGCATTACGAATATAACTTACGACTCAAACTAATAAACTGGGTATTTTCAACGCGAGGCCAAAAATAATTTTTAATTATGTATATATTTAAATCTATAATTTACCGGACCGAATTTAAATATTTATATTTTGCTTTAGAACGCGTATTAAATTTAATATTTTTAAGTTTGTAGTGTAGGAGTCTATACAGCGGGCGGATGCTGAATTTTGTGGAAATGATAGAACATCGTAGAATGCAGTATGACTGGGATGATTGTGGTTTAAGGAACATATAGTATTAACACTATGAATAATTGAATCTCAAATTTAATTTAGAAATATTTTTAGGAAATTTTAAATTACACTTAAAACAAATTGAGTTTAATTTAGGTTTACGGTTACGCTCGGGATCAGTAGAGTTTCACCCTTCTAAATTAGGAGCTAATTTAAAAATGACTATGTTGTGAGTGTCATTATTTCAAGAGGTCTAGAGCTACTATTTGTAAAAATATGAAAATAGTTTTCAGAAGTATCCGAGAAATCTAATTCAGTGTTAATTTTTAATGTACTGAAAATGTACTGCACCTAAAAGGTCGATTGAAAACCACGTTAAAGTAGTAGTTGGAATTAAAATTGTATAACCCACGAATCGAAGGTTTATGATTTTCCATCGGAACGTCGTCATTGGGTCAGAAATTATGACCTGCTTGAGGCACGATTGCTCCCGACGGTCGTAGTTGTGATACAAAATGTAAAATGGCCAATTTGTTCCTGGTGTGTTCCTCTCTTGATATTTATCAATTAAACTAATAATTTGCCCCTTGGAACTGGGCTAATTAATAAATCATGCAAAAAGGCACCGACGCTTTATCTCATAATAAATCACCAAATTAATGTAAATCGGATGTACCTCTAAATAGTTGTCAGTGACAGATAGAATCTCAAATAGAGCCAGAATTTTACGCAGTAAAAAAATTATTCTGAGAACAAATAGATAAATAGACAAAATGGAAAAATTTAAAAATTTAAAAATTAATTAAATTTATTGCACCAACACAAGATTTAGTTTTCCACTAAAATTTTAAGAATCAACGAGTTAGGAGGCCAATATGGGCAGAGGTAGTTTTCCATGAAAAGGAAAAGATGAAAAAAATACTTCTTTAATTACTTTAAATGTGTAGTTACATTCAATCAAAAATTTTTAAATAAATTTACTCCTAAATAATTACCTACTTAAAATTTAATTTTAAATTTGCAAAATTGCTATTAATAAGGTTTTTCTAAGATAAACAAATATTGCCAATTGTTAATATATTATATGATATCAAAACGTTGTTTCATTCAATCAGAAAATGTTTTTTTTTAAGAAAAATCATGTTCGAGCGATTAATTATGTGTTGATATTGTTGAACACTCTAAAATATCACATTTGACCCAAATAAGATATTGCTTTATGTATCTGCAAGCCAAGCATACCAACATTACTTTAAGAACAAGAGTATCAGATATCGCGTAAGTTTTAGTTTACCTAAAGTAGATTTATAAAAATAATAAGATTAATAATTTACGACGTATTTAGTTTTAGACCTCTTGGGCTGTTGTACAAAGCATGCTTCGGAGCAATTAGGTTTAAAAGAGCACTGCGATGGCTAAGATCGTCATTTAGACCATTCGGAAAATGAAATTTTCATGAAAAATGATTTCGCAAAAGATTGCACATCTTATCCCACACGCATCGATTATGTACAATTTATTTATATTTTCAAGCTATAATATTAAACGAAGGGGAGATGATCTGATGAGTTTGATGATCTCTAGTGCAAGCTTAGTTAGTAAACTTATCTAAAGGTCACATCGCATAAAAGTTCATAGCCTAATTAAGCAACAATCTCATTTTATTATAAACACTTTAATCATTAATTTCACTAACTATTCAAGAATGCTATGTTTAATAATAGTCTTACGAGTTCTTGTTTTAGATACTTCTACAATTAATCCAATTATTTTCCGAAATTATACATACGTTACAGAATTGTTGCCACAAAACTAAAATTTTACAAACAGAAATAATTTTAACATCCGCTCATTTAGGGCATCAAATTGGTCATTTGACTGGTTTATTCAATTTTTATAGGTGAAATAACCTTAAATACTAACTTGTAATGTAGCTTAGAATATTAAATACAAGCAGAGACCATTCTGATGTTCAATTTTACGGTCTCCGTAGAGTCCAACATCTTCAATTCAAAGTTTATGGGAGCATATCAAACGAGTTATGGAATTCGTGACCGACAAACGAATAATGAACGATATTAAACTGACAAACCCAAAATCATTATAATATTTTTTACTAGATCCACGGTCATAAGCAGTATATACCAATTATGTTTTACGTTGTTCATCTGCAATCATACAATGATGAGTCATATAAATGTTGGCCATCAAAATAGCTTAAATCAAAACAATATTGCTAAACGTGGATACATTGACTAAAGAAATCTTTAGAGAACCCCATATTTCACTCGATCAATTTACAATGTCATTATAACGAGTCACGGTAAGTTATAAGTTCAAATATGTTATCGCATTTATATTGTTGAAGCCTTGCTTAGCAGCTGTCAAGGAACATATCTAGTACTGAGAGAATAGCATGATGAACATTTTATTTTTGGTTCAACCTAAAACGTAATACACAGATGTCTATAAAAAACAACAACAAAAAGAAATCAATAAAATTATGAAAAACTATTCCATTTATCGACTTTTTCTATTCTTGTACCGTTCATATAGTTGATGATGGCACGTTTATGTACTATAAATCTAGGTGTAATGGAACTTACCCCATAAACCAATCGACAGTATCACGAAGATATTCTGGCAGACGCTCCAGTTTGACGGATTGATCAACTTCAGAGCTCCAAAAAAACGAAAACAAATCAATTAATCCTGTACTTTACGGTACCCGTCTTCTAGGAGAATTTCGCGTCGAATTTCGCGAACACTTCGTCCTTTAAGATTTATCCAGCTTATTTTGTAGTTTCTGATCGCAAAAGAAAAAAACATAAATAAAACTCGGCAGATTAATAGGTACCTATGACTATCGTTATAAACTTTTTCCGTATAATATATTTTTTGTCCAAAAATAAATTAAAAGGAAAACAAAAAGAAAATAATGAAATATTTAAAAAAAATAATCTCGCACACCACACTACTTATTAATGCACATTTTCTTTATTAGTAATAAGTATTTACAAATACGTAAACTTTTTTCGTGTTTTTCTTATTAACCATAAAATGTTTCGTTACACTTAAAACTAATGCTTATTATTCATAATAATTGAAGAATCCAAAAAAATTTGTAGTCAAAATTTTTGCACAACTTTTATTTATTTTTTTCACACAACAGATTTTACGAAAATAACAATCGGTCGGCCATTGTTGAGAAAAGTCATCTGAAAAAATTGGATATTGATATTTTTTACTAAAGGTTGGTAACTCCGATGCACAAGCATATCGTTATAGGCGGAATTTTATTTACACGGAACCTTGTGATAAACAAAAATTTCTGACCAATCTTTCGACGCACTGCAGTGGACGATAGAAATCTCTTTCAAATTTTCCTTTATAACAAATCTGTAACCAAATATAAAGCACGACCTAAATAGATCTATTAATATCGACCAAATGGCACAGTGGTATAACCAAGTGGGTTTCGCTAGGGCGGTACGGGTTTCACGATCCCGATAAAAGGGACCTGCTGGCCTTAATGTATAAATAGAACCAGAGATACAGCGACAAGATACATCGACAAAATACATTTTCCTGCTGGCGATGTCGCTTTGGTAAACACACGTCAGCGTTGAAGCGACGAAACAAGAAAATTTATAACAAATTAACCCTAAAACAGTTCATTTATTTTTTATCGACTCTACATTTTTTTAATTAAACATTGTGTACAACATTCATATTTAGTTGAAATTCATTTAAAACAGTTCTAAAAAATGTTTACCAACATAATAATCTGAAACTTATATTGGTAGTAACTGCAGCGCCAACGAAAAAATTTGAATAGATTCTAAAAACAATTCAGCTACAATATCGTCGTCGCCAGCGACATTGATTGCGTTAGCATCCTATGTTTTATGTGTATTTTAATTTGACAGGCGTTGTATTTTGTCGCTGTATTTCAGTTTAAATAGACAGCTGCACACCTAAACTAAACTACGCGAGCTATGTTTTTCTGTTTTAAGCGATGCAAACTAACTTAGCTCGAGTTGTCTTTGCCTTGCTATGCCAGTTATATCGCTCACATATATTTACATAGATATTATTTTTTGTTTTGATATTGACACGTATTTAATATTATCGCATATTATCGTATTTATATTATATTATATGAACTCATCAGTATATTTGTGAGCGATGTAATTACGGAGAGAGCTATGCAAGCTAAACTAAGCTAATATAACTAAGCTATATAAACTACGTTTCTCGTTTAGCTTAGCTTAGGTGTGCGACGGGCCTAATACTTGAAATCGGTGCACATTTTCGCAATCGAAATATGTTTTGCTGGCTACTTTAATCATTTTATAAATTTTGTTTGCAAATTTGCTAAAATTTATTTCCCTACTAGGAATAATTTCGAATCGGTTAACCCAGTCAGAATTTTTTCCTTTAAATAATGATCAAAAGAAAAAGTAGTGAAATGAAGTGAAAGTAGAATTAGGCGTAAGTTTATGCATAAATGCAGATATTGGACCGGCATCTAAAATAATAGGAATAAAAATAAAATGCAAAGAAAAGAGGAAACATTACGAAGGATTTGGTAGAAGAAAACCGCACACCTCATTATAAATTAGCTTTTAACGCTCAAAATAGGGTGCGCAGGTTGTAAAATTTTTGTAACGTTTAATTAAATAAATAAATAGAGATCTTTCATTATACTATCTAGTTTCATTATCAAAGTAACGGGCGGTAACACCGAATAATATAAAGAACCTTTGCGTTCTCATCTGAGATTGCTTTGCAATTATTTGCAATAGATTTTAAATGTTTTCCCATGTATATTATACAATGAAAAAATTTACATACCGGTATAGAAATTTATTTATGCACTTTTAAAAAATTTACAACTCGATTTGCAATTAAAAGTAGTCGATACAACTTTTTGCTTTGCAAATTTTGCATTTACAAAATGAAACCAAAAATTTCCCGAAACTTTATAAGGAAATCTTCAACCCTGCAATAAACACGACAAATTATTTATATTTTAAAAACAAAAATAATTATGTTTGACATAGGAAAAATGTTTTAAATGGATTAAATCTTGCTCCCAGAATTTTATAAAAACATTGTATTCTGTCCGTAGTCTAAAAATCTCTTATCAAATAGTTTTTTTAATATTGATAATAAGCGATTGTGTTGGAAAAACGTCAATATCATTCACATACGAATGAAAATAATACATAAATACAGGGTGTCCGCTTTATACTTTGTCCGGTATACTACTTTATTTGTTTATGATTTTTGATTAAATGAAAGAGAATGGATCTTATATTGATAAATGTTTTATTTAGTGTCGGCAATTATGTATGGAATACAATATCAGATAAATGTCCGCCTCTGTTAGCCTCACAAATGCGAGCCCTTTTGAATTTCATCACGAATATTTTGTTTGAGTTGCTCAAGCGTTTCTGGTTTGTTTGCATAAGCCTTGCTTTTTAGATATCTCCACAAAAAGAAGTCCGGAGCAGTCAAATCAGGCGACCGTGGAGGCCAATCAACATCACCATTTTTTAAAATAACTTGTTGTGGAAAGAGTTCTCGCAGTAATTCCATTGTAATCCTGGCTGTATGCGATGTGGCATCGTCTTGTTGATACCACATGTTAATCAAGCCCAAAGTATGCAGTTGTGGCGTTAAAAAGTTTTCAATCATATCACGATATCGCTCCTCATTCACAGTTACCGTCACGCCGTTTTCATTTTCAAAGAAGTAAGGTCCAATGATTCCTCCTGACCAAATTGCACACCAGACTGTCACTTTTAATGGATGTAAAGGTGACTGATGAATAATGTGAGGGTTTTCCATTGCCCAGAACCGACTATTCTGTTTATACACATATCCATTTAAATGAAAATGTGCCTCGTCACTCATTATGATTTTTTCATGAAAATCGTGGTTGTCATGGGCGAGCTGTAACATCCTATTGGCATATGTACGGCGGAGTAAATGGTCTTGTGGAAGAAGCTCTTGTGTCAACTGAATCTTAAATGGAACAAATGAAAATCCTTGTGCAAAATTGTGACCAAACTTGTTCTTTGAAGACCAAGCTCCTGAGCACAGCGTCGAATTGAGGTTGATGGATTGTTTTGAACACTTTCTTGAACAGCAGTAATGTTTTCAGCCGATCTTGCAGTACGTTGTGGCCCATGCTTGGGCCTATCACTTACAGACCCTCTTTCTTCGAAATCATTCACTACACGATAAATAGTGCGTTTTGTTGGCACGTTGTTTCTCCCAAAAAATTCACGTAACTTTCTCATCGTCACAGTAATCGCTGATTGATTTTGATAAAATGTTTTAACGATTAAAACACGATGGTTTATCGAATATCTTTCCATATTAAATTTGCCACGTGTCTACTTCACGACTGTCAAGTATGAACTGTCAATACTAATATTCGCCCTAATAATTACATGATGTGAAAATTTCCCTTTGTGAACATTTACAATCATGCTAGATGGGAACATATATTTATAAAGCAAAATAATTTCCGAATGCGGAAATTTACTCTGATTTCAAGAATAAGGCGCCTATTCTACGATGTAAATGGATACAATTATAAATAACTGAAAGTAAATGATGTAAATAATATAACTATAAATGATTGAACTATTTCAACTCCTACACATATTACAAAAACATAGCTTGAATCCGACCTTTGCTTAGCTAAAATATGCGACGGGCAAAAAACTTCTTTTGCCTAAATCCGTGATATCAGGAAACTTTTCCGTACTTTCCGCGCTGAAAAGGGTATTTACGTAGTTGCCTATGGCAGTACTACGTCTCAATAGTATGCGACCAATTCAAGTTAACCAACCGAAAAACAAAAACAGATCACTCACATTTTTAATTGTCAAAATTTGACTGTGTGGTGTATATTTTTGTGTATAAAAAATTTAAGAATATTTAAAAAATGTTTCGTATCCAGGGTATGCCTCAAATTGATCCAAATGAGGAAAAGCGAAAGGTTCGCGAAAACGTTAAAAATAACGTTTTTACATTTTTAGCGTTGTGCGCTGCAATCCGAATAAGTAAGTTAGTTTTGTGAGGTTATGTTTCCCAAGCTAAATGTTATTTTTTCGTTTCAGCTCCATTTTTACTGGCGAAAGTGGCTGTAAATGAATAAATTTTGTGATTTTAGTTTATGTACATAGAAAGCAGAAATATAAAAAAATATCTTTCTGAAAGCAATTGATTTTTTATTGTTTAAGGAGGGTGCTACGAGCAGCTTTAGAGCCGTATTCCGTTTATCGAGTGACTAGAAAACATAAAATACGCCGTTTGTCGTTTAAAGTGACTTCGATAATATACATATTCGATATTTTGGCAAGGCAGCCCACTTTGGGTTCATAGTAAATGGGTCACGTAAAACGGCAAATGAACACACAAACTTCATGATACTCATTGATCCGGATCAGTTCAAATTTTATATGAAAAACTTGGTTCAAATTTTGTTCCAGATCATAAATTTTGATTTGAAATCTAGTAAGCGTCTTTGTGTTGATTCACGAAACATGAACTGTATCGGATCAGAGCCCGCGTCAAGATACTCAGCAAATATATTCAGTAACAAAAAATTGGTTATTATTTTTTTATAATTTGCTTAATTTATTTCCAAAAATAGTAGATAAGTTTGATTGAAATGATAATAAGTTTGATGAAATGATAGAATTACAGTTTAATCAAAATAAAAATTAGGTATTCTTCGTTAAAATATATTCCGACAGATTGGGCATGTCGATTTATTACTGGTATTAAACCATTTGTACTGAAAATTCAAACAAAAATTAGGAATTTGTATACATAAAATGTTGTTTGCAAGAGATACTTACTAAACAGGGCCCATGATATTTCTTTTTGCACGTTTTACACGATAATTTTGGTAATTGGCACGTATCCTGATGGATAACACTGTAGCACACATAACATTCTTCGACACCTTCGAATTTTCGATCCAAATTACGTTTCCATATGGAGAGTACGTCCCATATCGAACCATTTTGATATGTTAAAAATATTGTTAGTTGTTTAACCACATCGCGACTTTGTAATAATCCCCCCACCTGTCGATTACACTGTATTGTCACTTGACCGAGAGGATGATTGATGGGCAATTTAATCATTAGTTCCATTTTCGTTTCATCGATTGAATAAGTGGCCACCACTTCGCTAGTACTCGAGCTTGTTACTTTTATCTGCATATTATCCTCTTTGGTTCGTTTCTCTAGGACGCATCGCAACTCATCCTGACATAACGGTTTTGAAATGAAGTTAATCGTAACCTTTTCAACTATCGAGGCTTGTTGTGGTGTTAAATCGTGCCACCATTTACGAGCGAGAGCAGGCATATACCGCAACATTTGCGAGTACATAAAACATGAGAATCGTTCTTTTGAAATACCTCCGCGCTTTATATGTTCCCAGTCGAGAGGAGCAAACATGGTTTGTCCTAAAACCATTTTAGTGTCTGGATTTTTTAACAAATCCACCGGCATTGTACGGAATAAAAACATCAAAAATATTACCTCGTGCTTATGCGACTTGATCCAGCGCGCATAAATCGATCGCATCTCAGATGTCGATTCTGCCACAATATTAAGTATACAATCCCAAAGTATAAAGTACGATATAGCTACATTACCATCGACCGGTTTCGAGTTCTCCAACTCGTTAGCTTTTAATGTAAAGCCCTCAATATAATTCATTATTATTTTGTGATTCTCATTTAACTGTTTCGCGAATGAATTAAGAAGGTTCCAATCGTAAGATAAATCATTATCCTTATTATGCTCCTCGCTTTGTTCGTACTGTTTGTTCAGTTTTTCTAAATCTCGTGAAATCAAATACAACGAAAGGCCTTTAATAAGGGATGCGCACGTTATTCGAACTGAATAAATTGTGTGCGACAAGTTTTCGATGCATAAGTCAACGAAGTCTTTAAGGGTAACGTTTGGAGTAACTCTACCCGATTGAATTACAGGAGCAAGATCTACTTGGTTTATACCATCACACACTATATCCATTAAATAGTATAGACGATTAAAATTATCCTTACCGCCGTTTAGTTGTTCGGTTACAATTTTATAGTAAATTTTCATTAGTACTAAGTTAACGTCTTTACTGAAAACTGTATCCCATTCCTCAATCACTTCTTCCATTTCGGTTAATTTATTTGATTTAACGTCGGCCATAAATTTCATAAAAGCTTTGTAGAGCTTGAATACGCTTGCCAGAAATATATTAACTTTCGCATCGTTGAAATGCCCAACTGACTGGGATGCCGATAACACCCATGAACTAAGCGATATTCTTATAAAATCAAAATGTTTTAGCACCAATTTACACGGGTAGAATGTAAGCGAATTGATCACAAAATTTATAATTTCACTAAGAAATAATATACCATCAAGGGACTCTGTGGCGACATTTCTGAAATCAAAATAATAACGTTAAATGTAAACCTAAATTTATTGAAAAACGAATCGCTTACACATTATACGCCAGTTCAGTTTTACTCAGTCGTATTATTGCATCGTATATGTTCATCGCATTACCAAGTATCACATCAAAGTTCGTATCGAAATAGTTCCCAATCAATAAATCGTTGAGATACATATTGTTGATTAGATTATCACGCCCCTCTCCAAAATTGTTGAATGATTTAATAACTTTATCAAAATTGTTATGGTTCTTTAAGAAATGGGCCAACATCGCTTTAGACAACAGTTTATTTTCCGCGTAAGGGTTTTCAACGAAAGCCGAGTATATATCGTAATTCTTTTCGTCGAGCGCATCACGTTCGAGCAGTTTGATTAAAATATTTGACGATGGATAGTAAACTGATTTCATGTTTTCTTGGAGTTTATCTTTTAGACGAGTGACGTTATCTCCTGATGTTGATTTATTGATTTGGGATACGGTTTTGGCGAGATGTTCGACACCGGATTTGAGAGAGTCAATCTAAATGGAATAAAATGGTTTACCATAATTTAAATTGATCAACATGTTCAACAGACGTACCTTTAATCCGCTGAAAGCTTCCAAACCATCATATTTAACCAGCATACTCATTAAATACTCCACAGTATAGATCAGCCGTACATAATTTAAAATATCATTGGACCAAATTTTTTCAATTTCTACAAATTTTTCATCATCACGAACCTCAACACTTTCATCATAATGAAATAATGTATTGGCCAAAAATATAGTCTGGTTGAGTAAATCGTTTAAAATTTCGTTGAAATCGGTGCCTAGATCATTACTTAACTGGATATTACTTAGATCCACACTTTCACTACCGTTATTTAAGAGTTCGATAAATATAATTAAATTTTCTAATATTTTTACGGTATCACTGTAATGTTTTGTGTCCGATTTGAAAAATTCATTGAAAATCGCTGAGAGGTCGGTCGCTTCGGATGTTTTATCGCTATGAATGCGAATAAATTGTCGTGACTTCTCAGCCAGGCTAGTGATTTGTTTAAGATCGAACTTATTTTTAATGCTGTTTAATTTATGATTGACTAACGATGTGCATTCGGTAAGTATACTGCTAATCTCGAGTTCATTGTCCATTAATATATCTTGCCATGCGGTATTAATCTCGAATATCGTATCGTCCGATAGGTGATCACTAACAGTTTGATTTATTGCGAATTTAAAAAATATCAAGAATATTTTTATTTGGAGGCTCAGATATTTATCGTTTGAGTAGAATATGATTGAGTTTTGCGATATAAAACGGGCGCACAAATCGATTACCTCGTTATTTTCATTCGCATCACTATTTAGCGGCTGCAAGAGTATTTCTATTATTCCCTCAATTAACTTATGATCGATTACAGTTTTATCATTATTGTCAAAATAATAGAAACATTTATTTAACAACTGCAAATTATGCGACGACTTCAAATTTGTAACGACATTATTAGTAATTTTCACTAGATACTGTTTAACAACATCCTGAGACATTAAATTTCCAGCGTACGCCTCATTACAAATCGGATGGCTAAGTATATGGGATATGGTCCAGTACGTAATAATATCATCATTGTATATTAGCAACTTGTTAATAACCGCAATTTTATCATTATCGCTATGTAAATAGTTGACCACATTAAATATCCGATCAACCAAAATCTCATTTTGAAGCGACTTTATATCCAAGAGTGATACAAATTTTGTACACAAATTGATTAAATTCGGCTCTCCACCATTCAATTCGACATAGAATTCTCTGTTCGCGTAGCTATTCAGCAAATCGTTATATGGCTCAAAACATTTATAATTACCGGACACTATTAAACCGTAGTAAATCTCCGCTAATTTTTTAACCAGTTGAATTATATTAGCGTTATACACGTTACCATCATTTCCCGCATCCCGGCTCAATTTTATATTTAGCTCGTTTAAGAATTTCACTTGATCTTCAACAACGGTTTCAATACAATCGTGATTGCTCGTATTAATTTGTTTCTGACATACCGAAAATATTGTATCCCATAGATTACGGATCGTGTCGCCATTAAATTTATTCGCTTGATTATTGCTTATGTAAAATACTAATTTATTTAAATTAGGATAAATCAATTTTTTATTATTCTGCGTCAATTGAATGAGCCAATTGATCACATCGATTAGATAGCTGTTTAGAAATTGTGTGATAAGCTCTTCATTATTACGACGATTCAATTCATTAATGATCAATTTTAAACATTCAAAATATGTTAGGCTAATGATTTCTAAATCTTTTTTACTTATTAGGCTACGTTCTGATTTTAGACTTAATTTTAAATTGTCCATAAAATTGGTAAAGAATGGCGTAAGCTTATCGGCATGAATAACCTTTACTATGTTCGTAATTAGTGGCACAAGAAATGGATAGATTGTTGTGCTATTATTGAAACCATTGGCGGCGATTACCTTCCATAGTTTTGGGTAAAGCAATTTTTCAAAACTGATATGGGTATGCCTGCAAATACAAGAAACATTGAAATTGACTTAATTTGATATTACATAATATTAAAACAGCATAAAATATCTTAATTTACATAAAGCCCATAAATTTTATGTTACAAAGGGGGAAAGAACACACTATAAAGGAAATTACCTAGATTCGTGTTTATAACTCATAATTTTCCCTTTCAACTTGACCCCAATTTTTTCTTCCATTTGGAAAAGAAACCCACCAAAACCTTGAAAATCATTATCGAACTAACAAATCTAGCGTACTCACCATTTATCAAAGTATTTAGGTACCAATAGAGTATTCGGCCACAAAAGTGGTATAACGATTGCCTCAGTTTCATCTAAATTTTTAAAAACACACATCGGTATTGTTTTATCGTATTTCTCGACGAGTGGACTAGCATGTTCCAGGATGCATTGTAGTGCCTCGTAGAATGCGGCTCGTACAGCGGGAAATTTACTTTTGTGATAATTCCAAAATTTCGGATTTTCCAGCAGCAACATATTTTTATCAAGCACTGTTTTCATATCGTTCTCTTCGATATTACGCAAGTAATACGCATATCCTTTAAGATGGCAAACCGTGTTTAGCGTATGCTTCTCCTCATAGTCTTCGCTGATCGGCTGCAAAAGATTTTGTGTAACGAAGTCTAGAACTTCAATTTGGCAAACTGACACCAATTTCTTGGGAAATGGTTCCGGAAAAAAATCAAAAATTTTCTTTGCAATGTTGGCAGTCTGAGAGTTTGGATCGTTTTGGCTAGTAACCCAAATTGGAGCTAGTTGTTTTAGATACGGAATTACAGCCTTTTGAACTTTTTGAATTAAGACATGCTGTGGAATTATATAAATATGTATATATTCTGTATTAGATGGACGAAAATGATTAAACTGTCGCTTTACTTACCGTTGCAGATTGAGTTGATAGTCTAACGCCGTTATCAATATCAAAAGCAAGGGTTAGATATAGTTTCGGCCAAAATGCCAGTAAATCTTTTACTGTATCTATGGGTGATGTTACTACAAGCTCAGAAAATTCATTCAATGCTTTTATTTTTGTGGTTTCACTTTTCTTGGACATTTTTTTAAGAATTATCTGAAACGCTGGATCTACATTGAGCATATCAATCTCCTCCAATTTTCCAGTATGAAATCCGGGTACCACCGGGACAATGCCACTATTACCCAGCGCGGTAAAGCCAACAAATGCTGGTGCGGATTTACCTAGAAGTTCAGCGCTTCGGCCACTATTGGATGGCTAGAAAATAAAAAATATTAAATAAATATTCTATCCACATGGCATTTTCCAGACCCATACCCGAGAGTTATTTTTTGTTCGTTGCGCTTTTCCACTTTTTCCACTCATTTTTTAAACACGCAAATAATTTCTATCTTTACATAAAATAATAAATAAAGGATTAAAAACGCGTTACAGGTTTATTGCAGGGATTACGAAATTCTACGATATTCTTGTGTTGAACGGAGAAAATCTGAAGTGTCAATGCAAAGCAAAATTTATATTTTTTATTATTGTGATTTGTTTTAGACGCCCACCAAGCCATTGATTGTACATTGCGCAAGGTGGTTTAATTTTTCTAATTATGGCACATTTATCTATAACTTGTAGCTTGATGTGATTTTTTAATGTTAAAATTAGTTAATTTTAATATTACTGTCAACATTTTAATTTGCAGAAAGATGCACAAAACGATGAAAAATCGGTTAACTTTAAATACAAAGGGATACTTGAAATACAACCAATAATAATTTGCGTTACATATCTTTACAAAAATCAAAATTGGTTGCCCATTTTCCACCCAACAACGAATTATTAAGCCATATAAATAAACTATTTTTTAAAATCTCCTATATTTGATTTTTTTTAAAATACAGGATTTAAAGCCCAATATATTAACATTGCGTTTATGTATTCGGCGAAAAATAACTACTTTTTTTGCATACACACAAACCATGCTCTACACATCGTACGACGTTTATCAAATTAAATCCATCATAGCGGAAAATGGTAAAATTCTGAATGAAAACGAACTTAAAAATGAAAAACAATTTATTACAATTAATGATAAACAAATAAAGTTCAAGCTCAGAAGAATGAAAATTTATTTTTCTGCCAAATTTACAAGATATAAATAAATAAAGTCAAAAAAAATCTTAACAAAAAATATTTTCCCATAGCATTTATATGATAATTATTTCGTGTTTACGTTTTTTATTAATTTAATAATTTTATTAGTAAAAATAATAATGAAGAATAATTAACCACACAATCAGTGAGGTCATTTTTATAGTCGCGGTACGAAATTGTTGCACTATTGAACAACTCTACTTGTCTGTTTTTTTTTTGGATAGGAATTTTTTTCCGATAATATAGGGATTTGCCTTCGATTTTATTGCTTGAACTTCCTAATTAATAATATTATTATATAATATATTAAATTGAACATACTATAATTTTTTGAAAATCTTGTTGCTTGCTTGCCTAGTTTTTACGATGTCTCAACTGGGTATGGATTTTGTATGTTTTTCTATTTTCGAGGGAATTTGTATACGTACACAATGTATAGTATACACTTTTAATATGTGTGCTGTTATTTTCTATCATTGCGTTTGTGTCAAACTCTCGTCAAACTTCCCCAAAATGTTTACAATTGCCCCTAAATGTTTTTTTTTCGTTCACTCGGAAAAAGCATGATGAGAATTTTTCCCAACATTGCGACGTTGAACGGAAGATTTGACAGATGGTACGTAAATAGTTGTGGTCGCAATTTTTTTTGTTAATTTTTGATTTATATTTAGATACATTTTAAATTAAATAAGTTTTAATAATCTCTTTTAATAAATATTAATACTCCCAAGTTTCAATATATTTATCTGTGTTTTTATTTGTAAATAATGGAAATAAAATTAAGAAAAAAAATTAATAAATGAGAAAGTGGATTACTAAGGAAATATGAATGATAATGAAATTCCTTTTAGATTTATTTATTAGGAATTTGATTAAACTATTTAGGAAATTAACACAACATTTTATTAATTTAAATAGTATTGTGAAATTTATTAAATTCACAAATTATGTATTGTATGTACTTAAAAAGCGTCTAAACGCAAAACACACACATACCATTACTAAGACGTTTCGGAAAATTTTCATGAGAATTGTAACAAACGTACAAAGTCCATTCCCTAGAATTACGCCTTATTTTCGTCCATAAACAAGTGGCGATACTGTGAGCTTTTTTAAGTCGGAATTCGTCGGACCCCAAATTTTTTCCCGAGTTAATGGATTTTTCGGCTTTGTGAATTTTGACATAGTGTGTTGTGTACTGTGGATTTGGCTATCTTTTGTGAAACTTTAGTGTATGACGGAGAGTGTATTTTTAAGGAAATCCAGCGTAATACTTAGTCCATAATTATAGTCCTTCGCATTAATTAAATGCTCCAAATTATCTTTGGCACTAAGGAGAGCATGTTCAGTTTACGAACATAGGTTTGTCAACTATACTGAATTGGAGATTAGTTAAAGATGTATTTCGATAAGGCTTTCAGTTCCGAGCTAATAAAAATTGAAAAAACAAATATTTTTCCTTCTTTTTGGACAAAGAACTTAAATCACGAAACGAAAACTAAAAACATAAAATTTAACAGTGTAGGTTATTATAGCACAAGTTTAAAAAGCTACCCACAATAATTATGCATTAAAATGAGATGGTCATAGGGTCGATATATGATATAAACCCGATTATCGAAATTGAGTTGTCATAAAGTAGATGTCAAAAAGATAGAGAAATTTTTATTTTTTTTATCTATCATAATTATTGATAAAAATGGTAAGATATGAGTTCATATAATTCTCAAAACCTGTTCAATCGATTTGGCCAAGTGTTTAATTAATTTGGAATGCATTTTGCTGCACTCAAAATGGTAATGCGATGATAGATAAATTGAATAACATAAAACAGCAGTGAGATCCTCCCTTTTTGACATTTTTTTGTTTCCCCATTTTGGTCGTCGACAAATTGAATTTAGTATTTTATTTTTTTTGAATTTTTGTAGCCCCAAACTCCTGTGAATACAATGGATGAACAGGAGAAATTACTAGCCGATGCAGTTGTGGTAGTGAAAAGTCATGCGTTTCAAATGAAACGCTGTTTAGACAAAAATCACTTGATGGATGCTTTAAAGTGTGCCAGCACAATGTTAGGCGAGCTTAGGACATCACTTTTATCACCGAAGAGTTATTATGAATTATGTAAGTTGTTTTCAACATAATTTAATATAAAATGGAACTAGTTTTGTTAAGTTTGCATCCTTCTAGATATGGCGATTACAGACGAACTTCGTCACCTTGAGCTATACATACTCGATGAGTTTCAAAAAGGCAAAAAGGTTACAGACTTGTATGAGTTGGTGCAGTACGCAGGAAACATTGTTCCACGATTGTATTTATTAATCACGGTTGGTTTAGTTTATATTAAAGCAAATAATACACCAAAACGTCGTGTTCTAAAAGATCTGGTGGAAATGTGTCGCGGGGTACAACACCCATTGCGTGGACTATTCCTTCGGAACTACCTGCTGCAGTGTACTCGAAATATATTACCGGATACAACAGAACCCGGTGCGGATGAGAATGATGGAACAGTAATGGATTCAATCGATTTTGTTCTACTAAATTTTGCCGAAATGAATAAACTTTGGGTTCGCATGCAACACCAAGGCCATTCGAGTGAAAAAATGCGGCGCGAGAAAGAACGGGAAGAGCTAAAAATTTTAGTTGGTACAAATTTAGTTCGGCTTTCACAACTAGAATCGGCCACTTTGGATATATATCAGCGACATATTTTACCCGGAATACTTGAACAAGTCGTCAGTTGTCGAGATGCTATCGCACAGGAATACCTAATGGAATGCATTATTCAAGTGTTCCCCGATGAATTTCATCTACAAACTTTGGATCCGTTTTTAAAATCGTGCGCCCAGCTTCAACCTGGTGTGAATGTTAAGAATATTATAATTTCTTTAATTGATCGTCTTGCGGCTTATAATCAACGAGTTGGGAAAACCATTAGTTCGATTGATGGACAAGAAATATCGGCAGCCATCCCAATGGAAGTACAATTGTTTGAAGTATTTAGTATTCAAATAGCCAGCATCGTACAAATTCGTACCGATATGCCGCTTGAGGATACGATATCTTTACAAGTTGCGCTTGTAAATTTGGCCCAGAAGGTGTATCCAGATAGAATCGATTATGTGGATAAAGTTCTTGAAACGACAACTCAAATACTAGAAAGATTAAACATGAATAGTATACTACATTCGTTGCCGGTGAATCAAGAGCTTTCGAGATTATTGCGGATTTGTGTCAATTTCTATAACAACGTTTTAACCGTACTCGAGCTACATCAGTTTAGCCCGTTGCTAAGTAAATTCGATTATGTGTCAAGAAAATCTTTGGCGTTGCATATTGTGCTAAATATACTGGAAAATGAATCATTAATTCCGACTGCTGATCAAGTGGATAACATTTTGGCGATGGTTTCCCCGCTTGTGAAAGATCAGGAAGATCAGCCAAATGATCCTATTGACCCAGATGATTTCGCCGAGGAGCAAAGTATTGTGGCTCGATTTATACATTTATTGAAGTCTGACGATCCGGATATGCAATATAAAATATTGCAGGTAGCTCGAAAACATTTTGGTACGGGCGGTTCAAATCGAATAAAGCATGTACTTCCACCTCTCATTTTCCAGGCATATCAGTTGGCATTTAAATACAAAGCAATTTCGGGCAACGACGAAATGTGGGATAAAAAATGCCAAAAAATATTACAGTTTTGTCACAGCACGATTGCGGTATTGGCCCGATCCGAACTGCCTGAATTAGCACTGCGCCTATATTTGCAAGGAGCCCTATGTATCGATCAAATACGATATTCTAATCATGAGACGGTTGCCTATGATTTTATGACACAAGCATTTTCATTGTACGAAGACGAAATCTCCGATTCTAAATCTCAGCTAGCCGCAATCACTCTAATTATGTCTACCTTCGAGCAAATGACCTGTTTCAGTGAAGAAAATGCCGAACCGCTACGGACAAATTGTGCGTTAGCTGCATCCAAATTGTTAAAAAAGCCGGATCAATGTCGTGGAGTAGTGGCGTGTGCAAGCCTCTTTTGGAGCGGCAAGAAAAATGGCGAAGAAATGCGTGACGAAAAGCGAACTCTAGAATGTTTAAAGAAGGGTGTCCGAATAGCATCTCAATGCCTTGACTCTGGCGTACAAATTCAACTTTACGTTGAACTTTTAAACCACTATTTGTTCTACTTCGAAAGAGGTAATACGCTAATAACAAGCGCAATCCTCAATCAGTTGATTACGAAAATAAACGAAGAAATCCCAAATTTGGAACAATCAGAAGAAACAAAACAAATTGAAATGCACTATACGAATACCCTAAAACACATTCAAAGTCGAATGGATTCCACAGACCCGTCATCTACGCTGGATATCTCGTTCGCTGGAATTGTATTAAATTAAAAATCACTTTATTCAACTCTAATTAAACAAACACATTTATAATTGTTATATATTTTAAACATTTTTATTAATTGGCTCAATATATCTAATTATGTTTTTTTTTTTCAAATTAATTCACTATCAAATCACATACGACGACTCATGGCCAATTAACATGAGCACGCGCGAGAAACAAGAATCCGTAGAGTTCATGTTATAAAAAAATACAAAATATATACATAAATAATTTATATAATATATATTATATAATAATTAATTTTATAATAATTAATATTTTTAGTTCTAAACAAAACAATTATGTATATTTAAGTTATAGTAGAAAATTTAATCAAAACAAAAAATATATATTATACATATTGAAATTGCAACGTCTCTTATTATTTCGTATTAGAACCAGCATTCCTATTTAAAGTACACAAACCCTATACGTTTATCATTAAACTATTTTTATACAGAGGGAACATTCAAGAGTTTCGCCTGGATGCATGTAGAACGAAATAGACTCAATTCGCCTAGAATCCTTTCAAGTAGTGCTATTTAAACCTAGATGTCACTTATCAACCAAGTAACCAATTTGTTTAGCCCAGTAGCCTTATTCTTGTAATTCCCGAGGAATTGGGGAAATATTTTAAATTAACTAATTACTGTTTAAGGCTGTATGGTAATGAGAAAAACAAATTTCCCAAGTATTTTTATTTCCGAAAATTTCTGCATTTTCCTGACATTTTGATGAAATCATCACCGACTTTTGTCAGTAAAAGTGTCCGAAATATTTAAATATTTCCTATGAACGTTGTCGCTAAAAGTCGGACAAATGATGAATTTGAGTAAATGAAAACTTGTACATGTATGAGTGCGCACGTGCTTTTAAAGAGGCGGGGCTTGTGCTTTAAATATTATGGCACCATTATATTTTATAAGGGAAATAAAACAAAAAAAATATGTTAGATAATTTTAAAAAAAAATTATTTCCGATACAACAAAATATCATGCGAGAACGCTTTTAAACGCCAAATTAACACCACTTCCTATGCGAGCCAATGGTCATGGTGAAAAGGCCTCAGAATATTTTTTCCTTATTTGATTACTTTCATATTAATTATATACTAATTTAACATATGTTTATAACAAAAATTCTAGTTAGATGTTATAGTTATCTAGTTAGATATTATAACATAAACTCTAGTTATTGAGTAATTGACCACCATTAATTGGCTCTAGTTTCAAACAATTCTACTTTTCCACTTTGAATATAAAAGGTAAACAAGCCGATAGGGTTACAATTGCATTAGTTCTAAAATTCTCGGCCAAAGCAAGGAGGACAACTCCAACCGTCAGTAAAATGTTATGCAGGCACACCGACGTTAGTTTGGAATTTTGTTTTCAGGGGCGTGTTCCTTTATTCTATATAATTGTAACAACTGTCACTGTAAAAGTAGACGTAAATAAATAAAGTGGTAATGGATGGTAAAAATCCTGGTAAATTATTAATCATTTTCCAATTTTCAATTCCATCTCCATTATTAACTGAAGAAATTTTTATTCATGCGACAGGCATAGAATTTTTTAATTAGTTTATGCAACAGCACATTTATTTATTATTTTGACATTTACAAAGGCGGACTTCCACACTTTGATTTTTCTCGTGATTCTTTACTCGTTTCCTTCCTTTTCACCAACAAATTAATTTTGCAACGCGGAAAATTGTAATTCTTTTTCCAACAAAAATATTTTTTTGAATCTACTGATTCTCTACTGATTTGATGAACTGAATGAAAACCAACTTAAAAATGAAAAACAATATATCAAAATTAAAGTTAAATAAACATTTCTTTTAATCCC
Organism: Nephrotoma guestfalica; assembly: GCA_963691935.1. Classification (NCBI taxonomy): domain Eukaryota; kingdom Metazoa; phylum Arthropoda; class Insecta; order Diptera; family Tipulidae; genus Nephrotoma; species Nephrotoma guestfalica. The sequence goes on along the minus strand of OY829914.1, from coordinate 288,442,492 downwards.
TGCAATCTGTTCTGGGGCCACTCCCAACTCTTTCGCGGTTTGTTTTTCCCGTCCCACCTTACGCAGTTATGCCAAATCGAAGACGTACGGCTATAGATCCGATTTACGTTACCATCTGCGCACTGCATAGCTCTATGCCAGCCTATAGTACTGGACATGGAAGATGGGTCGGTCCATTAGTTTTGCGCGCCAATAGGGAGTCGTAGTTGTGTTCCTTTTTATCACAGATCGTAATCTGTTGAAGAAAATTTCCTTTTGCATCCTGCCCCTATCGGGATGTAAATAAACCCTCCTGATGTAAATAAACATAGTTCACGCTCAGAAGAATGAAAATTTATTTTTCTGCCACATTTATGAGATATAAATAAGTATTTTTTTTAATTTGCCTTCTACTTGGTCGTATACATATACGTAATGATACAAACAATGGTTTGCTTTATTTTTTAATGATATATTATTCTGAAATAATGAAATATAATATGCTGAAAATTAATCTCCATCACGCACTTAATTACACGTAAAAAAGCGTTAACATAAAAATGTTTTTTTTAGCGATGAGCATCAAAGGTAGGCGAAGTGAGCTGTCTATCTGATTCAGTCATTAAATTTGGTTCGTCCGATAGTCACTGTTGTGTTATAATTATACCAGTTAGATTTATACGAGTTTTATGTGAGTTTTAATATGTCAAAATATAATTCTTGCTTTTTGGTTTATTTTCGTTTTTACTAAAAATGTCTTTTCTGAAACGAACACAGGTAATTATTTTAAACCCACATCTGAATTATATCAATAAATATAAAGATATTTCAATTTATTATAAATATGGTATTTTCCTTAGCAATGGGGAACATTTGCACGAGTGTGGCACATATACGATTGCGCATGGCAAAATCCCTTTGAATCAGCCCAAATCATTCGAAAACACCTACAAGGACTACATAAACCAATTTACCATCCTATGAACGATTGTGGTGATCATGTTGTCGTAATAAATACTGCAGAAGTTGCATTGCCCGGCGATGAGTGGAAAAAACGTGTATACTTTCATCACACCGGTTATCCGGGTGGTGCGTCATGGACTCGGGCCTGGGAACTACACGAAAAGGACCCCACGATGATTATGAAAAAAGCGGTTTATAATTCAATGAAAGGCAATTTACAGCGCAGATATACAATGCAACGGCTACATTTGTTTCCGGATGAGAAGGTCCCCGAGGAGATTTTAGAGAATGTTTCAAATCAATTGCGACAACAGCGTATTGTACCGAAGCGCTTGGATCATTATGACCCAGAATTTGTTGAAAAGTTCCCGAAAGTAATGGATTGGCCGAAAAATTATGTTCTAAGATAGGCGAGTAGATGTTTATGTATTGTAGAAATATAATGTTGAAATTGAATTGTCTTATAATTGAATTTGACTCCTCTTATGTTAGCAAGTCTACTAGCCTGTTCCAATTTAGTTTTTATGGTCCTTTTCGAACAGGTACAAACGGAATATAGGGTGTTGTAATTAACTTACCCAGCTAGAAAATATCACAAAGAGGAGAGGAAATTTCATTAAAAAGATTCGTTATGCTTAAAAAAGCTTTTTTGTGCTTTACGGCTAATTTATTTACATAATAAAAATAAAAATATTTAAAATTATAAATATAAAGTACATTTCTTCAAACTGAATACCATATTAACTAATTAACTGTTTCATGCAAGAGCAATTTTTATTTGATTAATGGAAATTTTATAAATTTATGCTTTTTATGTTTGGGAGGCACATTGATCTCAGTCTCATCTTCATCCTGAAAATAGATAAAAGAAATAAATTGCTGAGATGGTAGACGCGACGTATTCCTAATACTATAGCCATACCTTGTCTGCATCAATTTTATTCTTTTTGCTATGGCCGACAAATTTAAATGCTTCTTTCAGTTTTTTCTTTTCCTTTTTCGACAATTTTGTTAGCGTGTTTCCAGTGCTCTGAGTGAGTTTGATTTCGCGCTTAGCCGTATGCATTTCTAAACTTTGCTTGATGCTCAGATCTTCTTCAATTTCACGCAGGCGGTCCATTTCAAAGCATTCAACTACCTCGTTCCGCTGCTGTACAACTTGAACAAGTCGTGCGATTAGGGCATCTTCTTTTTCTTTATCCGAATCGGTCTTATTCCGTTCGGGTTGTGCCATTGAAAGACGAATTTTATATTCCAGTTCCGCGTGTTCCTGCTCCAATCTATACTGGCGTCGTAAGTTTAAAAGTTCCGCCTGTCGCCGGAATAATTCATTCTTTTCGTTTACGATCTCGAACAGCTGCATAATAAGATCATCAACATCGGTGTCTGTGCTAGAAATTGATTTATCAGCACAATCATTGTTGTCTGGCTCGGTTTCACCTTCACTACGGTTTCGAATCATTTTCTCTAGTATTACGCCCTGTTTCTCTAATCCATTTTGTTGAACCTTAATCACTTCCAGCTCATGATTTATTTCTTGATTCGAGAGTTCATGTTTAACGATATAACGGCACACAGGTAATGGAGGCGCTGGTCCTTTTGTATGTTTCCACACTTTTGCACTGGTAATATCGTTTTGGACAGCAGCGATATTTGCGGCAGCTGCCATTGATAATTCGGCTGATTTACGATTTCGTGCTTCTTTATTATCCTTCATCTTCTCGAGTTGGCGTTCGCTCATCGATGATGAGATCATAAGGATGGAATCATCATCGTCCGTCATATCGAGTTTATCTACAAACAATTTTCTTTTGTAGTCCGGGTTGGCGTTATGGCCCTCGATAATTACACGCTCATCTGGGTCCAAACTACTCATTTCACCATCTTTCGAAATTAACGATATATCGAGAGGAATTAATCGTCGTGTAGTGGGATTATCGAATGTAGAATGGGTAGGTATGGCATCTTGATCACTAGAATTTAATGTAATGGCTATGGTTGCATCAGTTGATTGTAGAGCCGCGGAGGTGTTTGCAGCTTCAGGACTCTTGAGTGGCGTAACTGTGGGCGGTGTTGGCGCAGGTCGCTTCTTACGCATTTTCGGTGTAGTTTGCTGCGATGATGTTGACTGGGCATGATCACTTGTTTCGAACGGATTCGTAGTCATGGTTGAATGTCGTGAGGCTACTGTAGGGGCGGCTACCATTGTCGGTGGTAACGGGGCTTTACCTTTACGATGTCGCGATATTGAATTAAGACTGGCGTTCGATCCGAATGGACTGCGATTTTGAATGGCTCTGAAAGGACACGAAATAATTCGCATAAGTCTCACGATATTAAATTTAATTTATAATATGAAATACTTACAAGCTTTTGCGGGGTGCGGGCACTGGTGTTCTACTGATTGGTGTAATGTGATTATTCTGTTCAACATCATCATCTTCATCGTCCTCAAATGGATTAGTCGATACTCGTGGTCTGAAAATAAAATAATTATATATAAGTAAGAAATAAGGTTGATTTGGTTCTGGCCGTCTGCGCGCTATTCTTACATTAAATACATTTTATGGATTACAACAGCTAACATAACACAACTAGTTTAGAATTTTAAACAATTATGTCTCTTATTCGAGTTTATACCAGGTAACAGAAAATTATTTTATAAACCAAGTCCTTATATACAGTCTATAGCAATAAAATATTAGGTGTAAGAAATAATAAACTGGAAGGGGAATTTCCACTCTCAAAATTTTTAGGTAACAGATGAGTATTGAAAATTTGGGCGGTTATATTTTGTTGTAATCAGTTTTGTTGTTCTATGATTCATGCTGGGTACCACCTTCGACAACGTTTAATTTTGAAGGGATATAAAAGCAAAATTTTAAAATAAAAAAACCTCTCTACTTACTTTGGTGTTGGTTTAACAACAGTTTTATAATCGCTGCTCTCATTTCGATCATAACCATCTTCTAACTCCTCGCGTAAACGAACATTATCCCGCCGTAAATCTACCTCTTCATCATCGTCACCAAACGGATTCAATTCTTTTGGATAGCGATCATCATCCACATCCAACGTAACTACAGCATTACGTTTTTCTTTCGTTTTTTGTTCTTGCGGAGGCATATCCGCTGGCAACACGATTTTATTATCATCGTTTATAAGCGACGGCACAATAATTGATTCATTATCCAAGGGTGGGATATTTAATGGCGCTGTATCATCATCACCTTTAATAAGATCAGAATCTGTTTCACTTTCATCAACCGTAATACCAGTAATAATCACATCAACATTTTGTTGATTACTTGTGTCATTCGGTATCTCAATATTAGTATTTTCTTTATTACTATCATCTTTATTATTATCAGTATTATTGTTATTAATGCACGTTAATTGATCACAGTTTTGTTCAGTAGTTTTGATATCACGATCATTACTATCAAGATTATTACTATCAACGATTATCTTATCTTCATTCGATTTAACACTAGAAATATAATTTACATCATTTTCATTATTACTACTACTAACAATATTTTTGTCATCAACATCATCATCATCATCATCATCATCATTATTATTATTATTAATACTATCATATTCATTAGTACTACTATCAATATTATCATTACTATTATTATTATTGGTGTGGTTTAATAACATTTGGGTGGCAAATCTTAATGATAAACTTTGTTGCTCGCTTAACTTACTCGATTTTATTGGCGTACTCGTAGTCGCATTATTAGCGGTAGCAGTACTAGTAGTAGTTTTTTCATTTGTATTACCATGCTCGACATCGTCATCATCATTACTAGTTTCGAGATGAATTCCATTTTGTGATAGCAATCCATTTTTCTCTTTTGAATAGTATCCCTTAACACTTTTTCGTTTTTCTTCATCGCTTAGCGATTGTCTTAAAAGTTTATTGATACTGTCCGCATCACTATTAAGAGCTGTACTGATATCCTCTTCAATATCTTCGTGATGATCACCATTAGTATACGCTTGAACTGGATCTGTATCCGTTTCCCGCCCATCGTAATAATCATCAAACAAAAGCATGCCCTGTTCTTTATCGACGCATGACTGGCATTTTAAATTTGTAACACTGACCTGAGTGATTTTATTTAGATCGCCCGGTATGAGTTGAGTGGCACAGGTTACACATGTAAAACACGAATTGTGATACAGGCTGTTTTTATAAAGTATTCGCTCGGCCAGAAAAACGGGTAAATTGCACTTGACGCATGGTTCACGTTTGAGTGTCGATTGGCCGAAGAGGACGGACGATGGTGGTGGCGATGCTCTTGCAAATGGAGACGATATTGATGATGATGACGACGTCGATATGGATTTCAATGATGATGTGATTTTATTCGTGTCGTGCGATTTATTTATTTTATCTTTGCCGAATGATGGGATTTCTATAAAACAAAATAAAATAAAATTACGTTAATTAGGAGTAAAGTATTTATATAATTGCATGAAAGATATACAGTCACGATCAAAAGAATTCCTGATGCAAAACATTTATGTGGCCTTTAGTGCAACAACATCAGTGTTAAAGAGCAAATGCAACACTTAAAATAAATTACACCATACTTTGGACTCCTCTTAAGTAGAATTCGTGTTGAAATTTTTGTGTTAGCTTAAACTGATTTCGACAATGTATGTATGAACAAAAACACGAAAAGACCGTCGAATAGATTAAATATGATTCAATTGTACGTACTCGTACTATCATTGAAATTGTTTAAACGACCTGATCAGTCTAGAGCATCTGGCGGTTGAGATCCAATACTCACGTCTAACGGTCATTTTAGTGATATAGGAAATTCAAGGCATTCGCAAATTTTCCGAAAAGGCAAGAAAAATCGAAAGAAATAATCTTGTGCGCGTACTCGTTTCTCTGAAAATTTGAAATATTGTGACTATAGGAAAAAATTGTTACGCCATTTCTAATCTTAAGAAACTGCCGGATTTCACTGAGCCAACGCAATTTCATGTAAAATTTATCTTGCTCTCCAAACGAAAAAGCTACCTAGGGCCCTATACTTTTAAATTCATATTTAAGCCGGGCAGCAAAAACTGATTATAGTGAGCTCTTTTGACAACTGAGTTTACTAAGCAATAATTTTGTTATTGTTAGTGTGTTGCTGCGTAATTTTAACAATGTGGAAACAATGCGCCGAAATAATCAAGTCGCGTAAAAATAAGGAAAATATATTAACAGTCGGTAAACCTATTTGATGAATATGACCAGGTGCATGCTATTTCATTGCTAAGCTAAATTAGAAACTAAGAAGCCCGTTCATCGTGAATACTTATCATTTCATTTTAATATCTACCTTCTCGTTTAGTAGGATTGGATTAAAATAAATATAGTTCGAATACAAAAATATTCCAATCATCATATCTATTATTTGATCAAATCACACCCAGATCAAAAGATTCCAAATCATAGAAAACCAGAGAAGGTTTTTGCAAGAATTTGATTATTGCATTTCAATGATAAGGCAGATCTGTTACCATTGGCAAGATTACAAGCTACTTTTATAATTAGAGTTAGTTCTCAAGCTATCACTGGTTCAACCATAAAAGTAACCTACCCCCAAACAAATGAAATGCGTTGTTAATTTCTTTTTAACATGCAGTGGTAATGGACGAGTTCGTCATTGCTTATAAAGTATGAATAAAGTGTGAATTTGTGTAATCATTTGTATTTTACACTTTTTCTTCATTTTATCAACTTTTATTCAAATTGGGTGAAGCTTTAACAGCAGCATTCAGGTAATAATGAAAATGACCCAAAGTCCGAATTTGCTTGTCAAAGCAAAAACAAACCCGTAATAAATCAGACGCGTCCGAATTTTGTTTTCATCAAGACGCTGTGTTCTTTGATGTAAATTACGCGAGTTAATTTAATAAATAAGCAGATGTTAAACGATTAGTTGATCCTAAGGCTGCCAGATAAAACCTCATAAACATATCACACAGTTTTCAGACGGTATTGATTTTTTATTTGGAGGAGCAACAACAATTTGACTGGCTTATCAAACCAAGAAGAGTCATTCCTTTTTCGGTGAGTCCGACCGTGCTAGCGTCTTATCTGTGGTCTGAATTGATAGTTTTCTCTCATCTCGGTGCTTTCCTCAGACTGACTAAATCGGGAGAGGATTTGGTTCTTGTCTACTCTGTCTTGAACCCTAAGTTAATAACAATAGGATATGTAGTATGAAAATGGAAGGGTTTACAATTATATACTCAAGTAAGTCTGTGTAAGAAACTGTATTCTTTGAAAAAGTATTTTAAATATTTTTCTACTTTCTCATTATAGCGACAATGACATAACCGCTACTGGCCTGGAGCACAGTAACAACAAAATGTTGAAGTCAGTATTACGTGAACGCGATGGAAAAAAAACTCCACCTGAGAACCTGGATGAGCTGTAGTTAGGTCTCCGAATAGAGAGAATCAACTGGAGAATCAACCGAACGCTTATCGTTCATAATACGAACGTGACACCGACAAAAATAAATTAGAGCTGGTTGGAATGAGTAATTTGCCGGGTATACTGAAATATCAAGCAAATTATCGTTCTCGATGCTATTTCTTGGTTTCAACCGATTGTACCAATTACTTCATGTTTTGGCAAAGTATGATTTATTTTCACTTCAACCAATTTTATTCACGTTAGTCTGCATTTAAATAAAAACTTAAGATGAATTTAACTATAAAAATTGTGTAAATTTTATTGTTTTTTTTTTTCTGTAATTTGGATAACTCCATACGTTGGGCAAAACATTTAGTCGAGTGTTCAAGTTGTGGTGGTTCGAAATAGACGAGAGATTCTAGATGTGACCCTTTTCCGATTGCATTTTTCATTAAATATTAGAGAGTTGTGGATGAGCAATCCTTTTCTCACCACTGATTCTTGTCCTATAATCTGGACATTAACACTGTCGCTTGAGAGCCTTTAAGAATCATCGGAGGACGCAGTTTACATATATAGGGAATACTGGAGGGTTTCAAATTCACCGGAGACAGTGGGTGAGGAATTGGATTGCGTGGTAACAACCATTACTGGCGCTAGCACATTTTCTAGAGATACTGCTTCCCTTATAGTAAAGCTAGGAGATAAACTGATATGGCGATCAAATGAGCTGAGAGCGTATTAGAAAATTTGAAGCAGAGGCTCCAATAAATTCAAAAGCTAAATACTTTTGGAAGAATTTTGCCACAAAGGCTATCCTTCAACATCTAAAGGAATCTACTTCATCTTCTCAAGAAATTTCCAACATTTCCTACTATTGGGAAAGACAAATTATAAGCAGCATTAAACCACTTGGTTAGACGGTTATGGTCGAGACGGAATACCATAATTTAGTCTAAAAAATCATGCAGAATAATTTGTTATGCCACTTATTTACTCTCTTGAATTCAACATGTCATTATGCAAAGGTATTTCCCCTACTAAATGGAATATTTTGAAAATAATAGTATTGCAACCAAATCCATGATACCAAATTTCTTCTAAATTATTGTGTGTAGATGCATTACATCAATCAATCGATTGTGTGTTCTGGTTCTCTTCATAATTTTTGGCAAGAACCCAATTTATCGAAATTGGTGGTCGAAGATCCGATTCAGAATGGGTCCTAGAAATACCTATCTATTGATGGCATTGCCAATTTAATTGCTAAGTTAACGGTCTTGGCGGATGACTTAAAAATCATTAAAAGTACTACAAATATACATGGTTCAAACCTTCTACAAAAAGGATAGAATCAACGAGTGGTGTGAAGTTAACCAGTTACATCTTAACATAAATTAATACAAAGTTATGCCATTCCATCTCAAGAATGAAGTTTACAAAACATGGACCTAAGCATTGCTATAGCTAAATCCGTGTTTGGCTTTATCAGACGCTCGACCAAAGAAGAATTGTTCATGCAGTTCATATGGAGCATATTCTACCAATTACACATTAATAGGACCAAGAGTATTCAAAAACAAGTTTCACTTTTTATTATGAAAAAAACTGAATGGGAGCTGAATTTCGAGCGCAGCCCCCGTTACCACCAAATAAAACATAAAACAGAATCACTTTATATTCTGGAAAACCCAAACCGGCCTGAAACTTTAGATAACAAAGTTTCTTTTAACTCAAGCGACATAGAACAAATTTTTTGAATTTAGAATTATTTTTTTCAAGGGCAGTCAAGTCGCTAGATTTCAGAACGGTCGTATGAATGTTTACGGACACTGCTTGTTCAAAAAATGTTGTTACTTCCTCGGCATATACAATTGGAGACACACACAGTGGATAAAACCAACAAACACGCTCAACACTGTGGTTCATCAACTACGTAAGTAGATCTAATTGGTCCCAGTAGAGAGGGACAGGGATAAGATCTTATGGTACTACAACGGAAAGTAGTCTTTCTAAGTGTACGTATAACTAACCTAACCTAGGATCCGGTATCCAGATTTGGACACTGTGGTACCTGTGCTCTAAAATGTGAGTTAAAACTCGTTTAAAACTTGATAATTCACACAAAAATTTAGCTTGAACAAATATCAAACAGACACATTTTTTTAATACTTATATTTTATTAGCTAACAATTTGGTATTTTGTTTGGTTGCTAACAAATATTTGTAATTATTTTTAGAACAATGTACTCGTAGGTGCTAATTTTTTATGAATTTATAATTATCAATCCTTTTGCAATCATTTATTTATATTACTACCTACACATCATTTCTAAAAATGCAAATACTACCACAACTATTGAGTATTGCCTTGGAAGTTAGTTTAGTAATCCGATCGGAATAATTTTTCGACTCCAAAGTTGATGATACTAGAAGGCTAGCTACTACAACGACGGTCATAAAATAGTAAATACATAGCTAATTATCATTTTTTTCTCTACATTAAAATTGTACGTTTGATTAGCAGAGACAAGTTTAATTTTTTGAGAGCTTTTTACGATTTATCTTACAATTTGTCAGCCCGATTCAAACTACTTCGTATTGTTTTGAATCGCCTCGCATCTTCTAGCAATTCCCTAAATGCTTAGATTTGACAGCCGGTTCATAACTATGGATAAAAATCCCGGATTTCTCATCCCATCGTTTTAACCAATTAAATCACGTAAATTATACAAAAGACACACCTCTTTTCATGCAAGAGTTGCAAATAATTGAAAAAAATCTCGGATGTGGGATTTTTATCCATTGTTATGAGTAGAATTCATTCGAATTCTAGGCTTCTGTGTTTTATTGCACTTTGCCTTGTTTGGTTTCGATTTACTTTGTCGATACTCGTCTTGTTATTAAATCGTACGCTTAAGCCAGTCTGTGTATAACGTTTTGTCGACAGTTTTTTTAAACTTTTCATACCGGTATGACTTTGGATTCCCAAAATTAAACTTTTAAACTAAGTAAATTGTTATCTATAAAGCATATAGTACACATTATAACGCGATCTAGAGCTACACAAATTAAGGAAAAGTGTAGGTATACACTGGAAAAGTGTAGGTGTACACTTTATTGATAGTGTAGCATTAAAAATATGTAATTAGTATAATATTCCTTAAACATCTTAATTTCCCCTAAACATCGTCTTTTACTCAGTATTTAACATATGGTGAAAATAACTTCGATTTTAAACAATTCGTTTCACATAATCTAATCGTTCGCGTCTTCAACGATAGAGTGACAAACGCACAGGCAGCGCTTGAATGAATGTAATATGCTAACATTATTTTAGTGTTATCTGACTTATTTAGATTAACTGTAATAATAGAGTCACTTTCAGAAGTTCAGATCAAACTGCGATTAGAGATGAATTGGTCGTAACAAATCCAGTTTAAGAATTTTAAACCTTACTGGAACAAACTGAATGAGAATCTAAAATTCACTAGAAAAATAATTAAAAATTAAAAATTGTTACGTTAAAATTTGAGATCTGTCGATTATGATAATAAAGAAAGATTCAATATGTTGGATATTAAATAATCTAGCTCTAATATTCCTAGAATATTAGAGCTCGAATTTATTTAATTAATTGTTAAAAAACATGAACAAATTTCTGTTAAAATTTAATTGGTTAGAAATTCAAAAAGTGCTGCTTAGCGTAAATGTGTTCGGTCAATATTATTAATAAGCCACTTGATAACAGTAAGTGCAATTATATACGGAAGTGAAAAATACAAAACCCTGGAATTTTTGATCGTAACTGTACCTATAAAAGGGATGGGGCAAAATATATGAATATTAATATTGGAAAAATGAAATAATTAAAAAAAAAAACAAATCACAGCCACACAAAGTTATGTTTATGAAAAATACCTTCAATTTTCACTTGTTACCCCCCACAATACGCTTGAAATGAATATATGAAATGTAAGCGTTTGTTGTAAGAAATCCCTGGAGCTATGAATATGCGACCTCCCAAGAATTAAAACTAATTATAGTTATAGTGAGCATTTCTTACACCAAAAGCTTACTGAAAAATGTTTTTATTTATCTATCATTTATCACACACAGGGAAAGCAGAAAACTATTAATTTTCTTTTTTTTATGATAGGACATTAAAAGTTTTAGACAACACACACAATACATTAAAAAAAATATATGATAACATAATAATAATAAATAATAATAAAAGCGCCCAGGAACATTATACAGAGCTAAAAAGAAAAAGCTTAAAAGCAATAAAAATGTTTTGTTAATGAAAAATCTTGAATGCTTCTTATGTTTAAAATTGAAATCAATAAGCTGTATTATGTAAATTAATATAAAAAAAATGAATTAATTTGAATACCGCATGAATATATTATCAACACTACTGGCGGCTTACCTTGATTGCGGAATACACGATGGTATTGTGATAAATATGTTAGAATCGATAAACGGTCTGGCACTTCATAGTTTAACATGTCAGTGGCTTCCAGCAGCGCAGGTATACCAAAATGTTTCTCCGCGGTACGAAATGCTAGGTCATTATTTGTAAGTATATCCTTTTTGTCTAGTTTATCGAAGTCGCTATAATTAGAAATAATATTGTTATAATTTTTTTGTTGCACGACACCCCTCAGAATCAAAGTTCTTTCATAAAACAAAAATGAATCGAATTTTCTGACCAAGCACCAAGTAATACAAATATTGTAATCCTTGTGAATGGAGATTGTATAATTTGGAATATGACTTGAAAGTGAATTGAGCATGAATTGAATATGAATTGAAAATGAACCGATGACAACTATTTATTGGGTACATTCCAAAGCCATTCTAAGTATTTTAAAGGAATTTAGCATCAACTTATTAATATTACTTGACTGCTTATATTCACAGGATTATCATAGACCAGTTAATTGATTTTATACTGGGTCTGACAGGTTGTTCCATGAGATAAAAAACAATAATTTTTCACCAAAGAGGTGCTGAGTAATTTCCTGACACTTATAACCAGCTTCAGTGATATACGAGGGCGTAGTGAGAAGTCTGGTAAAATTGCAACAGAGAGCGCCATTATCGCAAGTCCCAGATCTCATGTGTCAATACCATCTGTCACTAGACCAAATTAAAATTTTCAGACAGATCTGTCATATAGTTCAGTTTTGACAGCCATTGAAAACAGACAACCCATTGTTTTTTTGCAAACATGGTAAAAAGTGACTTTCGTGTGTTAGTTAAACATTATTTTTTGCGTGAAAAAACCATTACGCAAATCAAAACAAAGCTTGATAAATATTATGGGGACTCTTCACCATCGATTAAAATGACTCACAAGTGGTTTACTGATTTGTGGTCGTACAAGCACAACTGTTGCCGAACATTCTGGACGCCCAAATGAAGTCACCACACCAAAAATGGTTGACAAAATCCATGATACGGTATGGCAAGACCCCAGAGTGAAAGTGCGCGAGATAGCTGAGATAGTAGGCATCTCAGATGAACGTGTGCGCACTATATTACACGAACAATTGAATATGAAAAAGCTATCCGCGCGTTGGGTGCCGTGTTTGCTTACAATCGACCAAAAACGCACACGTGTGACAACTTCAGAGGCAGGTTTGGCGATGTTCAAGCGAAATAAAAAGAAGTTTTTGCGTCGTTTCATGTGGATGAAACATGGATCCATCATTATACATCGGAGACCAAAGAACAGTCTAAACAGTGTATTTCTACTGGCGAATCTGCGCGGAAGAAGGCTAAGGCGGTTTTATCGGCCAACAAGGTCATGGCCACAGTTTTTTGAGATGCACGCGGCATAATCCACATCGATTACCTTCAAAAGGAGAGAACAGTCAACGGCGAATATTACTGCAACTTATTGGACCATTTCAACGGGCGTTTTGAAAGAAAAACGACCGCATTTGGCGAAGAAAAAGGTCTCTTCCAACAAGACAATGTGTGTAGTTGTCATGGTCAAAATCCATGAATTACGCTCCGCAAACTTAGCTCCCTGTGGCTATTTCCTGTTTCCGAACTTGAAGAAATGGCTCGGCGGAAAGGGATTCGGCTCTAATGAGGAGATCATCGATGCAACAAACGCCTATTTTGAAGGGTTGGATAAATCGTATTATGTGGAAGGGATCGAAAAATTTAAAAAACGTTGGACCTAAGTGTATCGAACTAAACGGCGACTACGTTGAAAAATAATTTTTTTTTGGCCGAAAATGTTATTCCTTGTTTCATTTTTACCAGCTTCTCACTCCGCCCTCGTAGTTGCTTGATATTATAATGGATCTGTCAGAGTGCTTCATGAGAATAAAAAGTTTTGGAATGAGCCTTAGTGCCAGGAATTACCATGTTCCTGATTTCGAAAAATAATTTGGTTAGGGGTCATCTCGTGAAGCCTCCATTATTCTCAGCTCAAATGACTTAGATGAAAATTGCGGAAAGGTATTCTAGAACCTGGAATCGATTGCGATGGGGCCAGGTTTCGCCAAAAATAGGATCATCAAATTTTTCCTAAATTTATTCTCAAATGCACCCATGAAAATTGCTAACAAGCGGGATTTAAATACTTAAGAGTCACATTGGAATGTATCTAAGGACCATTCGAAAATCACATTTTGCAATCATCTAATGGAATGCCCTCAACCCATTAGAAAATCATGTTTTTGCTACACCTACACCAGCCGAATCAGTCTGGTAATATTACTGAAGTTGATGCTAAAGGTCTATAAAATAGATAGAATGAGTTTGAATAGTACTTATGGTTCACCCAAAATTCATATTTTTTATTCTCATGGAGCACTCTGTTAGATCTATTAGAAAATCATGCAACTGCCTAAGGTCACTCACTGCTTTGGGGCTAAGCAATCCGACTATACGACTGAAATTCACGCGAAAGATCTGAAAAATACTTAAATAACATTTTTGAATCTTATAGAACATCCTGTCAGGCCCAGTAGGAAATCATGTAATTACCACAGGAATCTCCTGAGGCTTTACTAGTCCGAAATTCTTGCTAAATGCATAAAATAATTAGAATGACACAGAACACCCTATAAGATCCATATTTGAAAATCATGCAGAGGTTAGATATTTCGTTTCTTCTATAGTTTACGCATTTGGAGGAAGCTCGAATAACCATGACGAAATGACCGACGTCCCCGAGCAATGCGATCCGCTCCCGTCTTCAGAAGACAAGCAAACAGTTTGCCCCGCAAATGTTGACGGAATTAAAGCAAAACAGCAACATGAAGTGGATCAGAACAAATCATAATCTCTCGGGCAAATTACCCGAAGCTCAGATTCGTCACGTAAACGATTTCACTGATGAAATTCGAATCCTTGTATTTCACGCATAACAGGCGGCACCACAGACACCTAGACTATGAGCTAAGCCGAACATAAGAATACGGTTTCACTCCTAAGCCTACAAAACGTAGGTTCGGCCAGAAATCTGTCGAATTTTTAATACATTATAGAGGAAGTTGACCTTCGACCAAATATGGGGCGAGCTAGTTATGAAACCAACTTTTTGATGGAGCTAAACAATCCCAGTTAACATTATCAATATCTAAATAGCATCTACAGGACGTGCTCCTATGTATATGTAGTAGCAGTATATGTAGTTCCAGGGCATTCAGACACCGCCTATACTAGATTGCTCGCCCAATAAGGATTTGTTGCCAGCATCGTTGGAGTAATCGACGAGGCCATGCAACATACATTGGTCATAGCCGGCGCGTTCTCTCACGTGATAAAAGTTTTAAAAATGTGCAGCACAACTTCTTCTGCGGGTCGTTTACACGCCAGGGTGTCTATGAACTTTTAATCTCGAGTTCATGAGATCTGTGAAACGATTGGCATTACACACTTGAAAACTCCATCGTATTATCCGCAATCACATGAAACCACGGAACGCTTTGTTAACCTGCTTAAAAGTAGTTTTTTGAGGGAATGTGTCAAACAGTTTTGTTCCTTTTCCTCCAAATAAGGAAAACTATTTCGTACCAGTGTAAATAGTAGACAAAATCATGTATTTTTTCCCGGTAATCGGGGAAATTTTTCCATCAAGATTACCAAAACCTTATGAAAAAGACTCAGGCTGTATTGCTATATAGCCTTGGGGGTTCTACAGCAGCTTTAAGAATTAACCAAAGTAAGGAAAATTAATTCTGGTTAAAAAAATTTAATTATCAATACTCACATTAAATCTGGCCGAAAATGATGTATTAGCGCACAAAATGCTAAGCCGTCACGCCATGACGTTGTCATATTATTAATTTCGACATTTGGATATCCCTCCACAATCCGTTTGCACCACAGCTCCAGCGCTTTTGTACCACGTTTTGGTTGAGATTCAGTCATTTGGCTGTGTTGGGTTCTCAATGATTTTTAAATCTGAAAACGTAAATTAATAAAAATTGAAATTTTGTGTAATTTCCAAAAACTTCATGACAGATTATAAAAAAAAACAACAACAAATTTACGAAAAACCAAAACAAATATTTATTTTAATATTTTCAATTATTTTTATCAATACATAGTATTTTAATTGGGACGTCCCGATCCCAGTACATTTGACCCTCATCTGGTATTAATTCTTCATGAACTGCAAACCCTTGCGCCACCACTAAATCGTAAAATTTCTTGAACGTTGCCTCGTTTCGTATCGTTGAAGCGATAAAGAATTTACGTTTCTTCTGCTTATCCGCCAAAAGCTGGGTGACGACATGAAGAAGCGGTTCAAACAGTGAATCATCGTAAACAATATCCGCGGCTACCAGTATATCGACTGATAACAAATTTATGAATGTTTCATAATTAAATTTTTCCCATGGTAAATTTTTAATGTCTAAAAATGGATTTAAAAGAAATATAAAATATTAGTAAATTGTTGTGGTGTATGTGTTATCAATACGTTGTTATTACGAGAAGCAATTTTATTTTATTTAATTATTTATTTTTGTATTTTGAAAGAAATGTAATGAAATTAGAGCAGCGGTTTGATATTTGAGATAGAATTTTCATATTTGTGTTAATAGTTAACAACAAACAACAAATTGTTTTATGTTAATTTGTTATGTGAGAATATACAAATTGTAGAATACAAGGTGTAACGATCGTATTGAGTTATGTAGTGTGGCATATCGTTACATGCTAGTTTATGTAATGATGATAAACGTGATTCATCTTTAAACTCAAAATATACGAGTATGTTTATATAATAAAATTAATAACATTAATAGCTCATTGTCTTGTAGTTAAGAACAATCAAGGTAAATAAAGTTCAAGAATTATATTTGTAAGGCCTTGCGCTGTGTAGCAAGATCAACGACTTAGACCTAATTAGCTACTCGGTATCCTGTTCGACTGTTTAACACGTGATATGGAGCCAAATTTAAAATGAGCAATTCATGCGAAACGAACAAAACTATCTTTATAGATACAAGCATTATAATTTTAGTCGTGATATACTAAATTGTTGGAAGAATTATGCAAACAACAAAACTATTATTCATGAACCCACGTATATTAAGCAATAAAATTGTACTTGTTTTATAATTTAACTTTCTTACCAATGACATAATAATATAATGTTTTGAAATCATAATCTTCTATTAAACTTTATGAAGCCCACTTAAGCTGAGATTTACAACGAGTATATTACGTTAAGGAAAGCGATTCATAAATGATGCTAATGCTTAAGTAGAGAAGGTGTGCATTTGCTGCCTGTCAAACGCCAGAAGACACATCATATCTACAAAAATTTGTAACATAAAAATGATTAATTTAATGACGGGGCTTTCACTTCTTTAAGTGGAAGAATACAGCAGAATAGGTTGCCTTCCCCTCAAATTTAACACATTACAGTTCAAAATGTTGGTCTGCATCAATTGCTAAAACTTTGTAAACCCTCATTTCACTCTCATGCAAACATGTAACTATTTTGAGGAGATATTTTGGTATGACAAATGAAAATTTTTCCGAAAAATACGGAAACAATATTTCCGGAAAATGAAAGTACAATGATGCCTTTCATAATAAAGCCTTTCGACTGAAAACTAATTAATTTTATTAACCCTCCAAGATCTCCAAAACCTGTCATTTTTTTTACTAAAAATAGTGATACGACTGAGGTTAATGATTGTTCTTGAAATGGATGATCTGAGAGGCGAATATGATGTTCGAAGGCGATATAACGTCATCTACTTTTGATATCAAGATTGAAGGCAGAGGCACAAACGCTTCGTTTCGTTTCGTTCTGCATCGGTTTTTAAATAAATGATTAAAAATGGTAAAACGAGTGTAACTACGAAATTCTCAGAATATCACTACAGAGGATAAAATTGATTCAACATTTTCGCAGGTTATAAAACTATACTCCTATTTACAATAATTTTTTTGTTATTCATAGACGATTATGGGCTATTTTGAACTGAGGTTTGAATGTTTGATTACGAAATTTTGATTTATTATTTACAGCTTTCAAATTCTTGGTCTTTACCCACGAGTTTATAAACCAGCCCAACCCTCAACAATGACGGTTCTACGCAGCCGTGGGTTCCGCGCATGAGTAATGCCATTGCGTGAGGATGTCTGTTAAGTGTTAATCTATCACCATGACAATTTGGAGAAATTTAGATTTTTAATAAGAATCCCGAATTGAATACTACAACAATTCTATACAAATAAACGGTCTAATCTAGATGGTTTCATGAGGTGGTTTAGAGGTTAGTTTTATTCTAAAGTAGAGTTACATCTTAATGTTAAATTTTGTAACCAAACCCGTACTAGCATATTGCAAAGAAATACTCGCAAGTCGCAACTAATAACAAATTTCAAACTAGACCTAACTAGATTTATATTAACAGGTGGATCGGTTGAGAGTGCTTCGGCCCCAGAACAGAATGCATAATAATAAAAAAAAGTTCTCCAAATTTTCCATTGGAAACCTATTTTTTCGAAATTTACTCTACTTGCCATAGAAGACCCGCAAAATCCGATCTTCATACAAAGGGTTTTACTACAGGTGTAGTTTATTTTTAAGATATTTGATCAGGTAATAGTATTTTTTTATTGTAATTATAAGTTCTAACCACTAACGCATAAGCACTAATTACTAATGGACCACTAACAAAGAAATATTTTCCAATAACTAGGCTGAATCAATGTGACCAAGTAAGACGTTGCCGATGATAGTAGCATCTAGAAGTAGGCGTCTGTTTCTAAGAGTTCAAATATTATATTCTTTGCACCTTGTTTAATATGGAGGTAGGCGAGCCACATTTTCGTGAAATGGATTGCTGTGGTCATAATTCCAGTCATTTTTTTATAGGAATATCAGAAATTGTTAGTATCCTTTCTATTCTTTGGATGTGAACATCGTAATAAGGATTCCAAACGATTACAGCTTATTCCACTTTAGATCTCACATAAGAAAAATATAGTGAACATAACGTTTGTATATCCTTGAACTCCCTAATCCTTCGTTTGATAAAGCCAAACAAGGCATTCGCTTTAACAATATAGTTATCGATATGTTTGAACTATATTCCAACGAAGGTGACTCCCAAATCAATAATCACGACATCCTCTGAATAATACAGCAATCATTGAATTTCGTTTGCGATGAAGACATAATTGTGCATTTCTTAATATTCAAGTCCAGTGAGTTTTGATCGCAGCACCACTTATTAAGTCTATTGAGGTCATCTTGCATAGTTCGACAATATCACGCATTTGCTTGATTGTATGAAAAATGTTTACATCATCGGAAAATATGAGAACATTTGAGTTTTTATTATGTTCGCTATGCTGTCGATGAAAACAGTAACAATCCAGGATCCAATATGTGGGCCTTGAGGAACATAAGATGTCACTTTGATAACGTTGGATTTGTTATTTTCTATTATTACGTATCGCTGACGATTTGTTAAATATGACTTGAACCAATCGAAGTAATCTAATGAAAATCTGAACGCAGATAAACGTTGGAGTGCTTTATGATGACATAGAGTCAAATGGCTTACTGAAATCCGTGTAAGCTACGTCTATCTGGTGATGTTTTTCAATCTTGTTTATAACTTTGTTGGTGAATTCAACCAAGTTTGAAGATGAATGAGCGGCACGGCATAAATCCATTTTGGTTAACAGATATATCTTGTAGTAATATGGATTTTAAACTATTGCACACAACCAGTTCAAATACGAAAACGAATGATTCAGCAGCTTGCATAATGGGTTTGCCAAAATACTCCTAGCCGTTTTTAACATAGCCGAGGGTATATCGTCCGACTCATATCCATCGTGGCTGGTTTCATCAATGGATCCAGTATAGTTCTTTGGGCGAGACATACTGAACAAACTCGGCAAACATGTCAGCTATTTCTTTGGCGTTCGACGTTTTCATATTGTTATAAGTCATATTGCCAGAGTACCCTTCGATTTCATGTTTAGATCTAATAAAGTATTTCCAAAATTGTTTAGAATTAGATTTAATTTTGATTTGGATAATTTCAAAAAATTTGTCAATTCATTTGTTAATTCTGCAGGCCAGTGTAGTTTGAATTTAGTGATGCAATAACATTAAAAGCATCTACTTCATTAGTGAAGACAAGATCTAAAACTCTCTCCAGATTGTTTGCAATGCTGTTGACTGGTTTAAATTATAACTCCACCTGGTATCAATGAATAACGATTCTGCAACTGACTTTATGTTGCAAGGGAGTTTAACAATTTAATTCCGGGTCAAAATTCCACAAAATATTAGGAAGATTAAAGTCACCTTAAGTACAAGTACGAAATCGGATGAATTTGATGTATTAATGACATAACCAAATAACGTTAATTGATTTTGATTTCCATGGCAATCCGTTCCAGCTTGATGGGAATAATTTAGGTGCAACAGTCGATACTTTAGAATGCATGGCTAATAAAACGCCGCCGCTCGATTTCTTAGAAGAACCATTTACCTATAAAAGCTTTTATTAAATTTTGAATGTTCGACTTTGTTGTTCTAACTGATACCAATTTAACTAATCGTCAATACTGGGCAAAATACTGTGTTGATTGATGTCAAAGTTCAATTATAGTTAAAGACATAGTTTTTAGATCAGGAATCAAACCTATAAAACGATGTACTGGGAGTTGAATAATTATGATGCTGTAAACCCTGCTCAATTGATAATTACTTGAGAAACCCTCATTATTTGTTTGAGAGTCTTTGTCTTGAATTTTCTCAATTACGTGTTTGGTTTTAATTTAAAATATTATATTAACAGGTAGGTTTATGGGTATGTTTTACATTTGTGGAAATTCTACAGCTCCAATTGCAACAATTTGTATGTTGATTAAAATGACGAAATTAAATCTAGTGAACATAGTGGCACATTAAACCATATTTGTATCACCATCCTTATCTTGGAGAAAATACGCCCGTGTTGAAAATCGATACAGCAACAACTTGGAATGACAAAAATTCGGGATTCGAAAAATTTGGACAATTGTCAAGAAAATGGTTGAAATATTTGGTATAAACTCGACTAGGCATACTTATTTCCGAAAATGTACCGCTTAACCACAGAATACAAAACAGAAGGGACATTACTCGATTTTTGTATGGAAAAATTTCGACCGTTTCTTTATCCTTGATTTGTATGGAGAAGGGTACAATATAGCAGTGAAAAAATTATGCACTGAACAGTTTTACATTCAATAAGAGTAGAGTAACATTTTTTTGGCCCACTTAGTAGCGTACATATTTACTTAAAATTGCATCATTCAAACACCTCTTGTTAACATTTTTGTTCGGAAATTAGTGAAATACTTAAGCAATTTTGATGTATTTAGGCTTAGTATTTACTAAATTGATGATTAGTTCATACCGGTCACACATAGATGGTACAAACAAAGAATTGTCAATGACTGGGTATGAAGTAACCATTAAGTTAGTTAGAAATTTAGTCAAAATAATTAACGAGAGAACCGACATGGCATGAAAATTTAGAACCAATGGCTGATTTTCAAATGGGTTGTTACACGTTTTACGAGAAATTAAATAGAGATGGCTTGTAAAAATACTTCACAATCTTATTTCTAATCTAAGAAAACCTCGACAAAACAATCCTCAAACCACGTGTACCGAAAATTTAATTAACAGTAATAACAATCAAGTAGCCTTACTTTATAACAAATCGCCCTGTTGTAGGGAACCTTCTTTCCTAATCAAGGCATCTATAAAGATAGTATTTAGGCCTTACAATCGAGGGTGATTACGGAAGGTACTGTTGAAGAAAAACTGTTATTTAGAATTAATCAATTTTCTCTCACCGCAATTCACAAAGTTCCTCGTCTATTCGATGACAGAGCAACCTGGCTCTTGGCATCGGTCTTCTTTTGACGGATGACAGGAATCAAAACATACTATTCAGGTCTGCACCACATCAGAACATATTAAACAACACAACACGGAGTAATAATCATCAACCACCCAAACCGAGCCTCCTTAGAACTTATAGGATAGTATAGTTTAGATAAGGTTGGAAAAGTATGGACAGTCCCCATCATTAACTAAACAGGGTCCGTCAAAACAAATAGAGGAGGGACCAATTGAGATAGTAATATAGTTCTTCGAATAAACAGCATCCTGAGGTGCGTTCAAATAAAACTACACAGATCGAAGAATGATACTGCTAATCTTTATCATCTTTTTAAATCTGAAAACTGGGCCCAGACCTATACAAGAACGCTGAACCAAACATACAGAAACTGTGGAATTTTCAAACAAAATAAATAAGTTGGTCAATGTCTTCTTAATAAACCAATATAAAATCTAAGAAATAGCCGCGATCTTTCAGAAACGTATGTCGGATGAGAAGAAGCCCTCTTACAACTCTAGTATTTATTATCAACAATTGCAAAACAACAATTCACCAACATGTGCAACTCGAATTCAATCTAGCTATATAGTCTGCAATCTGTACTGACACCAACCTGCTAGTATTCTCATCGAGGCCATAATAAGGGCCCACTACACAAACCGGTCAACTCTCCTCCGATTTATGTTGAAGGTACTAGGTAAATTGCCCTCGAATAAAGAAATATAATAAAGGAATCGCTTGGGCTGGGACAGACTAAAAACACAGAGAAAAGTAATATAACCAGAGGTACAACTGCATACAAAATTTTGAAACATTTTTTTTATAGTAACCCTAAAATTCAAAATCGTTTGGCGACTTAAATAATTGATTTCGAATATCCAACTCTTCGGATATACGTTTGGTGTTTCGTTAAAACTCTATATAACATTACGTATTTTCTATTGTGTTCCCAATTTGCTCGATTAAAAAATCGCTATATTTCTGTTCCACGATTTCTAAGACTATTGAGACTACCTAGCGAACGTATAGAAAACACTACAAGTGCAAAAATTGAAGCTCGCTTCAGATACACCCAAGATACTTATTTTATTTTTAAATAAAATTTTATTGTGTTATATTTTAATGCAATATAAAAATAACATTAAGTTTCCCAAGAACACTTTTCATAGAACATTCATACACGAGGCTGACTAAACCCTTTTGACTATAGTACAGTAGTACAAGTCTCAATTACACCCTTGACGGACCAGCGATTAGCTTTTAATCATTTTTTCGGGTTTATCTCTTAATGTGTCATGTTCGAGATTAGCTAAACGCGTTTTATTTCGGGTTCACCCGTTTAGCCAAACGGGTTTCAGTTTTTATAATTTAATAGATTTTGGGAATTTTCGTCTTTTTTAGTTGTTTTGTAGCAATGAGTATAATAATAGATTTTGATCAACAAAATCCTTGTTTTACCATTTGGGAATTTTTTTATTGAGATTTACCAGGTGTAATAGTATTAAATGTGGATTTTAGACAACAGATGGTGCACCAATACAGCTTGTGCTATACAAATTTGACACTGCGCTATTTTGTTTTGACAAGTGTCAGACGAGTACGAGTGATAAATTGGAAAGTGTGTGTATCGTTTTGTATTGTTGTGTTCAATATGTTGAAATTTATACAGAACAAAAAGCATTCGCGGACAACATTTTTTGTTTTAATTTGAAGAAAACTGCTGCTGACCATACCGATTACTTCGAGAAGCTTATGGTGTACAAAGGAAATCGTTTTTGCATCGTATAGAATCCCAAGTGCAAAAAACTATGGGTGGACCCAGGCGCACCATACACATCGACCGCAAGACCGGATCGCTTTGGCAGAAAGACGATGCTCTGTGTTTGGTGGGACCAAAGGAGCGTGGTCTATTATGAGCTGTTAATGTTATGAGCTGAGGAAACGGTTAATACTAAACGTTACCAACAACAATTGACCGATTTGAACCGTTCGCTGCTTGAGAAAAGGCCAGAATACCGAAAGAGGCAACACAAAGTCATTTTTCTTCATGATAATGCCCCATCACATACGGCAAAACGGTTCAAGACACGTTGGAATCACTCAGTTGGGAAGTTCTATCCCATGTGGCTTATTTACACGAAAAAAAAATCCGAGGTATAATTACGGAAGAACATAAATGTCAAAATTGTTATAAATTGCAATAAAACTGAAAGGCACGATTAAATTTCCAGTTCCATGGGCAAGTTAGAATAGGGTTACGAATTCCGTGTCGGAGACCGAAGCCCATGTTTGAAAGTGTAAAAGTATCCGTCAAAATTTGAGAACCAGTTTGCTATGGATAAAAAGATAAATTTCTATATTAATAGCTATAGTTATTCAATTATCACAAAAAGGTGATAAATTTCTTGAGAAATATATAAATGAATTCAATTATCACCTTAATCAATCTATAAACATAATTAGAGTTTCTGGTAAACCATATCGATGAGAAGCGAGAACCAAAGCAGGTTGTTCGTTCGGTTAACACAGTTTAATGACTTTTAGTAATTATTAAAGAATATTTTTGGTAGTCTACACGATTTTCTACCTAAGAAGTTTTCATTCCCGTAGACAACCAGTTTAGCAAAAAAATTGTGTAAAAAACGGTAAAACTATTTCTAAAATATATTGACATTAATATGTCTAGCCGCAGTTAGGAATATTAAATAGCTAACATGTTAAAAAAATTCGCCTTCCCACATGCAAGAGTACAGTATTTATAAATATGTTTATCTTATTATCACCTGTAAATGACCTTTTCGTTGTATACAATACATGACTGAAGCACTTTCCCCGCAATATTCTCGTATATAGGAACAAACGTAAACTTTAAAAATGTACAGCATAAAGAAACTAAAAGTTAATAAATTAAAAATACTGATGTAAGATGACGTCTATTATATCCAATACGGTGAACCGGACTTGTATAGGCTAGCTACATACACCCTAGTTAGTCGTAGTCGAAAGTACTAACCATTAACAAAATAACTTAAATGAGGACTTATTGATTTTGTATAACATTCATATATAGTTCTTAAAGGGCTTCGCAAATGTCTTAAAACGAAAGCTTGTACACAACACAATTAAACTATTAACAAAATGTAATTAATCATGTCGTTCATTGTCCGTATCAAACAAAAAAAAAATGCAACATGTACAGAATTTGAAATAATTTATACATTTCAAATCGACCCAATTTGTTTAAATCAAATCGATTACAATTTGTATTGAGTTTGGTTAATTAACGAGGAAGTCGATTTGTGATATAAGGCAGAACAAATAAGACAACACATACGTAAGACGTAACGGCTATATAACTAACTGCTTACATATAGACGTCGCGAAAAGGTCAATCCAAAAATAAAAATTATTTCAATTTGGTTCGTTTGATTTTATTTGAGTTTGGTTTTTATTTAGGAAGTAGTGAAATAGAAACTAACAATTAATATTGATGTAGTGTGTACATAAAGCTAAAACAAATGACAACTTGACATTTTTAATTAACCCAAATTGCGTTGAAGGCATTTTTATAATAGCATTTAATAATAGGCCACAAACGAGTATCAAGTTGCTAACATATTTAGACATGATTGCGGAGGCGCAGTTATTGGTATCAATCATAAAATGTAGTTTTGATCTATGTAATTAACATTGTACGATACAATTATCGCTAGTTTATATTTCGGGTTGTATTGATTAATGCCAAATTCTGTGATAAACGGTTTTTGTTATAATAAATTATTTCATTATAAAGTGTAATTAGCGGTGCAAAATCAGTTATAGCATAGCTGGAATTAATTAAAAGTTTTTTGAACTAATGATTTATCTCAAATTACGCAACTTTAACATCTCTTTTATAAAGCCGCAATAAACGTGATACTAGAAAACCATTCAAAATCCTTAGCGATTTTATTTCTTTGGTATCGGTGGAATAACTATAATTAATTTGTTTTGGTAAAATTGACTCTCGCATATGACATCAGTCGGCAGATACTATTTGAAGGGGATTTTAACTAGTATTCATCAATATCGTATATAATATTTTAGAGATGTAAATGAATTGTTCCGTGCATACAAAAAATGTTGGCTGAGAACGTAGGCATTAAAGGGGATACTTCTCTATAGAAATCTCATTAATCTAGAATGAAATAAATTCCAGTCACAAAGAATATTCAACAGAGCTCAAATTTCAAACAAAGATTTTCACTTTGGAAAAATACAATATAGTTTGTTTAAAAAAATATGATTTGGCATATATTTATGAGTGAATACTATCACCAATATATTCCAAGCAGTCCTCGCATCAGCGATTCAACGCCAGTGTCATGCGGTAAACTTGGTGTTTAACCTGACCATGGCCTGCTAGAATCGCCACAACGATGGTTTTTCTTTTGAGCAATCGCAGTTTACGTCACAGTGAGCAGTTACCCACATATCCGTAGCATTATTCCTCAAACAGAGAAAAAAATTGATGCGCTCAAAAGATCTATAATTATTTTCTATAACGGGTTTAAGCAGTTTGTGAAAACATATTGGAACTGAAAAATATCAGAAATACCTTACTGTACTCACCTCGACTATCCGAAGACCTAAGGTTAAGAGTGTTCTTTACTAAAGTAAGGGTAAGTTGTGCAGGTTCGATATGTATATGTGGGAACATTTTCTTCAAGAGTTTTTGATATGCAATAGCTATTATGGAGAACTCGAAATTTCATTTTAATATTTTGTTTTACAAACACCGACTTATTTGTGGATACCGACTTATTCAAGTCACCTCGCAAAGAGATTTATTTGAATAAGTACGTTTACACAGAATGTCTCCAATATTGTGTTTGACTAAATGTAATAGATGCAATTTTTATTTTCAAATCTAGTGACAACGACTAACATGTCAAGAAATTTTTTGTTATTACGTCGGTACAATGAATAGGAATGACTTGATCGAGTTATCCCAGTCGATGTTTGGAAAACATCCTTAGTTTTCAAACTTAGGGAATTTATGCAAGCTCGACCGTATAATATACAACAACAATAGATCAATTTTTCGCAATAATAAAGTTAAATCAATAATCTCGTGCCTAGTATTGTTTGTTTTTAAGTATTTTAATTTTATTGGTTCTGGCTCACTTTTTTAAAAATAACGTTCTATTGCTATTATTGTCTCATTAAATATTTTTAAAATATACATTTTAATTTTATATTATGGAACAAATTTAAATAAAAACAGATTACCCATAATTTTCAGAAAAATTAATGAAAACTAACCGAGAAAATGTCTGATAAAGGGCCAGAAATTGTTTGATATGCAAATACGAAGTTGTTCTATTAGGTTTGTCCGAATGATAATGAAAAATTATATAAATAGACACTTTGAAATTACATTTTTAGGTTAGGTTCAACAACAAATCTAAATTAGTAAAGAATGCTCTTAAGTGTAGAACACTAGATTCTAAACCCAGTACTGAAACTCGATTGCGAGCAATCTCAATACAAAACAAGAGACTTGTTCGGTTTGGTCTAGAAATTCTGAGACATCCACATATTTTTCGGTGGATTCGTCACAGAGAAAGATTTAGAGAACTCAAATTCCGAAAATAATCTATGCATCAATGAATGTCTCTGCTCAATGAAAATTATTCAGAACAAGTGTTATGCTGTGAGCCTCGAGTGTAACATTATAAATATTTGGAGTTAGACGGATCTAGACATTTGAACGTTTCGTTATTCAAGTTACCTATCTCACACAAAAGTAAGTAATTTATGGATTCTTCTCGTGAATATTAAGTTCAGTAATATTCTGGAAAACTAAAATACCTATGTATATTTTAAAGACTTAGAATTCTATTTAGATAACATAATTTGTGGAAATGAATGAAGCAGAATAATTTAAACAATAAAAATGATCTAAATTATCCTACAGTTATTCTACACTTTCGTAAATACATATGACACATAGATTGGACAGTGTATTATTAGCAAGATACTCTGAAATTACTCGGATCTATTTACGAAAACACCTAATGTAAGTGCTTGAGTGTATGCAAAATCTCACACACGACGACACACGAACACGTTGGAATTTAATTTGCATTTTGTAAATATGGTAGTGTGAACCATCCTTTATTTCCTTTTCCTTAAACCGGCCAAGAATATTTTTTTATATTATAACCTAAAATACAGCAGAGTAACATGCTTTTTTAATTCACATAAAATGCGAAAAGAAACTAGTGGTTGCTGTTGCCTGCTAAGATTGGTCTCGCTATTATTTCAACAATGCTTATGCGCCCAGGATATTGTGTTGCATCAACATATTCTGAAAATTTAATTGTGTATAGTAATAAGAATGGTTGACTTACAAAGTATTAAATTTCACGGTTAAATACTGGCAATTAATTCAATTGGCGTTACAGGATGAAAATGCTATTGAAGCGAGAAGTGAGGAACGAATTTCAATTTCATTGTAGAAGCTGATCAAATTGATCATATTTTTTTCGCACCAAAGTATGAATTTTGCGTGAAATAATGAGAAAACGTGCAACAGAGGAATCAAATTTCGTGGTTCATGATAAACACATGAACGAATTATTGTATATGTATTCAAAAAGTGAAAGATCAACAAGTAAAGTCGTGTGACAAGGGTAACGTGATTGTGCAATTTTTGTTGCAAAATACTGAAAATGTTTTGTGTATCCCAAAAATTAACGGATACTTTATGCCTGTGAAGCGTAAAAAGGAAAAAGGGCTAAATGTGTTCTTCAACGAAAATGTCTACTAGATTTGGTCGGCTGTTAGGCATGAAACTGCTATTGGGGACGGTGTCAACAATTTATACCAAGTGTTTATATCGAATAATATTAATTTTAAGAATATTCCAAAAAAGGTCTCGTAATGTGCGTATATGTTTCGAGTGAAAAAAATTGAAAATCATCATTTCGTTAAAGTTAACGACTTTGATTCACTCAATCTACGCAGTGAAGCTATTAAGGAGGGTAAACCCACCAAAATGGTCAAATCCTTCAACTATTCAATTATTTATTTAGTTATTTACAATATAATTTTGGAATGATCTAAACATTAAATATTGAGCTTATAAGCTCATTTATAATATAAGTCATTTTTTTTTAATTCTATTCTGATATCAACATTATTTCGTAAAATCCTCATCAGTAGATGAACGCAAGATGTGATGTAATTTGCTGGTCGCTTGCCTCCTTCTCTTGTGATTTGTTAGATGTTTTTTCAGCTTCGATTATTTTTAAATTTACATAGACAGACCAGTTGGCAATTATACATCAATGTTAAAAAGTTAAAATTCGATAATTTTACAAAAAATTGTAAAAAATACGACCGCTCGACACAAAAGTCAAGGCCAATGATTATGGGCATCGAACACGTAGGTTTGTGAAAATCAGAGTTGTAATTATGGTGAACCATTCAACTTTAATAGAGATATTTCTTATTACTAAAAATGGTTGTTGGGTTGACGCCATGGAGGAGGAGTGATGCATAACTAATCTATAAGTTAAAAACTAATTCAAATGGACAGATGCGGAGATATAAGGCCCGGCTTGTAGTAAATGGCTTTAATCAAAAATTTGGAGTTGAGTGCGATCAAGTATTTGCACCTGCTGTCACAAGACATGCAATATTTCAAATTCTACTTTCGATTGCAGCATGTAAAAAAGTGATGGATTATTAGAGAAGGAGCAAAAACGACGCAATATGATTGGAATGAGTTTAAGATAGACCATATACATCAAAACTATGTCTAAAATTAGGAAGTGTGGTAATGAGCAAAGAAATTATTGGATATGTTGAAGCAAATTGGACAGAGGCCGCCAATAAATAAAGTCCAATTCTGCCCAAAAAT
The DNA here is from genome assembly GCA_963691935.1 of Nephrotoma guestfalica. Taxonomy (NCBI): domain Eukaryota; kingdom Metazoa; phylum Arthropoda; class Insecta; order Diptera; family Tipulidae; genus Nephrotoma; species Nephrotoma guestfalica. Next base: position 288,412,791 of record OY829914.1, on the reverse strand, counting down.
AGTGCGATCAGGTGGTCTTGACGGCAGGACTATGTAGCTTTATCATCGACTGAAGCTGAGCTCATCGACAACGATTTGGATTAAGTGCATTTATATGATCTTGACTGGAAAGGAAGTCGAACAACAAGAATTTTCGAGGACAACCAAAGCCTGATTAAAATGATAATCGATAAACAATTGAGCAATCGTTCAATGCACTTCGATATCTTGGTGCATTTAAAATGCGGTGCAAATTAAGGAGGGGTGTTTAAATTATAATTTACATTTTGTAAATCTAACATGGTAGTGTACACTCTCCTTTTTCTTTATAAAAACTGTCAAGATTATTTGATAATTTTGTCTGAATAAAGCAGAGACTAAAACACATTTTTTAAAGTAAAGTGATAACAGAAACTAGTGATTGTTATCTGTTAAGATTGCAATCTCGATTATTTAACAGAATAATATTTTATCGATACGACAAATATAACGGCTACAACCAACAAACCGTAATCTCTTTTTATGAAGTTAATCGAAAATTAGTTCATTCAGTTGGTCAACGTTTGTATTTGACTAATCAAATTCATTAAAAACCAACAATTGAATTTCGGAATTAATGCCTAAAACAAAATATTAGCATATATACTAATTATTGCGCGTCCTGGTAGAATGGTCTGGCATTAGCTATGACGATGTAGACGAGGATGGGAATAATGAATTGAACAATAATGAATGGCATAAACTTGGGAATGTATGGTCGATGAAAATTTTTCGTACGTTTGAATTAAAGGAATTTGAAGAAGAGAAATCTTGAAAGCAAACACTGATTTAATAACGACGATAACGAAGTCAAATAATTACTAAAAGATAAATACAATAAATTACTAAGGAAATACAAAATTACCCTAGAAACTACGATGAGAGGTTTGTTGCATTTATTCTAACTGTTTTCCTATACTGAGCTTTTTCGGAAGGCATTCAACAGATAAATTATCTTAAAATAATCATTCCCCAAATAGATTATGAATGCATAATTTCGAGGTTGTCTATAGCCAAAATAAAACCATTTAGAAAATTGCAAACAAATAGTCGTTGAGAGAGCACTTGAACAAGTTTTAAAAAACTCGAACTATTTACTAACTCAGTCAGCAGTATGTAAACGCCGAGCCACGAAAAGAATTGGCAGCTAACCAACTGCTAGCGAGCCGTTGATGAGGGGTATGACCGCTGCCTCGTCGACTATCTAACTACTCGCATAAACCTGGCATTAATAGTAATAAAATGTTGATCGATAAAGTGAATATGTACTGACCAGTGAGTGTTTAAGTGCTTCCTCAGAAATAATAGAAACCAGTGAAAACCAGGAAAAAGTGTAATTTTTCTTTTCTGGATGCTTCAATAGACGAAAGAAAAATGTATCAAACAGGTACAGAATATTATATCAAATATTTCAATTTAAATCGAATTTGAAAAATCCAAGGCAAATTTACCCCAACTTTAGTATACTGAGCTTAAGTGGATATAGCGTTAAATTTATTTACATTACAAACAACAAACAGATCAAAACACGTGCAGCCAAGATAATAAATTCTTTTATAAAATTGAATTTATCTTACTTTATATTTACAAGCATTGTTACACCTTTGTGTACAAGTTATTAACACATTCTGTATTTCTGCATTATTGCTTGTAAAGTGAAAATACTCGTATGTTGTTACGAGTATTAAATAACATATCGAATTTCATATACATTTGTGTTGTATGTAAATTCTATCTAAAGCTCATAATTAGGAATTGACCCATTTTTCTGGAGAAATCGACTCCACTATTTAAAAACAATCGTGCCAAATTTCGCACTGTGTTCATATTTCGGTATCTTGGAATCGAATTGGCAACACACAAATCAGCTTAAACCACAAATCAAGTATAGCGTTAATCACATTCTAGATACATAAATTGATAAATGTTAAATTAACGGTTCGTTGATTTTATAGTTATTTTTAAAGTTTTATGCTTGTATGTATTGATAAATTTTGTCAATCAATATTATTACGTAATCGCCTAAGTAAATTAAAATATTTAACTAAACTATTATTAAACGAATGTTTACTTACATACACTCGTAGATGGGACTATATCATGTTTATATGTTATACATGCCGTCGATAGTGAGGTCAAACTTGATTATTCCCGTTCCAGTTGGATTGATCCCCTCTCATGATTTTAGTACAATATTTAATTATTAAAATTTTGAACGATCGAGTTCAGTAAACTTGAAGTACGTTGATTTAATGTCCCCCTGTTCATTGATTATTTATGTTCAATTGACATAAAATTAGATGACAACTGCCCAATTTTATATTATTACTTTTATTGTATTGTAATCTTATCGAAGTATAACATTTAATTGTGATTACGCTACTGCACATATAATTTGTTTACTGTGTCGGAAATATTTTATTGTTTGTTGTGTTTCGTTTGGTACAAATCCGCTGGAAATAGAACCATTCGCATGTAATTGGGTACCCCGTCGATTTGTATGAACATCATGCGCCATTAATTGTCATTACTCATATTCGTGTAGTTTATATATAAAAAAACTGTACATTATAAATGCAAAGTTTGTTTACAATTTGTATATGACTTAAAATTCATTCTTAATCTTCATCAAAAGTAAAGGGTTGAGATGGTATTTCATTGGTTTAGTAACATTTTAAATAAAGTACACGTATGCACATAGTCGTGATTTTCCACACGTATCTCTCAATTGAATCAAAATGTCATCGTAATGTTTTTAATTAATTTTAATTAATTTTTTAAATTATTATTCTCACGTAGAAAATGATACAGTATGTTAGAATGATAGACACTAGCGCCACTCTACTATACCAAACATACCCTGAATCAAGAAACACCATTCTTCGAACAGAAATCATAAATTTAATCATGAATAGAAAATCGTAATTTGAAAACGAAAGTAGCTAGCACCAAAATTAAAATTGTAATAAAATATTTAAATTAGACCCTATAATGTTATCAAAACTTAAATCGCCTATTTTAAAATGTGAACTAAAGATACTCATTTCTATTCAAATAGAAAAGAAAATGAAAATATGAAATGAAATTTGGGTAAATCACCTTGAATGCATAATTTTATATTAAATTTATGTAAAATATAACGAACATTTTAATAAAATTGCAATTATACCAAACGTGTTGTGAGCAGCTATAATTCAACTGGAAAATTAAGATTTCTATTTGTGAAAATTGCTCAACTGTTCATGTGAGTTGTATGAACTTAAATTGGTGGGTGCAGCCCGCCACGTGGCTTGAAGTCTATGTTCGTCAAGATTTTTAGGAACTCGGTCACACTAATAATGTTTATCAACACAAACAAAGTAATCTTAATGATCTCAAATTTAATTAAATTCTTGTTACACAAGCCTATAAAATGTGTTGACCCATTCTATATCGACCATTTTACTCTCTAAAATGAATTTTTAAACTATTTGGATTTTGAAACTTTTAGTTTTCTTTTCCCCAATTACATTCCTGCAATTATTCATAATTAGTTATTAAATCTTTATCGACCATTTTTAACTATTAGCTGAACTAGAATTTTATATATGTTGATGTCGTATTATGCTTTGTATGATTTGCTCAGTACGGGAATTCGGCAAATATTAGGCGCAATTGAAAATTATAAATTTCGTATCCGTAAATAGTCACGAGGTGATTCAGTAACTGAATTTATGAGGAATCTTAAGAATTGCCATTCAATAGCTTTGGTGGCTTCTACACATAGCCTTACGAAACAAATCCTCGTATAATGAAGACACTCGATTTGGGGAGATAAGGGTGTTTCGGTGTGGGAGTCGAAAAATTTAATAAACAAGTTGATGTTTTCCAATTGACTACCATCATAACCAGGTATGGTCAATGTATCCGTTAGGTGTCTCTGTGTAGTATTTGTTGAATCAAAATCTACTTAAATATAAGTCCTGCTAACTCTACACATATGAAATAAACGATAACTAACTAAAGATGTACATATTAGTAATTTTTTTTCTATATAGCAATTTTTTTTTAAATAACTAAGCATAAATGTTTTGGTGCAGAACGATGTTGAAGTTCAAGTCTCGAATTGCCTTGCACGAGAAAACTTTATCATCCACAAGTGAAATTTATTGCGATTACTGAAGTAGCTGCCATGTTTTTTAAGAGGTTAAAGACAGATAAATTTGCGACGACACTAGGCCGCGTGAGGCTATCAAAAGCTCGTCCCATGTCAAGGAATATACCCATACCAAATTTAGAACTCTGAGTATTGACAGCATTAGTTAGGTGCACTCCGAATCTGATTTATTTGTCCAGAAAATTCAACATTATAGATCTGTGAAATTTAATCGAAGTCGATTTCTATCACCAGGTTTCCCGATAATGATTTTACTCCATTTCAACACCTTAGTAAAGTATCCAAATATTAAGCAGCTATTAAATAATGTTATTATGCTTGGTCCTATGATAGGCCTTGTAAGTTGAATTATTTCAGCGTTCAAATTGTTAAGTCCTCTTCGGCTAAAGCATTTTAGAGCACTGTTGTTGCTTTCTCGCTACTTCTAGCTTAGTAAGTTGAGCAACTCAAAACGTGTGTCATTCCACATATATGTGACGACGCAATTTCCTTTCTAATGGTATTTAAAATATCTGTAGGTCCCGATTTACCGGCGACAAATTTGTACAAAAGCCCCCATGGATCATTATTATCATGCTCCATGACGTACCGTTGGCCTCCTGACATACCACTTTGCGTTGCTTTAAGCTTCTTGCCCATCTAAAGAGTGAGAAGTTCTTTGCTTCTAGAAGTGCTTCTACACCGTCCGAAGATCCAACCAATCGTCTAGCGAATAAACCTCAGTCGGCTATCTTAATAGCAAATCTCAGAATTCTGCACTTACGACCGGGTTATTCTGTGGCAAGATTGAAACTCGAATACTAAAGTGCTGTGGTCACCAGGTTCCGAATTTACTCTCACACGCCACCCAACTATCGAACTCAAAAGGCTCCATTGACTATTGTCAGATCAATATTAGAGTTCTTATTAGACGACAAGGTCGTTGAGTTTCCCTGCTTGTTCATTAAGAAAAGGTTATTCCGACAAGAAGCTCTCCACTTTTCTTTCATTTTCATCAGTTAGTGGGCCATGCCCCATTTCACTTCTTGCAATGAACTCTCAATTCGATTACAGGTCAACCTTTGAGTGGTTGCCCTATAGAGCCTAGGATAGTTTAGATTTTCACAGATGGTACTCGACCGCTTCACTAAATTGGTATATTGAAAATAGATAGAAAAAACCAACTTCGAACACACGTGCAGTGGTTTTCACAAAAGAGACTAAGCGTCACCATGTTCATGCCAACGTTGTGATTACTGATTGCAGTTTTGAGGTTCCCAGAGCAGCTTGTAGCTGCTGATTTGACCATTGATCGAGTATGGTTCGTGCATACATAGAATATCCATGTCGTGGTTTGTGGTGCGCTCACATATTTCTGATCCGACTACTCTATAGCGCCTTGCATGTTGAGCTGGACGATACGTATATTGCAATCTTATTCCCAGCTGTCGTAAACATAAATTTGATTTTTGTTGATAAACTGTTTGATATTACAAGACCTGGGGGTCTATTATGCAATTTTCGACCGCGTTTTTTTCGAAAAATTTACGACACCTCTTAAAATGTCGAATATCGTTGCGAATACATAAAATATTTATAAAATTATACATAAAATATTACATATTGGATTAAATAATTTTAATTATTGAATTTTCGCCAAAAAATTTTATTGAGATTTTTATATTTTCGATACAATCGAATCATTCATAATGGGTATTTTCGATGTTGTCAGATTGGTTGACATTGTCTTAAGCTTTTAAAACCATCAACCAGTTATAGTTGTTTTAATAACGCTACTTTTGTTATTTATGTCGGCTGGTAAGGTTTTGGCATTCGACACAAGTCATTTACCGACAAGTCATTGCCACCATTGCGGCAAACTTGCACGAATTGCTTCCCCATCGACCAAATTCTTCGGATCCGGCTCCCAACGACTACTACCTTTTCGCATACCTCTAAAAATTCTCTAGGGAAAGAGATTTGCATCAAACGTCAGAGAAGTGTTGTAATAAAAAAGGAAACAATGTTGATGAATAAAGTTGAGTTTTGCACAAAAATATGGTTTCAGTAGTTAGCCTAAAGACTGATAGTCCTGAGTGACGTGATACTAAATAAACCTTCGTTTGTATTATCTCTTATTGTAAAACGATCCTACCTAGCATACCAGGCACTTCAAAATTTGAATCTGATAACACTATTAAATTAAAGTTTTTTTTTTCTAATTTCGTTGCTGTTATTTAAATCCAATCGCAAGCCAAATTTGAAACGAAGAACAGTCTAATTTATTTGTAATATTGGGATTTTAACATGTTTTCGTAGTTTGATCATGTTTGTTAGGCGAACGCAAGACTCTAATGAACCTTGTTTACAACTCAATTTACAATGTAAATAAATTCTGTGTACACAAATTATTTGAAGCAAGAATTCTAATTGAATAATGTTTGAAAAATAGCATTATTAAATTCGCAAAAATATTTCGAATATTAGGCACCATTCCATCGTTTGTGAATGTAAATTAAATCGATTGAATTTATTTGTCATCGATTTAGATGTTGCCCCTATATATTAGGTAAGGTCGTACCAAATTATTAAGCTAATATTGATTCGTCAATATACCATTTTTTATAGTCATATCTAAATCACTCGCGATACTTTTATATCCATGTACTTGTGATATTGTTATCGCATCATAACAAAATACCTGATTAATTTGTTTATGTTGATGAGCAATACGTGCTTACCCAAAAAATAAAAATACGCGGTATGATCTAATTCCATATCAAACACCACATTCCGGATTTAGGAAATATTTACCGATTTTATGTTGCTCCCGCCCTTTAAAATTTAGTTGTTTGTTCTCTTCCATCAAATTTAAAACTTTTGCATTGCAATCGGATAAAGTAATCCGTTCAACATCACAATATTTCGCAATCACAAATCCCAATAGTCCGGTACCCGATCCTAATTCCAAAATCTGTTTATTTTTTAAAATGTTTCTATTATTCAGTATCCATTCGATAAGCGCTAACGATGCCTGCCATGTGCACAATCCCGTTGTACCATTACTAATATATGTGATCGATTCTCGTATCGTTATTATCGCATCATCAATACGATAATGTTTATACGACCAATTATTGCCATCATCTGGTTTATCACTGATATCGCTGGAGGTAACATGTTGATTGATTAAATTACAATATGATTCATAAAACTCATCGTGGATTTCGGTATTTTGTTTTTCGAGCTGATCAATGATGGTTTTTAAAAAATACGTTTGGTATTTACGATTAATAGGATAGGCTTTATTGGCTGGATGGAGTATAGTTTTGTTTAATAGATTTAATTGATCATCCCATTCAATGTTGCTTAATAGGTTCTACGAAATAAAATCATAAAATTAAAATTAAGCAATAAAATTTAATTTGTATACATCTTGTGTGTATTAAGATGAATTTTTTTCTAATCTATTTAAAATAGTTACAATGACCAGATGCGGTTTGAGAATATTATTTAATGTCTATTAAACGGCAAATTAATAAAATGATGAACTCGATTAATTTAAAATTTAATTAGTAATAATTACTAGTAATGAGTTTAATGTGTAATTGCAACAACTTTATTGGCTTAATTTATTTACTGAGAAGCTATCTGCGCCGTTAATTGTGACAGCTTTTTCTACACACAACTAATGAATTAGTCTTTTTTGTAAGTGAACTTTTTATTTCTCTTCTTCTTTCAATAATAGAGGTAGTTCTTCATAGCTTTCTTGCCATCATTATAGGTCAAAGGTGCTGCAGGTTTGGGCCCAATAAATTCCAGATTGTTAAGACAGAGAAGCCTATAAAATGTTTACAGTCCTTGACCAGTTTTGAAGTGGCCATAGGATTCCATAACGAATTGAACACATCTTTAGTATCTGTGCATATAATAATATTTATGTCTGAAGCAGCGAGGCTGGAAGCATTAATCGCAAAAAGTGTGAGTGATATCAGCTCAGCAAGAAATGGTGCAATTTAAACCAAGACTGCCGTATGCTCGTATTTCAAGTGAAGGACAGTATAGGTTTCAAATCCCACAAAAAATTCAAAGTCAGAGTCATGGAAAAGAGTGAGAGACTCAGGCACCCGATTTTTGAAGTCTTGAAACATCCAAGAGTCCCTCGATGGATAAACCACTGAGAAAGAATTTTCGAAGTGGAATTCGAGTAGCATTTTGTAATTAACCGTATTGATTTATGGTACATAGATGAGGTAAATAAATTGTAGATTTCAATTATGCTCTGTAATCAAACCGAGGGTGTTCCACTCACCAACGCACCTCAGCTGAAAAGCAGCGATACAAGCCGTACCTAGAATGAAAGGCGGAGGTGGAGGCAGGTAAAAATGGTCTCTATTGTAAGGATCGGAGTTGAGGACATGACACCGGTAATAGCGCGGCATACCATACCCTATCGACTGTTAAGTTTCGCTGTAACGGAAATCTACTTAACCTCAGGCCACCAAACAGCAGAATGTAAGATATCATAGGAAAACCCAACGATTTCTAAATAAACATTAGCATTTTGAGACTCAACCCCAGGATTTGCCAATTGCTCTTCTACACTGCCAAATATGGTAGGGGATTTTAGAAGCTTAGTTTCAAGGTGAAATTTCCAAGATTTCTTACTGTCTATGATAACACGTCAAACATCTTTGTCGATCTCGGGTCTGACGATCGTTTTCCCAAAAAGAGAAGGCGCCAGTTCATGCATTAACATGCATTAACGTAAACAAACCCTTCCCAAGGCACCATATTACCATAACTTGTAGAGTGATATTGTGTCACTTCTTCTGCGGCTCCCGCTTATCGATGAATTACTTGGTAAACTGCACCTGGCTTCATTGCTCAGAGATAATTTGCTGATGACTTAGTTGCTATGGTTTCGGGTAAACACCTTAATGTGTTATTTGACTTAACGTTGTATTAAGTCAGATGCAAAGAAGGTTCAGTTTACCAAATAATTCATCAATAATCGAGAGCCACAAGAGGGGTGATAAAATACCACCGTGGAGTCGGTATAACCCGACTTCAGGGATCAAAACAAGCCAACTTTTGTTCCAAGATTGTGGAACATTTCTCGACTGAGACAAATCCCTTGCTGTAATTCAGTAGGAAAAATTCCATCAGGACCACCAGTCTATAAGATGGTATGAAGAATAAGTGCTGTGCCATAATCGTGCGGGTTCACGATAGTATTATATTCCCTGGAAGCAACAAAATCAGAATTGATAATGTCGCAACCGGGAAAGTAAACTGAAATCAGTAACTCGAGAATTTCCTTATTGGAGTAGGTCAGCCTGCCGTCAGTAGTCGCATTACAACAAGTTTACATGAATCGTTTTTAGTTAAAGACCTGTCAAGTCTGGCGATTTCAAATAGACTATTATCCAAGATGTCCTGCGAGCGGATTTTATATTTTTTTATATTCTATTTGTGCTGCTAAAAATTTATTCCAATCTACCTGAAAATAAATCTTTTTCTAGTTTTTTAAGGCCAGCACACCAAAAAGCTTTGTTCTGAGTATTTTGTTTGGTAATGAGAGACGATGTTCTAATGAGATTTGATGTACTGAGTCTTTTGTTTGACAAAGACGAAACTAGCAAATTAATGTCATCAGTCGAATGAATCTCGCCCAAAGAAACCAGCAGGGGTACAAGGTCAGAAGAAAATAAATCCCAGTAGGTAACTTTCTTATTACGGTAAGGTTTAAGAGTTAGTATTTCAAGGTTTACGTTAAAAGAGATCCATCTGTGATCAGAGGTTAGAGAAGAGTGTCATTTGTTACTTTCCAATTGAAAATCAAATCGATAATAGAGACAGAGCACAAACAATATCAATCACAGAATTGACAAAAGACGGCTGGCAGCCTTCGTTGAAAATTTCAAGCTCAGAAGTGCTTGACTATTCAAGCAGAGATGATGACATACATTTATATACATACAAAAAATTCTTAAAGCCTAATATGATTTAAATCGTTATCGACAGCTATCAATTACGTTTGTCTTCTCATAAAACATCAATAAAAGTCTTATTACTAATTAATTACTCTAATAGCATCTCATCGCGCTTATTAAAGAATTCCTAGTTAATCGAACCTACATTACGTTACACGATGTCGTAATCACAAAGAAAAAATATTTTCCATTATAATTATCTTAAGTTATTTAGTATTTCCAAACCACCTAATTTCATTTACACGCAAGTAATTAAATATTTTGCTAATCATATTTGGTATGCAAGTCTATTCAATCGGAAACGCGGTGATCGATGCGCACCGTAGTTAATATTTAAAATGAGATATAAATCACAAAGAGTTAAGAAATTTAATCATTCGCGGTTTGTTATAAGCCAGTTATGGAATTTATAAGAAATAATGGCGAATAATTGAAAGTAAGTTTTTCATGTAAAATAAAATCTCCCAACCTTAACTAAATTCAAAACTATTTTTTTGCCAAAAAGTGTATAATTTATATCTAATTTGTACCGCTTGTACAATTTCATGGTCATACATTTTCTTTAATGTGCGGATAACTTCTTATAATTTATACACATGAGTTGAACGAAAAATAAACTGAATAAATCTTACATGCGCAAGACTTGTACAATTATAAAGTAATTTCCTATCTATATATACTTGATAGGTCATTAACATAACAAATTTATAACGGAAATCATCACAAATCTTATAATATGCACATATAAGAAGAATATTGAAATCTTTCTGTTATGGAAGTCCAAAGGTTATAAAACCAATATACATATTATAAGGAAATTTGACGAACATCTGGCCCCCTAGCATTGGCTCAATATAATATAAAGATTCCGCAATACATACTAAACAACAAAAAAATGCCAATCTATGATTCATTTCAAGTCAATATCTTTATTTTATTCTTACAATAATAATTGAACTTTCCTCGAAGCAATGATTTGTGATACAAGAGAATATACACAAGTAACAAAAAAATTATTATTGAATCAGATAAATATTAAACTAAACCAACAACAAAATGTTTGTTACCCAAAAGGCTTCGTACAGCTAGAGTGGTATCTGTTCGTGATTTTGATCACATTTTGTTTTTTAATTGAAGAATTTCTGTGTTAAAAATACAAGTTAACTAATTCTACGCCGGTTGATTTGGAATTTTTAAATAATTGTACAAAGACAATGGCGATTATTCATTGTGTACTTTATTCATCAAAATTACAGGTGGTCAACTACAGTGTTTTGTTTTCGAGCACGGTAAGATTAAACGTAAGACGAAAATAAATAAATACATAACACAATAAACACAATTCTTCATTCATTCTTGTATTAGTGGGTAATAACTACCTAGATACTTATTAAAATGCATTTACATTCCAATTCTAAAACGGAAGCCAGAAAACAAAGGAAATTGAATATCCTGGAAAAATAATATTTGCATATTTGGCACACCTTCATAATTCCGGCCAATAAAATGTTAAAACTATATTGAAATATTTAATTCGTTTCATTTGTATTTAGTTAGAATGAAAGCAAATAAATTTTTTTGACTCGAGATATTTTTATAACTCGAAATTCGGCTTCACTTTCAGTCTTAAATTAAATATTAAATATAATTTAATTAAACAACTACATATTAAAATTGAAAAAACAATTAGTCAAACTGATAAAAAAACGGTGAAATTTTGATAACATACGTAACCGGTCGTAATTCAAGTGCTTTCTAACGTCATTTTCAAATATTTACGAGTATGTTTCAATCCGTATTTATGGGTTAATTTCATAAGTGCTAAAAGATGAATGATTTCATTCCAGCCAACTAAATCAACTTTATATTTATTATTTCTACTATGACGAGGTAGTCGATCCCGTTGTACTTTATTTTTGTGTAAAAGAAAATATTCTGGTGGTCTTAAAATTAAAAGTGCTCTACAAATTGCAAATTGGTTGGCATTCGAAGAGATTGGTTCCCATTAGAATCAAGAAGACCTTCGCTGTTAGAAAACATTCGTACATATTGGTTACCGTTACTGAAAAGAACGTATTTGACCGTAAAAACTCATAAAATTGTAGACCTTACCAAATTTTCCGTGCATATTCGTAAGTACCTAATCCAGGGTCGGACTCATGAATACCGCATGGAAATTTTAAACAGTAATGTAATTTTATATGAGAAACAATTTGCCAGTTTTGTCCATTGTTTCAGAAAAACATACACAAAGCAAGCCATACATATTCAAAATCATTCGTCGAACGAATTTGTAAGATTTTTTGAAACAACAGAATAAAACCGGTAAAATTGTTACTACTTTCCGTATACAATTTTCAGAACATCGTCTGAAATGCATCTCAGGATCCATTTTAATCGTGCAACATGGAAGATACCATTACTTCTACTAAAATGTATATTTGAATCAAAATTCAGTCCAGGAAACCAAAGTTCATAATTATTGGTTACAACATGATCGAATTGGTCCTTAATCCCACTAAAGCCTAACAAATTAGAATTTCATCATAATTGGTTAAGAAAAAATCAAACTTCGTTTAGCATAAACATATTCCCAAATATTGCCCTAAACTCACTTATCATCCCTATCCAATACTACAAACCAAATTTCGTCACAATCCGCTAAAAAATGGCCCAATTCCGCCTTACACTTTATTTCACTCATATTGAGTTTTCAGCACGTCTAGTGCCTCAAAACTTTTAAGATTTTATTTCGGTGGAATTTGTTTTAGTACAAAAATGAGATATAAAGATGATTTAAAAATTTTCACTGATAATAAAATAAGAACAAATATTCTCTTTTGTGATATTTCTGCCTAGTGTGGCGAGTAGTGTAACCTCTTATTTCCTGCTGGTACATTTCCGTTATCTTATACAGCTTTAGTTCGATGAATTATTGGTACTAGGTATATTACTTTTTCGATACTTTCAAGTAGTTTTTATTAATTTTGAAGCCATTTAAGGAATTCTAATAGCGATTCGTTTACAGACAACCGTTTACAAGAATATAATAGCTATAATGAAATCCATTGGATAACCGTTATAGAAACAGGAGGCTCAACATTTATAATTTAAAGTTAGTATGTCAATAAAGTTTGATTTTAATGAGATATAAATTAAATAAGCCTTTTTCGGTTTTAAATGGTGGGTCTAAAATCTAGTTAATAAATTTAAAAATGGAATTATTCACTGCAAATTTACTTCTCGAGTGGATCTATTAAATATGTTCTTGTGATGGTTAAGAAACCACGTTGAGGGTAAGTAAATGGGCTCTAATGTGGCCCGTCGATAAGTTTAATCACATTTCGCTTAAAGTACGGGACGACGTTTATTGTGACGTTGAAATTTTGTCTAGTTCATTCAAACAGAAATGTTTATTTTATAAATCGGCCAGCATATGCAAGGTCAATACAGAACAATCATAAACCCTCTATATTCATTCCCCTCTCTACGTTCAAACTTATGCCTTTGTGACCGGCGGGAAAGGCCTGTTCGGCCAGCATTTCATGTTTGAGAAGTAAATTATTTTGATTCGTCGAAAAGATCATTAAAGGTCTACTCTTTCCATTCGCCCCTAAATAAACACAATATTTCGTTAAGTTAAAAATTTCTCACAAATCAAAAATTTAAAAACTTCAAAAAATTCTCGAGGCAAGATTTCTCCATCTCAATCCCTAATTCAAATAGTCGAGTCATATTTTTGAGATAAATACAATAACCAGATAAACCAAATCCAAATATTTAATTATTTTTGATATCAGCAAATCAGATCAGATCTTTGATTCGATGACTACTTTATTATATGGTCATGTTAACTAAATGGGGCTTCGAAATAAATATTTGATAGAAAAAAAGAGATAAGCTTCTTGTTGAAAAGCAATAATATGGCTAAATTATGGCACTTACCGTTAAGGTCTATAGATCAATATCGAGATTAACTTCGAAAAAGGTATGGTTGGTCAGCTTTGGCCACTTGTTTAAGTAATTTGGTCACGAATTACATCGTAACGCATACAACCTCGTAAAACTATTAAACCAAAGGCAGTTTGTTCAAAAAAACCAATAACCAAAAATTTGTCTCAAAACGTTTTTGAATGAATTTAACGAAATCAACGTAAATAATCTAATTTTGATAAGAATTTAAAAAACTTATTACAAAAGCGTTTGCCACGCGAAAATTCATACAAAAACACAATTCATCCGAAAAATCTACATATAAATGCAACTTTTGTAGTCTTCGCTAACGCGAAAATTCATTAAAAAATAGAAAACTATCATTAATTAAAAACGTTTCGTACGAGAAATAATTTACATTGTAAGAGCGATTCGGACACGCGAAAATTCATACAAAAACACAATTCATCCGAAAAATCTACATATAAATGCAACTTTTGTAGTCTTCGCTAACGCGAAAATTCATTAAAAAATAGAAAACTATCATTAATTAAAAACGTTTCGTACGAGAAATAATTTACATTGTAAGAGCGATTCGGACCAATAGAAGTTGAGTATAACCGATTTTTATGTTAATTCGAAATTCCTCACACCAAAATGGGTTGTGATGAGAAAAGTCATACAAAAATATAATTCATGTGTGCGATTTTGATCACGATAAGTATAACTTTATCCATTATCTACAGATTGACAGAAAAACATAAATTAGGCTGTGGACAAATTGGTTAAAAAAGTATCGACCTGTCAGTTTTTTTTGAATATTTAGAACATCTACGAATAGCCTAGCTCCATGCCAAATTCTAATAACGTAAAAAATTGTGTAAATCAGCTTACATTTCGCTTCATGAAATTTATAAAACAATTGTGCAGATGACAGAAAAACATAAATTAGGCTGTGGACCAATTTGTTAAAAAGGTTTTAATTTTTACTTATTTTTCAATAAATCCAAGTAAATATGTAAAAAGATTGTAGTACTTTAAGTACGAGCACACCAAGAATGTACATCAATTCCAATTTTCGGCTCTAAAGTTGGTTACATAAGCATTCAAATATACTTGAACGCATCCAAATCGACCGCCATTTCGGATATATCTAGCTTAGTCATTGCTGTTTTTATGACATACGTTTCAGTCATTTCACGAAAGCAGCTGTTCACGAAAGTTGAAGATGTGCAAAAATAGCTCGATGACTATTTTGCTGGTGGTTTCGACCAAGTTTCTATCGTGAAGGCATTCAGAATCTACCTGATAAATGGCAAATATTTGCAATACATTTGAATTTTACCAAAAAAAGCAAAGTTTCTACTTGCCCACCTAATATATACACCATTGTCATAGAATAAAAATATAAGCAGAACATTCTTTACATAATTTTGATAGGAAACTTAACTTTTAAATATGACTGAAACACACATTGTTATATGAGTCACTATGTAATTGATAATTTAAAATTAAACTATTCAAAAATAACGATTTTTATTGTACTTGCGGTGAACTAAGGTAAAAAGTGAGTTTCAATTTTTCCGTTTTTAGCCAATTAACGTAACCAAATAAATTTAGTTTCGTTTGTTTAAATGCGTTTACTAGACTTATTTTGGAATAAACACTTTGTTTCATCCTTCCTTATGTTCTTCTTTCCAAACATTTCCAATGTTTCAAGAAAACAAAGTAGATGTTCCTATACGAAATACATGCATTAATTGAATTAATAGGTAAATTACTTCCGAACTCGGATCCAAATGTTTGTATTAAACATCTACTAGTTCAATTCATTAGTTTGGGCGCTTTGGTCTATAAACCTTTATCGTAACATAGTCTGCAAAGCAGTAACTCCTATTTCAGGATTTTTCGACTTTATTAATTCCCCTTTTTGGAGGAATTAAAGTATCTAAATACCGTTTGTTGTATATTCTGAAGAACTATAAATTTTATGAGGCTCTCATTTTAAGAGGAATGCGGTCTAATTAAAGAAATTCCAGAGAATGAAGTTACGTTTCCCAAACGAACGCCGAGTGCTAGATATCTATGTGATTTTTGGGATACTTTTCGGCTTTTTCATGATGGTTTACAGTATTTTTGAGTTGTTTATATATTTTAAATTTGCTTTAACAATTTTGTACAGTAAAAAATTTGTATTCTTAATAAGTACTTTATCTGTTGATCAAATGATTTTAACCGACATTCAGAACAATGAACTCCCGTTTGATCACATGTTTTTTTTTAATAGTGGGGCCGATCTTATTGATTTGGAAATAACTAACCTATACATAAAATTCGACTAGATCGTACAAAAAATTAACTCCACTCAAACTAAATTAGCATTACTTTCTAATTAATCACAAAAAATGTTTATGTACAATTTCAGACCACTTGCAGTCATATCACCAAATTTAAACGATTAATAATATCGCTTAAGAAAGGTTCATTTTAAATTAATGCTCACAATTTTTATGCTATTCATTAAACCATTCATTAACTAATTAATACTGCAATAAATTAATTATAAATCTATAAATTATATATTAAGATGCACAAACATATCTTTTAATATACATAGATCCCTCATCAATCCATATGTATATTTATGCCTTTTGTCAATTAACGTTAAATTCTTGTATAAGCGCTCTGTTGTGAGCGGTACCACGGATTAGTGAAATTTTTAATAAATCTTTTTATTATTCTTGCTTCCTTTTACTTTCAAATTAGTAAAAATACCAATTGTGAAGATAGACAGAGGAGGTAAATTGATTGAAATCTAATAACATATTTTTTGTATGTACATAAAGTGCAAAATGTTTTAAAAATTATGTAATTTTTCGATAATGTGAACACGCGCTAGATTTCGCTTTTATTCAGATATTATAGTCATTAAGCAAAACAGAGGAGGGAATATTTTATCAATCATGATTAGTAATAGTGATGTGAAGATTGAATAATTGCTAATGTGAATTTAGATTGTAAGATGTTTGAGATAATCAGATTCTCACAGAATTGTGGAACTTTTATTACTTAATTTGTTATAGAGCTCGTCATCATCTTAATATCGTCTAAAGCTGGTCAGGAACTCGTTTATTGAGGAGATGATCTAATAAACTATTTATATGTGGTGGTGGTAGCAAGTTTAGCTTATATTGATTAAAGCAACGATCACTTTAAGTTACGATTAAATCCTTTTTAATAATGAAATGGAAATTGTTTAAATTACAAAGTAGCAGAATAATTAATGATAATGAGATTTTAAAAATTATTTCGACATGATAAAGAAGATTGAACTGCATTCGATGATAAGATAATTGATAGTAAGTAGTTAGAAAACTAGATTTCACTTTCGTTATTAATTTATAAAGAGCCCAAACAAGTTACTCATGGAAAATTATAACTTTTCGTTTCCAATTGAGGAATAACCCTAACACGTTCGTTAAAACCCAAGTATAATAATTTGCATGCCAAGCATAAACGGTAATGAATAAATTCATTGCCATAAATTATTTTATGTAATAATAAGAAATCTGCACCCAACCATAGAGTTACGAACGTTGCTTCTTATAATCGATTTCTCAAATCTAGACAACGCCTTTAGCACTACTATAAGAAAATTCATAATTTGTCATTCTTTTCTAATTTCTTATTCTCAGACATCTGGTCACTGCTTATTTATACGAACACGATACACAAGAAATGCCAAAATCGCGAATAATAAATGATTCATGTCTTATCGCATTTTTAATTTATTTAAACAACATAATTTTTTGTTATTTATTTTGTGTATCGCAAACTAAATTAAATTAAAATTGTGTAATATAGAAATAATGTTGCTTATAAAATAAATAACATAAACAAAAATAATGTGAGGTTATAATTCTCTCTCAATTTAATTCATAGTAATTTAGGTCAAAACACAAACACACTTTTAAACAAACACAAATTTATTATACATATTTCTAACCAACTTACCTTAAAATTTATTTTATTCACCATAAAACCACATAAAAATTGATTACTTATCTTTTCTAAATCATAATTAAATTTATTTCTTGAGGCCATTCTTCTTCTTTTCTTTAATAATCTGTAGTTAGACGATTTTCTTTTATTGTAAAAACAACAATATTTTCTCTCCCATAAAAGAAAAACTTTCACGTATCACATAATCATAACAATATTACAACCAGAAATCACTTAACACAACAACCACCATACACTAAACGAACTTAAAAAAATCGATGTAAAATGTCAAACGTCATCTAAAAAGCCTTACTACATAAAAACGTATGCATGTGTATAAAAAATATATGAGACAACCCCGAGCGTATTAAGAAAATTACCTAATCGGTTTTAATTTCATTAATCAAACTTACAATTAAATTACTAATTAATAACACTGCTATCACACACGCACAAGTAGTTTGGAATTAACAATTTTTAAAACTTTTATTTTTATTAAGAATTGAACTAAAAATACTAAACTAAAACGTTTTATAACTTCACTGTCTGACAGTCTACTTTAAAATAACACAAATAAAAAAAAACAAGCTAACAAAACAAAACGAACGACAGAGAAAAGAAACGAGCATACATGTAAATAAAATTTATGGAATATGGCAGAGAAGTGGAACCTCGGTAATAACTGTAATATTATATTGTGGTGTGAAGGAATTGTTTTAATTTTAGCTGGTGGCGCCATTAATTGGGATAAAAATTTCGTTAAATTGTAAAACTCGCTAGATGTTTTGTTGTTCATCTAATTTCAGTTTGATTTATAGCGGAAATATTTTGAACTATGAAACAATGTCCCCAACAACTTTCTCTATTTGCTATTCCCTAGGCGTGTATCTGTATTCCATATTATTCCACATAAACCCCAGGCTTTGCTCATTCAAGATGTGTAACGTCGATGTTAATTGGCTTTCGTTATTCATTATTGCTATAATTCAACCACAAATCATAGAAGAACATTAACAGAATATTCTATCGTACCATGCATTGCACTGCGATACCACAATTTGAGCGAAGATATTGTTACGAATTTTGAGCGTTCGTTATGGACTCGTACACGATTTTTCAAATACCACACTCAGCGATTTAAGTTACAAACTTTATTTTCCAACGCTTTTAAATTCCGCAGCAATTCTCAAATTTTACTCGTTCACTGCTCACTAATTTACTTTTACTTTTCTCTTTTATAGGCCACTACTTTTCACTTTTTAACTCATACAGGTCATCATCAATTCCCCTACCTTGATGATTAACGCCTTTCTTAATTCTAGTATTTTCCATGATGATTATCGCTGCCGTTTACAAATGCTTTAGTTATCTCCATATTCCCCTGCACTTGGAATACCATTCTAAAATTCAATTCCCAATCTTTATTGGAGGAATACTTGATCCGATAACATCGATGATGTTAAAAATAATAACCGCTTAATAAAATTATAGTCTGCAACCGGGTTCGAACTCACGACCTTAGCAGTTGGCAGTGTACCTTAACCACACGACCATAAAGTGATATGCTTGTAGTATTCGTTATGCTTGTAGTATTCGTTACAGTACCCCCACCTTATGAATCTGGGCAATTTTTCGTTTACGTCCAAACCGTTCTTGTATTCGAAACACATCGTCGTTGACCTTCTTGACAATGTCGTATGGACCTTTCCAATCTTCGCTTTCTGGAATTGTACAACCACACTTGTAAGTCACTGGTCTTTTTGCGTTTCTGATTTATTTTTGGCGTTCGTGCTGATGTTCTTTACTACGGATCGATCTTTATCCATTCATCGTAATTGTTCAGCTACGTTATTTTTGCTGCCTTTTACTTACAAATTGGTCGTTTCTCGGCTTTCTGAACCCTCTCTCTAGCTTTCACATTCCATAAAGGGATTTTTCCGCTCCTGGTTTTCTGGATGCTTTCCACTATTGACTATTCAGATCCCTGACTCTTTCTCTGCCTCGTCGTATTCCAGCACACCTCCTTCTCAACTTCAATACGCGCCACCTTTGCACGACTCTCCGTTGTGGCCTTCTGGATCGCTCTCTCTCGTTAGCACACGAGCGTACGAGAATCTTCTGCTGGGCCTCTCCCAAGGATATTTGCTCTATTTGATAAGCCAATTCTTCCCTCCTTTTCTAGGGCCGTAAACTGTTTTTAAAAAGACTTGCACTCTACGAGCTAAAACCAAACGTTTGCATCTTGTCTTGGTTGTTTCTTGAACCCTCCGTGGTTTTCTCTATTCCCAGTGTCTGCTCCTTTCGCCAGTTTTGATGTTGATCATCTCGGGAATCTGGATGCCGCGCAAAACGATCATCAAATCGTTGTGTACACTCTCGTATCCAGTGATCTAACTTCCCGCATCTGAAGCATCTTCTTTGACTTTTGATGTCACTTGGCTCCACACTAGATCGACGCAATTCTTCATGACCCCGAACGCTGTATGCCAATTTACTCATTGCTCGCTCCTGTGATGTTTCTTAGCCTCAACTCACTCGCGGCTCGCTCGTAACATCTCTCTATCTTGGGTGTCGTTGCTGCTCTTTCTCGGGAACCAAAGTGCTGTACTCCATCTTGAACCTTAAAATACTCGAAATGGGCTTCATCATCTAATGCCTGAGGTTTCACACCTTCACTCGAGTACTCGGAAACAACATTCAGTGCAATCTGCGAATCTCTTTCCTTTGTTTGTGAGGCATGCCTCCTAAAGCTAAGATAACTTCTTTAATTCGGTCGTCCCATCGGTTCAACTTCTTATGCTTTCGTAACAAAAGACTTAATAACAGCTTTCAGTTCTTCTAGTTCATTCTCTTGAACTCGTCTAAGTTGGTCAAATTTCTCGATCTGTGCGTTCTTTTTTTATTCAGCTCGAAAAACTGCTCATCTTGCTACTCAAACTTGGAATCTAGCTTGTCTAATTTATTGGTTTCTCTGTCCAGTTGAAGCAGACGCGTATCCAATCATGTTTCCTAAATCTAATGCTAGTTTTTATTGCTCGGCTGGCGGAAGGAATATCATCGGTTCGTATTTTTTCAAAGATGGCCCACAACGTTTTCTTAAATTTTATTTTTATTAATCCATGCAATCTTTTCTGGAGCCAAAACACTCTCTGCTCTTTCGCGGTTAATTTTTCCCGTCTTCGCATTTTGTGCCAACTCGAAGACGTACGGTTATAGGACCGATTTAGCCTATAGTACTGGCCATGGAAGATGGGTCGGCCCATGAGTTTTGCACGCCGATAGAGGGTTGTAGTTGTGTTCCTTTTAATCACAGATCGTGATCTGTTGATGAAAATTTCCTTTTGCGACCTGCTCCTATCGAGATTCGAACTCGATACCTCCCGATCCAAACGCCAAAGCTTTAACCACTGTGCCATTTGGTCCGTAAACGTTACCGTCAATGGCACTATCGTTCGGTGATTACTTTTTTGCCCAAAATGCATGAACTTAATCTGGTCGATATGTGATTTTAGCAAGACGGCGCCACATGCCACATAGCACGCAAAACCATGGACTTGTTGAGAAATGAGTTCGGTGAGCAATTTATCGCACTTTTCAGTTCGGTGAATTGGCCGCCTAGATAGTGCGATTTGACGCCCCTTGTCTATTTTATGGTGCTACGTGAACTCTCTCGTCTATGCCAATAAACCAACAACAATTGCAGAATTGGGAGACAACATTAAAAGTGTCATTAGCAAGATAACAGCCGAAATGTTCGAAAAAGTGGTGAAAAATTTCATAGATTTTTGCAATTTTACTGTGTTTTTTTTAAAAAGCTATAAACCTGAAGCCTTGATATAAATGTTTGCAGTTTGATCACTGCAACTTATTTCCTTACGTAATATATTACTTGATTTATGTGTATCGTACCTTAGATACATATTAAGAATTCAAATTATTTTTGTCTTTTGATCACTTCTCTTACTTACTTACGATTTCACGCTCAATTTCGATTGTTTGCCGCAGAAGTTCTTCAGTTGTGATTGTATTCGGAAAGAGTAACTTTATCAGCAGTATAAAGAGTGAACCAGTCAGTTGTAGGAGCTTAATTCTATCTGGACACTTTCCGTTATAATTGTGTACCAACAAACGGTTGAAATCTTCTTCTCCACACTTAATGAAAAAATCCTGCAGTTTCGCTATAATACAAATGGTGTAAATTGAATAAAATTTAAGCTCTTATGACTGGTTGGTTTAGCATTAAAACGAGAATTATTAATAAATACCTGGATTCTTCGTATAAATTTCTGTGCATGGTGCCGTGTTTCGTACATATGTAGATACAAATCATAATGTGAATTAAGTGGATGTAGACTCCTTCTGGTCTGAGGCCAGCTTGTTTGTTTCTGATGTGCCGAATGTCAGTGATATTTGCTCATTCTTCTTCTAATGCTTTCATTATGCTGCTGAGAAAGAATATGTGTCTCACTTCTATGGAATTCTACCAGTATTCCTTACTTCTCCTGGTAGTAACATTTAAGAATTATGTAGTTATACAGCTTTGTTTTTTACCTTCTGTGTATCATTTTTAAATATTCACTTCATTCGGGGATGAGTATTGATTGTTTCATTACAGTAGTAATCAGAAAGCTCTCCACTTTGTTTGCAAACTATGCAGTTCTTCTCAAACAATTCTTGCCGTCAACAATTCGCAGCTGTTGATTTTATATAGTTAGAGGCTGATTATGTAAGCATTACGAGTACGAATTACGACTCAAACTCATTTAGACAAATTTTCTTTTGTGATAATTTCTTTTCTTAACTTAGAGCTGTATCTTCGTATTTCTTTCGAATTTCAACCAAATTTTCAAGAAGGGGTTGTAAATTTTATTGACGGTGTTCCTTAATTGTGTAACACGTTTCGTCGGATAGAAAAACTAAATTACCTTTCAGAACTACATCAGTCAATCTTGTTCATCCTATGCCTTGGTCGTTAAGATTAAACGATGATAAACGAATTAAACAGTTATGACCAAATTATCGCCGATTCTGCGAATAAATAGAAATAAACAAAATAATGAAATCTAAAATATGTATAAAACATTTCTTTGCTGATTCTAACGTTTTGTAATTATTGTCAAGCTTAATAATTTGATGATGATTTGATATAATCTGTAATTAAATTCAGGAAAATATAGAGAAAACAGCGATTTTGTAGCTACAGTTTGCGCTACCACTTCTAATTTTACAAATTGATCACCATATGTTTGGTTTTTTCAAGCATTTTTAAGATTTGAATGACCTCAAGGTAACATTTCTCCTCCTATGTTTCTTAGAGCTTACAAATAACAAATGGCTAATAAATTCTTATGGGGGATCATTTTCTTCCTTAAATGGTTTATTTAAAGTTTTCCAATTATATTCGTTTCGAGCTTTTATTTTAAAAATCCCAATTTTAAAAAACAAATCAAATTACATAAAATTTGAATTATTTTCTGAACTGCAAATTAATTAGAAACTACATAGCAGCAAGTGGCTTGCTCTTAAATTGAAACCAGTCATTCAAAATTAATAATTACATCTTAAACTTAATTTTCCCCGTTAGAATAACAAGTTTGACTTTCCCTGCATCAGACAAACCTTATCCAGTATAGTAAGTATCAAAAAAACAAAATTTAACCGCACTTCAATCAACCACAAAACAACTTGGTTTTGTTTCAAAATTATTATACAGTACAACATTGATAATCGCATAATTTGTTTGTGTATATTTATAAACCATGCATTTACACATGCAAACATTCTTTCATTATAAGGTATAATTTTTTAATGTTTTATGTAATCAAATAATAAACATTAAAACCAACGGTAAACTTTGTTTTTTTAACAGGTAGACATACAATTTAATTTCTTTTATTTTATACTTTGAGATAAGAAAAGAAAATTAAGCGGATATCTCAAATTGTGTTTGAGATTATCATAATCGAATACATATACACTCGTAGGTATACATAATTTATGCGTGATGGGGAAGGGTTGGTTGAATATTGGTTGTGTTGTTATTTTTTGAACCGGTTAGCTTCTACATCTAAAAAGACAACTATAGATGTGAAAGGTTGTTTCAAAATTATAAATGTCTTGCTCTGCTTCAAATGTTAAAACGCTTCGGCGTTAAACTTCATGGCCGTACGTACAAATATCGTTATTAGAATTCTTACACATTTCGCCAGAAAAATGGATTTTTTTTAATAACTTACAGTTTGGGGTGCGATTGGTGTGCTCTTTCCCAGACTTAATGTACCCATATAACTATTCTATAGTTTTTTGTTAAGTAAAATAATATGTTGTTCACTTCCATTGTACACGTATTTTTGTTGTACGAGTATAGTTGTTTACGGTTCATTTAAATTCAAACAATGTTTTTTTATTTTTTATAATATCTAATTATTATTATTTTTTGTTTGTTTGTTATAGCGTCGTATTAGAATATTGTTCATTTTATTCTCTATTATCAAAAGGAAGTTAGAACAAATATAAAATACTAATCATTTTCTATGATGTACAAAACTCAATATGCCAGTGTGGTGAATTTCAATGTTAGTTAATACACACGTAATGTACAAAGCATGGAACTATTTCAAATATTTTCTAATATTAATTTTGTATTTTGAGAAAAGTATACGCATTCTAAATGTCAGGTTTAAATGAAAAACTACAAAATACACTTAATGCTTTAATATTGCTGAACTAGCGAGTAATGCTAGTTATTACGCGTATGGCTAAAGTTGGAAACAGCGATAAAGATTTTATTACATTGTTTTTGCGGATTGAGATATTTTTCTAGATGATTAGCATTATCAATTTATATATGGATATTTTTCCAAACACGGTCATACATGCAATCATTTCTATTTGTTGGTCTCTGCAGACATAAAAGCCCCAACACAGTATCCGTGCCTGACCTCATTCCTATAAGAACCTCAGTGTAAAATATCATTATACTGCTGCGGACTTTATACTACAATGAACGTTTACTGAGCAACGACGTTAAATCGAGCAGCAAATGAGATATAGTAATCCGGGATAAATTATTCGTTTTATTTTATAGTTTACAACTCCACCAGTGGAAATAAAGCTTATGCCAGACCAAATCCCGGGGACGATATTCTAGAATAGATCTATTAACAAATTTTCAGGGCACCAAACAGTTGGTAATATGTTGTGTAAAATGACGGCCAACGCTATGAAAATTTTAAACTCTGTCAAATTTTCAAATCTAATTGGCGATGGTTTCCTTAATCATGATACCAACAGCCGGCAAACCTGAAATTGGAGAATGTCAACTTTTTCGTTGAATCGGAATACTGTAAACATGGTTCTGGTTGGAAAAATGACACAATATTCAAATTCACAACTTTTTACTTTATTTTCCATTGTATAGATTATTATATTTTCTTCAACAATTTTTAAATTTGATTGGATGATTTTCCTGATTTTATGAAATTTTTGCGACTTCTTTGTGAGTAGTGATTCTGCAAATCATGTACGATAGTGAACCACCATAGTTAAGCTATAAGCTAAGATAATCTATTACAAACTCATTTTAATTTATTTACGTACAATCCGGTATGTAACAGAAGAGATTTTCTTTTCTTATTTCTCCTTGGTGGTCACCCTTCCACTAGAAAACATTTTATGGACAAAAAGTTAAATTAGTCAACGAAAAGTCAGTTTGGGTAAATTCAAAGTTGTTCGGTAGCGGCCAAATCTAAAATATACTTTTCATTGCGCCAATTCAAAGCAGTTGTAGGCGAAATTAAAAAAAAACAAAATCATTGCAGTCGGTTTTTAGAAGCGCAAGAGACATAGTCTCATCGAGTGAAAAGTAATTAATGAAAAGTGAAGGGCAAACAATCGTTCACTTCAAGATGCAAATTGTGTATAATAAATAAATAAATTATTAAAACCAATAAAATAGTGAGCGAGAGTAATTAATTAATCAATAAACCCATTATCTTCACTATAACTGGTGACCCGCCGTGTTGAACACGCAACCTTCGAATTTTGATCGCTTGCTTGAAAATAAAGGAAGAGATTCCTATTTAGGAAACAAAGATTTGCTCAAAAATCTCTGGTTAAAGCAATTACTGGAGGATTTATGAGCGATACCGACGCGGATAATCAAAAAGACATCAATCAGCCCTTGTTTCAATGCAACGACAACTTTACAAAACACAATAATTGGCAGATCTCCAGCGAACATGGACCAATATATTAAGGTTACTTTCATCATTATTTCGGCTCTTCATAACTCAGCCCAGACATTCCACTGATTCCTCAGCGAAGTTTTAAAAGGAGTGCACTTCATCAACGATATCCTCATTGCGACTCGCTCCAAAATGAGACACAATGAACGTGTTGAGTATTTAAATGTCTCTTCGCATTTGGAATTAATATTAAGTTTCTAAATTAATTTTCGGCGACAAGCCGATACCACATAACTGAGAAATATTTTTTTCAAATGTTAACTGTGTGACTTACAATTTTATGATGTATAAATCGGAGAGGATAGATCCATGGTTTGTCATGAGTTCTAGACCTTGATTTTGTGCAGGAACATACCTGTGAAGAGTGCTTGCTGAGGCGTACTTGCCTTGGTGGACTAAATCAATTTTTGTATTGAAATTGACAGGTTTTTTGATTGAGTGTGTTGCCTGACTAGTGACTGTTCTCTGAGTTTGATGATATGTATGAGTGTCTACTGTAGTTAGTTTTGTACATCATGGTGTTTGTGAATAATTGATCCAGAATAGGTGGATAGCACAATTGTGATTTGTATGGGTTTTCCTGTTCTCGATTTGTTGTGAACATGTGCCATGGGACCGGAAGATGTTCGATTTGGGTGTCAGCTAGAATATGACGTCTGGCGTTCTGTTCGAGTTTTAAGGGTTTCAGGATTGTAGGGGCTCCATGTTATGGAAATTTGGTCCACTCTATGGGTAACAATACTTGCTATATGGTCGTTTGATGAAGGTGTTGTCATTCCTTTGTTTACGAATGTTTTAAATGTGTTAAAATTGTTGTTTTAACGATGTTTTGATGGGAATGTTTGGATTGCGGTGTATTGGGTTAACGTTGATTTTTTTGCAGGATAGATGGCGAATATAAGGTGACCATAGTATTTTGGGTTGAATAGTAAATTTGAATTTTTGTTGCAAACACCGAAGTCGTAAGAAATCTAAATATACATTACTTTGGCGTTCTTGAGCAGTCCATTTATTGTAGGTGAGTGCTCGTGGGAATGTGCAATTGAGTATTTTTGTTTTTTTGGCGGGATTGTTTATTTTTTGTAGTGTAGTAGTGATGGCGAGTTTCTGATGTTGCAGCCACGTATGGGATTTTCATGCTGGCTTGTTTATTTGTTCGATTATTATTTTGTTTAGTTGTTGTAAATTTACTTTGCTTTTGAGATGTCAAAGTGGCGGATTCAAGGCGGTAAATACATGTTTAGTAATAATTATTAATAATTTCAGAATAAACGGTGTTTATTTTGGGTTTTGAGGTGCGCCAGTATGATTACTATTCTGTTTTTCCATAATTACAGCTAATACTAACCATCACAGCTCGATCGACTTGAAATTATTATGACTTAACAATTTAAATTATTTAATTGTGTATATTGTTTTTCAGTAGTACTCAAGTAATTAAAGAATCATCACCATCATCACCAATCTCCTCACCATTACATATGGTGTAAAAGAATGGCGCCCTTGTGGAGACTGTCGACTGTTAAACACTAGTACAGTCCCAGATAGATATTCCCCCACATACAGTTTCTCGTTGAAACTCGTAGGCGCCACTATTTTTTCGAAAATAGATTTGGTGCCAGTCTTGGATTTTGTTAGCTACTAATTTGATGAGGCATCTTCACTTCTTTTATGTATAGAACAATACGGCGCTACTGGTTGAGTCAGAGTGGAAGAGTTGTTTATAACTTCAATAACACGTGTACAGTATATCAACGCCATTACAACTAAAGGAACATTTCAAATTCGTCTCAAATTAACTAGAAACCACACACAATTGAAGATGTGTAATGTTATCATCAGGTAGTTGTAGCCGTATGCAAGTGTATTGCCACCCGACAAATTATGATCATATTTTTTATTTCCATTGAGACGTCTTATTAATATTCTATAATAAAGGCTTTCTAGCATAAATATTTTCCTTAACCCGTTTCGTGACAATAATTTTAATCGTTAATATTTTATATGTCAAATTAATTATTTATTGGGACAGTTGCGTTTTAAGCTACATTTTACAATATTTATTTTCCGGTGAGGAAGGAACAATTGTGATGTGAATGGTAGCAAAAATACTATTTTTGGTATTTTCGAGAATATTCCGGAAGCGTTATAAATTACAAGAATTGGTGTTGTAACCATCAAATTCTATCTTAAATTCACAATCCAGTGATACGAGTCGGATTTGACAGAGCAAATTCATAACTATATTATACATTTCTTTTTAGTGTATAAATGTATAACACAATAAATTCCCGGTTTTGGGGAACGCTTTGACAATAAGATGCCAGAAAACTCAGGTGAAAATTTTATTTATTGTTTGTGTACATAAGTGTACTAATTTTATTTAATCAGCCCTGGACGAGTTCTCCCTAATATTACTTAAGTGAGTAGATCTAAACTTAATAAAATAAAATAATTCAAAGATAGAAAAAGACGAGTACGAAATATGGTCATGCAGCCTGATAGAATAATTTATCTATTCATACACGAATTAAATCAGCGTTGGGGATTATCAATGACAGAGCCAGAAAAAAAAATCTCTGCATCATAATAAAAATCCTAGCCAGGTCTCAGGGCTGGATGGGGGATGTCATTTTTTCTTTTAATTTTATCATTGATTTCTTCTGAAACGTTTCCATGTGGTTACCCAAATTTGGGCTAACCCAAGCAATGATTGCTTGTCGTTAAGCTCACCTTACTAGAACTATATATTATATTCCCGGATATAATATGGCAATAAGGGATCCATTGAAAACTATAGGAGCGAGCCACAGGTCTAGGAGGTCGTCAATAGGACTGGTAAGAAGCAAGCTTGACTCTTACATAAATATTTATTCGACACAAACATATTAAGATTAAAGGGATGTATTTCATCTAAGGCGAAGCATACCGCAAATATTAGATGGACAAAACTTTTTAAATTTATGGTATTCTAGAGATTAGCAGTGACACACGGGCGACCGTTAGAAATACCGAGTTAGTTGACACTAAGATGAGGACTACATTTCTTGATGAAGATTGGTAAACATCTGGATTCCCTAATAAGCAAGAGTAGAGAATTCCACAGCCGAAGAGTCTTAACGTTGAAGTTCTGATCGATTATATTGCAAATATGGGTAAGATGCCGGTTCTAGAAGAAAGGTCAGACATAAGGTACGCGACGAGAATACAATAGGTCTAAGCTTCAAGATATTCATGAATTAAATCTCAACAAAACAGGTCTAGACTGTAATTAAAATGTCTGAGGCACTAAATAAATCGGATATAATACAGGAAATTAATAAACTGAAAAAGGCTGGAAGAGAAGCGGATCTTTAATCAGAAAAATGTTTCGCAAACTTTAGAAATTATCGCGGTTATTCCAAGAGAGTTAAAATACATGAATTCCAAAATCTTTTGATTAAAAACAGGATAATATTGCATTGACTAAAATGGCATCAAGCAGTAGGCAAATCGGGTAACGATAAAACGTAATCGCTTGGTTCTTAGTGAGTTTGACCTCAAGATGTTGGAGCTGCCACAAGAAGAGATGCTTGTCAGATTATTCAACTGAGAAACACACATTGCTAAGTTGGTGACATATAAGGACTAGATGAGCTATGCATTGTGCAGATAGTTCGAACTAGACCTATAGACGTACGATCTCGAATTGACTAGCGTGTAAGGTAGGATGTGAAAAGCGAACTGTGAAACAGTTGGACTTACATCTGCTCCAAAAAAACAAGTTGGACATTGTTTGAACAAACTGGACATTGCTTAAAAATAAATATATACCAGGGAGAAACTACAGAGATTCATTAGATAACACCCGACGGAATGAAAACAACACACTGAGAACGGTCGGTCAGGTAAGAATAGATCAAGTTGACGATGGTGCTAGGCAAGTTAAAATACAAATATAAGACGTTTTCCAATCGCGTATTTTAAGTACTTATGAGCAAATACCGATTGAAACAGCAAACACCGGTTACTATGTATTTCAAACTAATTTTGCAAAATTCAAGACGGAAGTGCCTTCAAGTACTTGAAATGTGCGCTTGAAAAACGACTGATTTATGTAGTTTACATAGATAAATTCAATAAATCCTTGATAAGTAGCAAAATGCAATATCCATATTTTTCCGAGTCAATTCAATTATGTACAAAATCTTTGAGGAAGTACCTTAAACACTTAGGGTAAGAAACTTCATAAACAAACTTAAGATTGACCAAAAAATCGTACCACGAGATGAGACACTGCTGTGGTTTCGAAATTTAGCAAGGAGGAATTGTGAATAATGCCTCAAATGCCTTGCCAAAATCTAATAGCGCCAGCTCGGATTGTTATGGATGTATATAATTGAAATTGTCATAAAAAAAAAACAAGTTGGCCTTTAATAAACGCTCCCAGGCCTAGGTGAAACGCCGAAACATCTAAGATCAGAAAGCAACAGGAATCGTAGTAACGTTAATATGTACAAGTGGATATTATAACAAATACAATCATTACTACATTACTAAGGCTTAATTACAATTTAATTAAGGATGTCGACATTGCATGATCTAAGCATGACGTTCAAAACATTAATGGTGAAGTTGAGACAAAAGTTAATCTCCGTTAAAAAGATTCAAAATACCGGAAAAGTACTTACATAGATATTGTTGGTTAATTTTGTGCAGCACACATAACAGGCATCAACAAGTATTTATAATGTTGTGAGAAGTATTCCATTTAAATCTTATTTTCACGGCCACACAAATTCTAAAATAATTTATATAATGCACCTACCTTGAAGCATTCCACAAACCACTTTACTGTACGACTACGTACAAAATTTTCGAAACCGTTATCGCGAACATGTCAAACTTAAACGGTTAATACGCCATTTAGCGGGAGGTATCAAAAGTAAATATTAGGTTGGATTAAAAGTTCAGATTCGAATTGAAAATATTTTATTTCCAACTTTCTATTTGTAACGTACAATAAATATGTAAATAAATTCATTTTAAACTTATAAAAAATATCATTTTATGAGATTAAGCAGGCATTTGTAAGTATTATTAAATGTTTACTGTAAGTAGAGGTAGAAATTTTTTTAAAAATGTATTTAAGAATACTGAAGTTCCAAAGTGGCAGTGAGCTGTAATTCAAAAAATTAAAAATTTATGTTTTTAAATGCAAAATGTGCCCGCTTATATAAATAAACAATGCTGTCTTTCGTGAAGTTTTTTAAACAATTAATTAGTAAGTTTAAAGATTAACTGCTTGTCCCACTCGTTTATGTGGAAGCTCTTCGCCAGGAAGCATATTTCGGACGGTTGGAATATGTTCGGCTGCGCAGTAGATATCATTGGAGAGTTCGGAGACGGGTAATTCAGCGTCAGCGCGGGCTTTCTTCGTAGCCTCATCTATTTCGCTTTTAACTTCAAGTTCAATCGCTTTGAGGTCATCTGGTGCAGC
This sequence comes from Nephrotoma guestfalica, assembly GCA_963691935.1. Taxonomy (NCBI): domain Eukaryota; kingdom Metazoa; phylum Arthropoda; class Insecta; order Diptera; family Tipulidae; genus Nephrotoma; species Nephrotoma guestfalica. Next base: position 288,380,982 of record OY829914.1, on the reverse strand, counting down.
AATTTCACGTGTGAGAATCATTTCTTTAAGTGAAGTGATTGGATCACGTGTTTGACGAACTTCCTGAATTTCATCGCGGGAACGATAGCTAGTGCCTGGATCTGACATAGAATGCCCCGAATACCTGTACGTATAAGCTTCGATTAAGATGGGTCCTTTACCAGAATCACAGTGCTCGATTGCATATCGAGTTGCTTCTTTTACGGCGAGTACATCCATTCCGTTGACCCAGATGCCGGGGACGTAATCACCACGTTTGTAATAATCGGTGTTGGCTGACGCACGTTCAACACTAGTACCCATACCGTAACCATTATTTTCGCATACAAAAATAACAGGAACGTCCCAGAGTTTCGCAATGTTGTATACCTCGAAGATCTGACCTTGATTGGCTGCACCGTCACCGTACAGCGCAACACACACATTTTTCTTGTTATTGTATTTATGTTTAAATCCGATTCCAACGCCTAACGGAACTTGAGCGCCGACAATGCCGTTTCCCCCATAAAAATTGGGACCATACATGTGCATAGAACCACCTTTACCACGGGCCGAACCACTTTGGCGACCAGTTAATTCGGCAAGTACGCCAAGTGGTGATATTCCCATTTGAAGCGCCCAACCATGGCAACGATAAGCTGTGATTACATCGTCACCTGGTCGCATAGCGGCGGTAATACCGACGGCAACCGCTTCTTGTCCCGAATATAAATGACAGAACCCGCGGATAATTCGCTCCTTATATAGCGCAGCTAAAATTTAAAATGTAATTTTGTATCTTTCAGAAATATGACAAGTAAAAGTTACAAAACTTACAAGCAGCCGTCTCAAGTCGTCGAATGCGGAACATTTCCCTATAATACTTTAAAGCTTCATCTTTCGTTACAGTGACCGTGGTGGCCGGTGAGGTGTCTAAATTATGTAATTTCGTTGGTTTTATATCGATCGTGAATTCCGTTGAGTACGGTTGTTTAGCCGCGGCCGGAACTATTTTCTTGAATAATATGTAATTAAAATCAATTAACACAAAATGTAGGGGTTTAGCATAAAATAAAAGTAAGGTTAAGTTAATCAATGTTGACGTCAGTTTCACTAAAACAAAAATTTCATGGATTTATGGGAAAAATTAATTGAATTTTAACCTCTGTGGCAGTTTTAACCGCATCCGTCGTACTTTTATTAAATATTTTAAATATATTTTTCATGTTTAATCACAATTTTCGATTTATTTTGCACAATTTTCACTAGCAAGTTATGCAATCACGAACGGACTACCGAGACAAATAAAATCAAAATCGATATTCGCAAACTCACCAAATTATTTAACAAGCATTTTTGGCCTATTTGTTTTAAATAATTAGTTAACATTTTAGCAACTTCGTTTGAATTAAAAGTTTATTTAATAAATTAAATAGGTTTGATTTTATATTCCGTTCAACTATTTTGAAACAAGTTTGGTTGGAAATTTAAAGTAGAATACTCGAATTAATTAAAAAAACAAATTTTTTTTGACATTTCGTGTGAAGGGCGTACAGCGACATCTGCGTAAAAGGTAGTCAAAACGGCTGTACTTCACTCCCTGTGGAATCTGAATATTCAACTACTTCGTCGGTTATACTACTCTCGCTGCTGGAACTTGAATCACTATCAACGATTTTTTGTTGCACAATTCCTTCAATCTGAGGAAAAAATTAAATTATTTTATAAGAAATACATAATAATTAAACGAACAATTTGTCTTAAGCATTCTCCATTATAATGTTGAAATAATTCACTGCAAAATTTTTTAATGTACAGTGGATTATGTTTTACCAGCTCGCTTAATACAAATATAATGACCCCTTTAATTTCGGGATGGCTATGCAAATATTTGAAATCCGATTTCTTATTTTCGAACAAGAGTGTATCTATGTTAACGTCAGCATGTTGTAGAATATCGGGATTAGGTTTTGAGATAAAGGAAATATCGCGGTTGGTATCGAATTGGAATGGATGCCATGTTTCACATGGATTGTGCGCCATTTTGACGTTAACAAATTGATTTCCAAATTTTGCTATTCTTGCGAATATATTTAGCTTGCTGGGTGCTGTAGTACTTTCGAACGGCAATGCTATTTCGATTGGCGAAGGAAATATACTCGCCAAATATACTTGGCTTAAATAATCTATTGCGCTCATGTAATTCAATTTTCAACGTTGCATTTGTTCTAAAAGAACTTGTGGTTTATAATTCAAAAGTGTAAAAAAAGTGTAAAAAATAATTAATTATAATTATTTTTTACACTTTCAGAATTTGTCAATTTTTATTTAAAAAGACCCACCCAGCTCCTGCGCAAATAAACATTTTTCTATCTGGACTGGGCTAAACTGTCTTAAAATATTTTTGACCTTCTTTTAAAGACTGGCTCAAATTTCCCTCATTGGACATTTCTACCATTGGCGCATCAACATGCGCCACCTTTTTCGCGCGTTTTAAATGATTTAACAAAACAGTTGAATACAATTTAGGTGTACCTACACAGTTCAGCCAGGTCGGTTTTAAAAAGGATACGTTTAATTAGGACATTAGCATGGTTACAAATTATGATTTGTTTGGCTTAAACCTAGTTTCAGTTATGTTGTTTAGTCAGCGATTGGTAATATAAACAAATTCTACAATAACTAGCCCTGCGACTTCTAATTATAAGGACAAAAGATGTCGAGTTCTGGGGCGGGATGTTGTATACGATCACAATTTTCTACTTTCGACTTATTTTATGTTTCACTTTTTTACAGTTAAATGATATACTGTTTCATCTTTCCAATTATTATTTTCTATTGTGGTGTGGTTCAGCATTCTCAAACAAAACATCATTCTATTTCTATTTTATGATGCCTACGGTTACTAGATTTGTTTACTTATGCATCATTTGAAATTGTTGTTGGTGATACGATTGTCGAAGTGTGAAAAACGGATAGACAACATGTTTATACTGAAAGATTGAAATTGCCAATTATTTGTACAATTGTTGGGATGAAAGCGCATATCATTTCCCTTTAGAAAATTGAGTTTATGTGAAAATTGAGACATAAACTAAGTCGAAAGTCGAAAATTGTGACGGTATGACGGTAAGAACCAAACCAAAATTTTAGTGAAAAAAAGTAGACATACTTTGTTGAAATTGCTACAAAAACAAACGTATAATTTTAGTATTTTTATTTTTAAAGCAAACGTATGTTCAACTGTTTTCAATTTAATGGTGTTTACAAACAACGTGACATTTCGCATTGACGTTTTAATTTGTGTTAATTTGTATTCATTAATTGTTTAAATTTGATTTATAAAATAAACAGTGTCGAGATCAATATACAAATCTTTGTGTTTCAAAAATTATAAGAAAACTATCAATTTATTTATAAATAGTTAACGAATCGTCTTGATGTTTTTTAATTTTTTTTTTATTTTACTTTTATTTTAATCCATGCCATCTGGGGCCGAAGCACTCCTTGCTTTTTCGCGGTTCATTTTCCCGTCTTACTAAACGTTTAAATTAATTTTAAAATTATTAATATACTTAAAAAACATTAATATATTAAATAATATAAGTAAATATGTTTCACCAGTGGACCAGGAACCATGCGCAGATTTAAGCGACAAAAAACATGTTTTTTTCGTTTAAATAAAAATAAAAGATTGCAACCAAAACTGCTACACAAATTTTGAGCATGCAACCAACATAAAAACTCAATAAATCTAAACAAAATAAAAAAAATCGTTATTTTGAAATAAAATATTTTTATCTAAAAGATATAATCCGTTTTTATCGATTTATTTTTTTAATTTTTTCCGCCAAAACAAAAATTCGCCTTACTACGCCTTAAGTTGTCCAAAACCAAAATATATTAAATATATTATATTAATATATGTTAACAAAATGTTAACTTATTTAGTACCTTAAAAGTTCAATTATTTATATAATTAATTATTATTATATACCAATAATAATTAGTACACAAACAAATATAGACAAATTGAAATGTCATTATGAAATGTCAAGTTGTTTGTAAACATAGGAAAATGAATAAATGTGCGTTTTTCTAGCAGCTACAGCTTTTTTTTCGTTAAAATCTGCGATTGTTTCCTTTACAGCATAGGAGCCAAGCGCAAGTTTAAATGATTATATCCTACATATGTTACATAGTAAATCGCCACAAAGCACTGAGCTTGTTGGTAGCTACAGGAATATAAAAAGCAAAGAGAAAGCTAAATTCAGATTTTGTCAGTATGAATATAAACAAGCCCAAGCAACTTTGGAATTTTTTGAATGAAATTATATTCAACAAAATTAGATCCACCAAAGATTGGGCTTTAGTTGACGGGGATGTTATAGTTACGAGTAATAGTGAAATAGTCAATCTTTTTAACTACTAACTACTTTGGTAACATATCACCTACCTTGGGCCTCTTTGATTATATCAATTATGATAGGCAACGGAAATCCATTGCTGGCTTTATACGTAAATTACTCTTTTGAGACGGGCATACTTCCAGATATTTGTAAAATAGGCAAATTACTTCCGATTCATAAAACTACCGCCCTATATCGATTTTATCTTCTATTTCAAAAATATTTGAAAATTTTATTTTGCTTAGACTAAATCAGTTCTTAGAAATAAATACCGTAATAAGTAAATGGCAATTCGGGTTTACGGATTTAAGTCCAACACCAAAGCCGCGCGCTTAAGTTTAACGGATCCTTTGAGTAAAAGCTTCGAACAGAATTCTACTATTTAAATTTAAAAGTATGGGGCTTACCAACATCCAACTAAAATTGTTTGAATAGGTAACAGAAGGCAGATTGTTAAAATGGAAGAGATTTAAAATACAAATTGATTTAAGAACACTAGGTAAGTGGCTTAATACCAATCGTCTTCTTCTAAATAACGAAAAAACGAAATAGTAGGTGTGCAAGTAGAAACTCGGCTCTGAAGATGGATGCATTAAAATACACTTGAACGCAACATTGCTGTTTTTATGACATAAGTTTCAGTCATTTACAAGCTGCCGTCCCGTGTGCATCAATTTTAAGAGAAGGATGTCGATAAACAACATTTACGCCATTGCATTCTATCTTTTTCAAAAAAAAAAAAAAAAAAATGCTGCTCAAGCTACTACGGTATTCATTAATTCGACTTTGAGTGAACATTCTGTGAGTCATTCAACAGAAAAAAGTGGTTTTCAAGATTTCGTGATAGCAATTTTAGTCTTGAGGACGATCCACGTCTAGGTGCGAAGAACTTAAAGTTTTACTGGATGAAAATCCGTGTCAATCTCTCTGCTTGTAGAGCAGTTAGGAGTTACTCACCAAGCAATATCATTTCGATTACATGTAATGGGAAGAATACAGAAGAAAGGAAAATGGCTCTCTCATAAACTGACCGAAGATAACAAAAACCGAAGAGTTGACATCTGCATGAATTTACTTTCTCAGTACAAAATAATTTTTTACACAAAATCGTTACGGGTGATGAAAAATGGATTTTGTACGATAATCTTAAACGCAGAAAACATCCAGGCCAGCCGTCAACATCAGTTGCAAAACTGAATATTCACCAGCGGTTCACGAAAGTTAAAGATATGCAAAAATGGCTCGATGACTATTTTGCTTCGAAACTACAATGTTTCTATCGCGAAGGCATTCATCATCTACCCGATAAATGGTAAAAGACTGTAGGTAGTAATGACGAATATTTCGATAATTAATCTTTGTAACAGTTATATTTTCAATAAAGTTGGATTTGACCAAAAAAGCAAAGTTTCTTCTTGAACACCTAATTTTTCGATAAAAAATCGAAAAAACTCCTATGGCGGCTGTCACTTCCGATCCAAAAACCATTATGATCTCCCCAATTTATGAGAAAAGCTTAATTATAAAGTTACATTCCGATCCAATCCGTCTGCATTAAAAAAATTTGGCTCCAAATGTTTGACGAGTGTTTCGTTCAATGTTGGCATATAATGAGAATAGGTAAAATACTTTTTCAGGTGTTCATTATTAGTTTAAAAGTATACCTGACGGTATTTGGTAAATATGCGTACGGAGGTGACGCATAATACGGCCTTACTGTTAGTATATATGTTGTTTACTGTTACATGAGTAACTAGTTATTGGGGGTACAAATAAGTTTTAAGTTTTTTTTTTATAACTTCGTAGCTTTATTCAGAGAAATTGGTACAATGTATTTTGTTCAAAGAATTGTCCATCCTACGACTTTTTCCGATCTTTCAGGCAGCATGCGGATTCCGTGTCGATAAATTCCTCGTATTTTGAGGCGACCCAATGATGTTGGGCTGTGTTAGGCTGGATTAGCTCATAGTAGATCACTCTGAATCCCCCCAGATGCAAAGCATTAACTTCTTGCCCTGAATATTTGGTTTGACGGTCGAAGTTGATGCATGATCGGGCTTACTGCACGATTTTATGCGCTTTGGGTTATCGTAATGGATCCTCTTTTCGTCCCTCGTCATGATTCGATGCAAAACCCCTTCCTATTTTATCTTTGGAGCAGTTGTTCGCACGTGGAAAAACGGTGTTTCATATCTTTTGGCTTGAGTTCACACGGAACCCAATTTCCTTGGTTTTGAACCATACTCATGGTATTGAGACGGGTTTGAATCGCTTGTTGAGCCAAAGTTTCAGCGAGCTCTTGTTGAGTTTGGCATGAATCTTGGACCAATAACGCCTCCAACTCAGCATCTTCAAACTTTACTAGTCTCCCTCCGCGTTCTTTGTCATTGGTGTCAAAATCGCCACTTTTAAAAGGGCGGAACCAGTACTCATATGTGTTTATTGATGGAGCATGCTCCCCATATGCTTCACACGGCAATCGATGTCCATCAGTTGTAATTTTCTTGAAATTAAAACAACAAAGTAGTGCTTCTCGCAAATTGTGTCTTGCACAAAGGTTGCCATGGTTAGAGCAACGCTTCAAGTAACACTTCAGCGAAATGACACATACTGATTTTTAGATATAAATGTTGACGCGTTAACATGAATATAGTTCAAGATGAATATATAAAAATTTGGCTCCAAATGTTTGACGAGTGTTTCGTTCAATGTTGACATATAATGAGAATAGGTAAAATACTTTTTCAGGTGTTCATTATTAGTTTAAAAGTACACCTGACGGTATTTGGTAAATATGCGTAGAGAGGTGACGCATACTACCTCCCAAGTATATATGTTGTTTACTGTTACATGAGTAACTAGTTATTGGGGGTACATATAAGTTTTGAGTTTTTTTTTATAAGTTCGTAGCTTTATTTAGAGAAATTGGTACAATGTATTTTGTTCAAAGTATTGTCCATCCTACGACTTTTTCCGATCTTTCAGGCAGCATGCGGATTCCGTGTCGATAAATTCCTCGTATTTTGAGGCGATCCAATGATCGACCCAATTTATGGCTTCTTCGTAAGCAGTGAAGTGCTGCTCGGCCAGGCCATGAGTCAGCGACCAGAGCAAGCGGTAGTCGGAAGGAGCAAAGTCTTGTGAATACGGCGGGTGGGGTAGGACATCCCATTGAAGTGTCATATCATTTGGTATATTGTGGGCGTTTGAACTTCAATGCTTGGCCTTATTGCATCAGTTGTTGTTGATAACGTTCTTCAGTGATGGTTTTGTTAGGCTGGATTAGCTCATAGTAGATCACTCCGAATCCCACCAGATGCAAAGCATTAACTTCTTGTCCTGAATATTTGGTTTGACGGTTGAAGTTGATGCATGATCGGGCTTACTGCACGATTTTCTGCGCTTTGGGTTATCGTCCCTCGTCATGATTCGATGCAAAAGCCTTCCGATTTTATCTTTAGAACAGTTGTTCGCACGTGGAGAAACGTCGTTCGACGTTTTTTGGCTTGAGTTCAAACGGAACCCAATTTCCTTGGTTTTGAACCATACGCATGGTTTTGAATTGCTTGTTGAGCCAAAGTTTCAGCGAGCTCTTGTTGAGTTTGGCATGAATCATAGACCAATATTCAGCGTCTTCAAACTTTATTGGTCTCCCACCGTGTTTTTAGTCTTTGGTGTCAAAATCGCCACTTTTAAAATGGCGGAACCAGAACTCATATGAGTTTATTAATGTAGCATGTTCCCCATATGCTTCAGACAGCAACCGATGTCCATCAGCTGCAATTAGGTTAACATGGTTAGAGCAACACTTCAAGTAACACTTCAGCGAAATAACAGATACTGATTTTTAGAGGGAAATGATGGCGCGCTAACATGAATATAGTTCAAGATGGCCCGATGCGATTTAATACTAGTTGCGCCATCTTTTGTAAAAACCCTCAAAACTTATTACATACCCCCAATATGTTTAAATATTTATTTAAATAACACATTTTTGCCACTATAAAAGAGTTTGTTGCCAATTTGAAGTATACAGTATTTCTTTATAAGTTAGCTGTGAAACAAAACGGATCGCAGCAAATAATATGAAAATTATATTAATCCTTGTTCTGCTTGCAGTTGTTGTAAAAGGTGAGATTAATTTACCGGTTCCTCATATAATCATGTACTAATCTTATAATTTTATTTATTAAGGTGATATTTTATCGGATGCAACCTATTTTTATAATTCTGTAAACGCTGCAGTCGCTCAAAATGCAGTGAATCCAATAGATTGGGCCGCTGCCATAGTTGGACCACCAAATATACATCTACTGATAAAAGTATTGTGTGCGAAGGTGGATAGTCAAATATTCGTTGAAGTTCCACTTAATGATACGAGCGTAACAGAAAAATTTAATTTTTTAAACTTTCCGACTATTTTCATGATTCACGGATGGATAAGTAACACGTCCGAGGCTTGGGCAGCTGATTTTAAGAATAATTGGGCGGCTAGTGGACGTCGAGCAAATTTGTGTTTCATCGACTGGTCGGCAGTGGCATATGATGAATATTGGACAGTTGCAGTTGTCAACATGCGCGTGACTGGCAACTATATAGCTAACGACTATATACCATGGTTAAACAGAAATGGGTTGAATTATAGTAATATCATTATATTAGGACACAGTATGGGCGGTCAAATGGCGGGTGTCATTGGACATGCACTTCACAATAATAATGTGACAATTGAATTTATTATTGGTATGGATCCGGCTGGTCCATTATTCCAAAATATTGCGCCACAGTTTCGATTGTCGAGTGATGATGCAACTTATGTTCAAATTATTCATACGTGCTCAGGAGAATATGGATATGCAGGACAATGTGGTGATGCGGATTTCTATTTAAATTTGGGTATTGCTCCACAGCCCCAATGCACTTACTTAACGGCTGATGATCCAGTTAGTATACATTGTTCCCATGCCAGAGCTCTTGATATAATAATTGATTCGCTGTTGTATCCAACTCAGTACGATTGTTTAGGCATAAGATGTTTGATTCCGTTACAGTATATTTTAAACTTATGTACTGTAACCGATATGTTTGGTTTGGATTCTGCGCGAAAGCATGGAGACTTTTATACTTCAACGGAAAATTCTGCGACGTGTACCGGAGATTTCTATCTCTAACAATATTTTTATAATTAGTAAAATTTAAGAAATTAGCTAATTTCGAATATTTAAGCAAAATAAAAGCGTGAAACCAGTTGGCCAAATAAAAGATGTTGTTGACTTTAAATATTTGATTATATATTTCTGGAGTGTGTTCAAGGTAACATAGCGATGTGTGGTGTGATGTGATGCGTACGTAGTATTGTAAAAATAGCATAGGGTCGCCACATGAAACTTGTTTAAAATACGTATACCTCAGGGAAGATATTAGCAAGAAATTAGAAGTACTAAATATTTGAGGGACAGATTACTCATGAGGCTCGAAAGTGCTTTCTGCACCTTTACCGCCTTCACCAATATTTCTGTCGATAATAAAGCAAATTCAAGGTCAATACTATTTCAAATGTTTGAACTCTTATCGAAATACTATTTTCCAGGAGCCAAGTCACAATTTTAATTAACCATCCTGGGGCACATGAGTTTGGCCAGACTGTTTTCGTTTTTAATTCTAATTTAAATATATTTCTGAGCTAACAAATTGAAATTCGTGTACCTTCCTAAAATTTTATTAGCTATCGACATATACACTATTGATCAATGAAAATTTAGAACGAAATAATCTGTACAACGTTAATTATGCAGATGTCGTCTGCACTTATACATTTTATGCGAAATGTGTTGTCATTTTTTGCTTTCTTTATTTTCGATTGGTAATCTTTCAAACTGCCATTCATATCACCTCAGCAATGTGCGTACAGATAAATGTGTGTATTCCGACACACAAATGTGCATTTACGCACATAAAGTGTGTACTGATTCTCATGCTATTGCGCGAAAGTTTCTCGATTTTGTCTTTGTTCGTTAACGAAATTAGATAGAAATTTCTATCCAAATGTCCCTCCTAAGGTTGTAAGCGACAGTGTATTAGATGCATTTAGTTCAATACTGTTGGCGCCTTCTAATTCACACAACAACATGCAAATGTTAGACGTTTTGTTACTTACAGATAGCCTACCCAAATTAAAAACGGCTATGTCTAATAATCTGCCTATAACAAATGTTGACAGCACCAAACAATTTAGCACACGCCCGCCCATTGAATCGTTTTTCGTTGCAGGAGACCCATAAATGTATATATCCAGTTCGATTGAACTAATATTTGCCGTTCGTTTTTCTCGCAATGATTTAACGCGGATAATGCGGTAAGTAACAAAAATGTTTTTTCCACATTCCACGAATTTTCTTTTCAGTTTTTTAACTGTGCGTTCAGGACCACTCACTAAGAACAACAAATTACAAAATCTATATATTGTGCACTTAGATTACTAATACCCTCATTGCTTTAAAAATTTTGCTATATGACGTCATTTTATGTCGACGGTTCTATTCTTTAGATATATAGATGGCAGTACAATCAAATAGATGATTCAATTTTTTGTATGCCATAATCATTTTTTCGTAAATCGTTAATCGCGGCAAAAAGCAGCAAATGTAAATATATAGTGCTGGAAAAAAAATTGGGCAAACATATTTTATTGCAAATCTTTTTTTGCTAAAATTACAAAACTTTTGAAAGCAATTGGCTTCTTGTTTCATTTTAAATACATGTATGACGTAATTTTTTGAAAAAAAAATGTACCTGCAATTTAGGGGCAAAACCCCGAAAAATGCCAAAATATTCAAAATACGTTGATTAGAGTTAAAGTAATGGAAAAAATTAAACACCTATTTTCTATTTTTTTGTTTTTTATTGATTTATAGAAGTTCTATCTTTAATATTAATATTTTGTTGGACCGCCATTTGCTTTTATTACAGCGATACACCTCCGATTCATTGAATTTGATAAATTTTTCAAAGTCGTAGGAGGTATGGATTCCCAAATCGCCATCAACAAACTTTTTAAAGCTTGAATCGATTCCGGGCGCTTTCTTACTACTTCTAGTTTCATTATAGACCAATTATTTTCAATGAGATTTAAATCTGGACTATATGGGGGCCAGCTCAACACATCGAAACTTCTTTCTTCGAAGTACTTTTTAACGTTTAAATGAAGAGATAAGAAAAAAAACAAGTTTTTAAAAAATTATTTATGTTTGTTAAATTAATAACTCACAACTTTGGCGGTATGGCACAGAGCGTTGTTCTGTTGAAAAATAAATTTGCAAGTCTCGCCAAAAAGCTTTAACACAGAAGGCTCAAATTCGTTGTGTAGGACCTGTAGATAAACAGTTGGTATAATGCTGGAACTAAGGTAGCACAATCAACCGGTTTCATTTCCAGAAAAGCATCCCCAGAACATAACTCCTTCATTTTTCGGTGGAAGTCTTAAAAGACATTCTTTGCTAAGCCTCTTGTACGGTTTTTTTCTTACGAGAATTCTTCCATCTCCAACATGCAGCTTCAATTTTGATTCATCGGAGAAAATCACATCATTCCACATCTCTGGAGTCCATAAACATTCTCCTGGGTCCACAGCAAACGTTTTTTATTCACTAGTAATGTGAACTCAGATTTCTGGACTAGTTTAAGTGCTCTCAAAGCTCACAGCTTTAACAAGTCTTTTTTTCACTAAGCTAGCTGAAATTTCTTTCCCGTTGCTCGCTCCCGTCTTATGTCCGATGAAGTTTGAAAACGGTTCCAACGACATTGTAATATTATGAAACGATCTTCCACTGGCGTTGTATTTCTGGTCCTTCCAGAGCCTTTCTTTCTTTGTGTACTGCCTATCTCCCGCATTTTTTTAACAGTGTAGAAAAAAATTATGTTTACACATAGAAAACGAAAAACAAACACCTGGATTTTTTAAAATTTTAATTATAATGTACTGTATTACTTTAAACATAATTTTATTTTTGTAAAAATATAAATTTTCTTTTTTTAGCTGGAAAACCATATTACTTATTTACAAAAAATATTATTTATTTGTTCTGTGGCCGAATACGGAATTTTACTACTGTAAGATTGGAGACTAACTACATCTATTAGATTTTAGTAAAACTAATTAGTTTTTATTTTGGAAAAATTTTCGGTTAATACTTAAAATTCAACAAATCACCATCGTCAATCATCTCAGATTTTTTTCTGCGTGTTTTGATATACCATAATCTAAGGTTTGTTGACTGAGATGGTTGCAATGGTACCAAAACTTCGAATTCGCGATTCTTTCGAATTTTGTTTATTTTGAAATGCCATTGCGGAAAATGTAGAGGGACAATTGGAAAAAATTACCGTAAATTTTCCAATAAAACTTCAATTAAAATTTTAAGATAGAAATGTTGATGATCGGTTGGTTAGTTTTTATGGGATGGTAGAAAAGTAGTGTTTGTTGCAATAGACGTGAATCGAGCGAGGCCTTAAGTAAATTTTATTGGGTTTTGTTTGTACCAACAGTGTTTTACCTAAAATCAAGACTGTGGTTGTTGTACATAATTTCGAAATAATTATTTATACGACGAATGGTCCGTTCATTATTAATTGTATTGTACTGTGCTTTTGTAGTGGACCTATCTAGACTTAGATTTTGGATCTTCGCAACTCTCTCATTCTTGTGTAAAGCAACTCTATTTAAACCAGTGAAAAGCTCATTTTCCTCATCCACAAATATCCGCTGACCATACAAGTAATTTTTGTGGATGTATTATCATCGGTGACATACACACAAACATTTATGTATTTCATGTTGAGTTATCATGAAATCAAAATACCCCTAACAGTTTTCGCTACCGACAGCAAAAGATATTCACTACATTAAGTTTTCAGATCAAACACTAATGATTGTTAAATTTCATTATTTTGTTGCATCAATACATAAAAGCAATATTACGATAAATCATTTTTTTATTTCCGTTTACGGGAAAGTGGAAGCTCCTTAAAACAAAAAATCAATTTGGTTTATACAGTTAACGACTAAAGTATTTCGATGCTTGATTCTAAAAGTTAGTTAGAACGTACTAATACTTTGCTATTGAACTGTACGTCTACGATTGTATATTCATACAATAAAATGGGAAATGTTTTTTTAAAGCTTTTTCTCTTTAATGCAAGTTTAATTCAATTTTGAATGTATTAGGTGTGCAAGTAAAAACTCTGCTTTTTTGGACAAATTCAACTTTATTGAAAATACAATTGTTACAAAGATTAATTATCGAAATATTCGCCATTACTATCTTTGGTCTTTTGCCATTTATCAGGTAGAATGCCTTCGCGATAGAAACTTGGTGGTTTCGAAGCAAAGTAGTCATCGAGGCCTTTTTGCACATCTTCAACTTTCGTGAACCGCTGGTCTTTCAAATATGACGACATCGAATTGAATAAGTAGTAATCAGCTGCATGCTGTAAAACTTCCCGGCCTAAGAAGAAGAAAAGTTCCTGGGTTGATTTTCCTGTATGTGGACGAGCGATGTCATGCAAGCAATATCACCTTTCGCTTCCCCTTAAATTGATTAATTGGCCCTGGTAGTCGTATCATATAATCCGAACGGAAAAATTATTTGTTCCAAAGCTTTTACCGGCCACTATTTAGTCGAGGAATTTTCATTCAAACAAAAACCAAAATAATTGGGCTCTTCTGATAAAGTTCGAAACATCCTATATAATAGAGACTGGAAAATCGATACATTAAACGGCGTACAAGCATCTGTTGAAAAGCATGCACTTTAAATAAACCCGCAAGTTAACGCAATGTCTTTACCATCTTAGAATAACTTAATAAATCAATGGAGATGATAATTTGTCAATATTCAAGTATAGGGTAAGATTTTATTAAATGCCAAGCTTTTATCTCGGGGACGGTACAAGATCGCAGAAAATTCCTTATAATGAAAATTGTTCAGTGTCGAGGTGGACGTTTAGATGATCTTGAATGACCTTAGATACTCATTAGTTTGGGAGATATTGACGAATGTTAGTTTTTTAAAATTACAACTTATACTTGCGAGTTCACTTTTTGAGTAAGCAGTTAAAAATAAATACTTGTTCATTCAAAATTTTTCACAAAGTGTATATTGTGTCAGAGATATGACCAAAAATTGATCTGCATTACAGCAAACCATTTTTCTTTAAGTTCTACGCTGTTTTGTTGTAACGAGAAATAAAAATAATGAAATTAATTCATCTTTGGCTTATTAAGCAAATTAAAGCAAAAATGCATTTCCAATTTAATTAATTTAACTACAATTACAATTCCATAAAAAATATTCCTCTATGATGATGCTATATGGCGAGTACCGGCAAAACAAATGGGACGCGATTAGATTGTACGCTGAACGGTCCCCGGCTCGCCGGCATTTTTAAGAGGTATATTCACTCGTTTAGTAAATAAGCTCTACACTACCGGAACCATAGAAAACCCAACGACTTAAGAGGAAATTGTTGTAGATGTGTTATCTGCAGTATCACAGGACCCACACGTATCAACTCGAAATATTGCACTTGATAGAGGAAAATCGCAAGCAAATATCTCTCGAGTTTTGAGAGAAAACAAGTTCTATGCATATCACATATCATTGTTACAGGAATTACCAGCAAATGATTTTAAGAAGATAATTCAATTTCTTCGCCCAATAGAAGCAACGAAGTGAAGAAAATTAAAACTTCGTTCAACATGTTCTGTGCACAGAAGAAGCTACAATTGAACAGGCATAACTTATATTATTAGAGCGAAATTGATTTTGCTGGTGTGTTTCACAGACTTAAAAAATTATTGCACTTTAAAAAACCTTGCTCAAGCGTATTGTAAATGTCGAAGTGGACACGTTGGTTGTGTGACCAGAGAGAAACATGAGAAAATTGAGAAATTGTATCGAAATGGACATGTGGTTGCGACCTGGGAAAATCACTTCAGAAAAATTAAAATTTTAAGATGTGGTCACTTGTTTTAAACCAAAGCCTAGGACTTTGTCCACTATTTCCATTAATTATCGGTGTGTTTTGTGAACGGAAAGGAGAACAAAAAAAAATTTTCATGCTTTTGTTCTAAAATAAAATTTCTGCTTATTTCACTTCACTTTTTAATAAAAAAATTAAGAAAAACTTACATTACGTACGATAAAAACTGCCGTTTAGAGTAACCAGATATAACGTATGTTATATTAATAAACATAATAAGATTTAATTTAAAATTTATTTCCTAAAAAAATCTATTTTTTAGATTTGGTGAGTTGGCTGGCTGCAGCTGCGACGATGCGCTCGTCCAAAATCCAAAATTGAATAGAATGATTTGGATTAGTCTAGTTTCGTTTCTCGTTTAGTTGGTAAACAGATACTGATTTAATCCGGAAAACAAACCAACTTCTCGTTTTGTAAACACAATAGTAAAAATCTGAACAACAACAACCACAACTGCAATTCATTGTAATAAATCTGTATTATTGTCTTTGGTTATCACAATATAAATCATTTAATCGACAACTGTGGGCATCTTAAATAAATAAATTTTGTTATTTTTAGTGGTTACAGGAATTGTCTGTGTATCAAGTAAAAACAACTTGATACGAGTACACAGACAATTCTTGTAACCACCAAAAATAGAAACATTGTGGCTGTATGGTACTGAGAAAATAAATTTCTCTTTTAGTATCGATATTTAAATGCCCCTAAAATGTATGCAATGGTTTGTTTCTTTAATAAATGTGAGTATCAAAATTTTGTATAATTTGCTTTCTAAACTTTACTTTTATTGTTTATATGTGTAATTAATTAAAAAAATTTTCAGTTTTCATTATTGCTGATCTAAACCTTGCATATTATAATAAATTAATAATTTTTTATTTCAGGATTTGCCATCAAGGGCAGTAAATTTGCAAAAACATAATCGTCATTGCGGCGTAAAAAATAACCTTATCGTTTGACGTAATTTTTCGATCAATAAAAATCGTAATTTTTTACATTTTTAAACTAAATTTTACATTTTCTACGTCATTTCAAGGCTTATATTGATGAATTATGTATTACTACCTCGATTTTATGTTTCTGAACACCTCCTGAGAAAATTGATTCGTACTTTTCATAAAACGATAAACTATGAAACCTAACCAAAGACAAAATAAACATTTTATTTGGATAATCATGTATTAATACCTCAATTACACATTTAACTTCATCCTAAAGAACGAATTAGGTCAATTGGTAATTTTTTGTGTTTAAAATGGATTTTTTGAGTACCATAGAGCTTAACTTAACACCAATTGCTAGCACTACCTCGAACTGGCAGATCGGCGAAAATATTGATGAGGAAACTCGTAGACCTCAACGAGAGATGATTTGCCCAGTACCATCTTTCGGAAATACAAATATTTAAGATTATCGCTAGTTGGCGCCAGTTATCTGTAATGCTAATGCAGCAGTCGTGTTGGTAATTTTCATTGGTGTAGTATTGACATTAAAAAGCTCATACAAATATTTTTGTTTAATCATTGAGAGATTTTACAACTGATTATTCTAAGTATTTTGTATCGATTAGTGCTTCCATCTATTGTAATCAGGGTCAGGTTTTTGAGGCTAGCAACAACCGGCGTCAAAGTTTGGCACTACTATACATAAAACGAGTGATCTGACAACGAACGGAAAACTTGACGTATTTTTGATGCGCCGCCCAAAGCTTGAATCGGCACCTTAAGTATGAAGTTTCATCGCAAAAGTTTGGATCAAGTTTGATGATAAAACAGTTCTGATTCCAAACATCGCCATTTTCGCTTAAATTTTGGAAACATTATATTTACCATTTTGTACTTAATATATTTGTTTCGTAAATGTTTGACTTAAAATATTTGCAAAAACTGAAAAGGCTTCCATTAAAACGTCAAAATTCTCTGGAGTTCTGCAATTTTTTGAAAATCTCAATTAAGAAATCTCAACCTAACCAGTCAACTTATTTGAAAAGAGATGTTTGGTGAAACTTCACTTTGGTGAAAAATCAAATCTTTGGTCAATCTTCACCTATAGAGAGAATACATACAAACAGACAGACTAACATACAGACACCACCACCGAAATCACTTTTTCGGGTTTTGTCGATATAGCAAATGGTAAATCTGTAAAAATTACTACATAAAATAAAGTAAACGACTGTTCAAGCAAGTGTATTGTGCCAGTGTGTATCGCTGAATCATAACCTGTTCAAAATACTATTTAATTTTTAATTTGTAATCCGAAAATGTTTACACAACTATTTAGATCACTGGCAGATCCACTCGACTATTCTAAATCAATGTTTTCATTTTTCGATTTCATCTTAATTTTTCGTGGAACAACGTTATTACTGTTAATAGCCATTTGCGGATGTTTACCAGTTCATAAATGGATAAACATCATAATACCCAATAAACACATATCTACCTAAATTCTGAGCACGACCTACCAAATATAAACACATTATTTATATAATATTTTCAAGACAATGAACTTGAAGATTTTCTCTAAAAGCCTTCTGCTACAATAATATAAGAAAAGGGATCCATGTTTATCTAATAATTGCTTTTCTGCACTATTGAATTTTACAAGAAAATTGAACGTGCTACTTTTTATCTTGTCTTTATAATAGACAACTATTTTTATTGTGGTGGCATCATCCTATGTTATTCGATTAAAAATGGGCGACCGCTTTTCACCCAACAAAAGTAAAGGCAAACCGAAAACTATTTATATTTATAACAAGATAAAATTGTGTGTAGAATATACCGAGAAAGGGTATTTGACTCTTTAATACGTTCTCATTCGAATTCTTAAAGTTATATTCTTATCATAACAGTAATCCTGATTTTTTGCGTGTGTGTGTGTGTGTGTGTGCATATCCTTCCTCTGAAATAGAGAAATCTTATACTGTGGAAGTAAAATTTTTAACAGTATTTTAATGAAAGAAATGGCTAATAGGGTAACAAAAATCAACAGGATTGTGGGTATTTTTTTAGATAGACGAAAGGATGTACAGAATGTTTATGTAAAATAAAAACGTTTATTTATTACTCCTTTTTTGAGTTGCTGATATACTGATAATATCCTGTTAGCGAATTCGTAATGATATACTTTTCCAGTTTCCTTTTTTGTTTTGATACAACGATACGGTTTGTGGTGGAAAATGGGTTAATGGTCTAAAAATTTATATAAATATTTAACTTAACACACACACACACGCACACACAAATATCTCTGTTTAAAGGATCATAAAGCATCTCATATACCTTTGAGAGTTGATTTTTGTGTACGAACATCAAACAAAGTTATAAATCAGAGTATTCCAGCACACAGTAAAACGTATAATATTTTGAATTTCCTGCTTATTTTATTTAATGTTTTATCTTTGAACCGCCATGGTGATTGTGATGTCCATGGTTATGCCCATTTTCATGACTGTGGCTTTCTGTTTTGTGACCATGATGTCCCTTTTTAAATAATTTAAGTTCTCGACCGGTACGGCTCACATCGTTATCAGCTGGTTCAAATAAATTTTTGTTATCTAACGATTTTGGATCAGAGCGTATAATTTCGTCATGATCTGGTCGTTTCACTTCTATATATTTAAAAATCAGAATAGTTTTAGTAAATTCTATTTTAATAATTTTTTTAAGATTATCTATACCTTCTTTGGGTGGCGGAGCATTCCGTCCATTTGTTGAACTTAACATCGCAACAAGTACTACGATACTACTTAAGATTATGAATTTCATTTTGAATTTGTCTTTGATAAATTTTGCGACACCTTCAAGATAATTATTTAAACTATTTGGTTTATTCCATGCGTATTCGGTTTATATACTCAAAACTATTACTACAATTAACCAGATAATTAATATTAAATTAGTTTTAAGCACATCCATTAGAAAGGTACCAATTAGGTGCATAATTATTACAGTTCAAATTCTTAATTGTTGTTTTACCAGTCAAGTGAAAGTCATAATCAATTTTGCATTGTATACAGACGACGGCTATAATTACTACAGAAACTACAATAAATTTACAGTAGTCATTTTTAATTTTAAATTGATTGAATTTTTTTCCAATTTTGCAATATTACAAAATAAAATTCCATCCGATAATCTGATTACATGAATGAAATCAAAATTTGTCGAAATCAATTTATTATCTTTTTTGATCACAAAATAAAATTGAATGGGAAATTGAAAATGGAAAAATATATTTTTAATTTTTCCTTTTTTTTGTGATGTGCTTTCTTAAGAACACTTAATAAAGTTGTTATTGAGCAATATTGGTGTGTTGGATGAAGAATATTATAATTTATGGGGTATGGTCGGGTCAGGATTTCTCAACGATTTGATATAAAAAGTTGAAAAGACGCCTAGTTAGGACTTGTAAATAGATTTCACTTCTTTGAACTTTTCTACCAATATTTTCCGAAATATGTGTACAACAAACATATTTCGGAAAATATTCACAATATTTCTTTCTTTCATCGTTGGAAAAACTATATTATAGCACATTTACAACAAAAAGGATTTTTCCTTTCATTCTTCAAATATTTGTGTAGGGGTACGATAAATATCAAGATCTAACTACTCTGTTAAATTGTGTGTGTTTGTATATGTTCGTTATCCGTTTTATTTTATCTCAGTAATTTTTCGTTTTTTTTTGGTTTTATTTGCCATCTGAAATATTATAGTTCGTTATTAAATATTCAGTTAAGATGTAACAAATACCTACATGCTTTGGTTATGGCTGTTTAACTTAGCAATTGAACTAAACTGATTAGAAAATAGCAAAATATTTACAAAAACAGGTTTTTGTTATAAGCAGTTGTATTTAGCCTATTAGCCTATTTCAAGAACTTTACTAAAATTCTACTTGCCTCATAAAATTAAATTTGATCATAATTCATAAAAAAAAATTCAAAGTTTATAATTGCGAATGATGAGCTACATCGAGCTGAATTTTAGTACTTCGTCAAGAGATTTCTTCAAGTCAATTTGATCACAATCAATTAAATATTAAATTAGGGTTAGTTCAATTCAGATGCTGATTTCAAATCCTATCTTACAACCCGAATTTATTCGTAATCGGTTCAAAATTAGTGAATTGTCTAGAATGGTCAATTTTCAGAACCTTCCCCAAGCTACGCACAGACTTTACGTATCAAAGTGAAATTGAAAGAAAGGTTAGATATAACAATACAACGAGATTGAATTCAGTGAAGAAAAATTAGAAACAATGTTTTATTCAGCCTTTTTGTAATTCGTATTTTATATTGCATTCAACAGGTTTTAGTAGTTCATTTTAATATTTAGACGGTTTGCGATAACCTAAAATGTATGAAAACTTCAATAATAACTATTTGATTTAACCCTAATCAATGCAATGCATCCGATGAGTCTGTCAGGCCAATGCGACTAAAGTACCAAGCAGAACTGCTTCATACGTCATCGAATTTGTGTCTACAGTTCCTTTTATGAACTGTAGATGGTAACGAAATGTTGAAGGCATATTGCATTTAATATTAAAATAATAAATTTAAGAACCAATTAATTACCAGCCTGTAAAATAATTTTAAATTTTTATTATTTTAGATATTTTTTTCTCGCCTAATTAACATTTTACGAAATAAATATTATACAAACAAAACTTATAATTTATTTGATTATACTGCCATCTATAGTCATTGATTGGAACATAAAATCTACGTTTTTTTGCCTCTGAAGTATTTTGCTCAGCTTCAGGAATTTGTGGGGCTGAGTTGGATATATATAAAGCCAGTCCAATTGTGCATTTTATGAGTTTTGAGAGACGCCAAGGACTACTTCTATATAGATATTTCGCACAACCAACTCCTGAATCAATTCTTTCAGAAACATTTTCTGCAGATATATGGTTTAGTTGAAAAATATAAATTAATCCAAATAACTTATCCAGCTACTCCAGTCACATCAAGTATATTAAAAAACTGGGGTAGTGGCCATATGCTAGTTTTCCTTATTGACGAAAAATCGTGACACGGCTCGTCCAAAGTATCATCTCTTCCTTTTGCAGGAAGACGACAGTAAAATAACTGCAATAATTGGTACGTAACTCAATACACACATATTTTTATGGAAACCAGAAACGTTTGCTTTTGCAGGCCGTTATCGATGTAGTTGAAAATCTACCTTTCCTAAATATGGGATTCTGTTTAGTGAGTATCTAGTAAGGCTATCACAGATCTACCAAATTTTCATCACATACTTATCTGATTTTGATGACATATACTGGTTGGACGAAACTCTACCTCTAAAGGCCCCAACTGCTCGTCGATAGTGAGATTTTCTTCTGGGATATAATGCTGGAAAATTTATCAGGAGTCTTCTGGTAGAACGGGTTGATTTATCATCAAACCGAATGAAGTGGCATTGAAGCTCGAATCGTTTATATAGCCAGCTCGAAATAAAATTTTACCAAACAGAGGGTGCCAATAGTTTCGTATACACGAAATTCCTTGCCGATTCAAACAGATATTTGGTAATGATCCGACGAAGCAATGAATCTCCACTTCATCCCGTGACCTTTCAAATTTTTCAACGTTTTTCATAACCGTGCAGGTTTGTGTATTTTACAAGATTTTGTATTAGTTTATCCTGGTGGGAGTCCTACCTTGTTAACACCACCACCCCCTTTTTCCACAATTTTCCATTATAGTAGGTATATTTTCGCACGGAAGTTCGATATCAACGGTTTCTGATATTACTTATTCGTTGTCATTTACGGAATCGGTATTGACGATATCTATCTTACTGTCGACTCAATAGATCTCTTTAAAATCTAAAAACATTATTGTTTTGGGCCCAAATTCACAGAAAGTGGCAACTCCCACAGGAGCTTTTTGTTTTTTCCAAATAATACATGTATAGAAAAAATGAAAAGTATATAAGCAAATATTACCGGAAATGACGAGTGTTGACCAAAAGAAAACTTTACTTCACCAAAATTCTACATCTAGTCCAGGCGGATTGACTATTCGGAATTAAACTTGATACTAAAGCGTTTTTCATAAATTGGGAGATTTATGGGAAATGTGGTGGACATCTGTATACTGGAAGTGGCAGCTTCCGAAGAAGCTTTTTCAATTTTTGCTGTGATGATTAAATTTTCATCAAGGGTTGACCTTGTTGGGTTTCTGAAATTTAAGCAGGAACGATGATTTTTTATTATATAAGACAATTTTATCTAAAATTCGGTACGTTGAATTTTTCGATTTAAAAATTAAGTGTGGTGTTTTTGAATATTGTACATCTGTCGTAAAAGAAAGATAGATCAATAATGCGCGACGCATGATTGCTACTCGTGAATTGGCCTTTAGATTTCGATAAAACAATGCAACGAAGCGTCATTGCACATAAAATTTTAGCAATGATGATTGCGATTGTGTGTGATTTCTTGATTTCTTGATGCCTAAGATTAAATCCGAAAGAGCATAAAAAATCTTTTTATTAAATTATTAAATTTGCTAATACACTCTCCAACGAGCTTAACGCATTTTATATTCTGAAGTATACAAACCGCATCAGTACCGCCATCAAAGACGGGGATGTAAAGATGATAACAATCGTTCTTGAGGATCTCTCGGTATGGCAAGCCTTCTTTCCAAATCTGCCGGATCAAACTCTTGCCATTGGCCCAGTTATGCAAAATAATATACTAGTAGTGAATGTAACATAACAATAGTATTCACGTTACCATCGGAAAGTTGGTGTGTTGTAAATGTTTTGATATTTTCAACCATAGGGGTCCTCCTTGTGGCTATTTTCAGATTGTATCTTTCCATGCATCTTCCATTCCAAGTTCATCTTTCCTCTAAATTCAGCAATGCTTTCATTCGGTATAAGATAGAGCCTAAACATGCATATGTCTTTCACCTTTACCCACACGGGTTGGCGGGTGTATCAAGATCGTCTGCGTGTCAGTTTGAGAGATTCCATTCAGAAGACTACGCACTTATTAGAATAACATAAATGCCCTTTTCGTGCGTGATATCTGATGCAGAAGATCAGTCTTTTCCAGTGCATTTCTTAATGCCTGGCTTAATGCCTTCATGCCTTGTGTGCCTTATGGTCTCCCTCATTTATTTATTTTACGTTATACTTTTTATGCCATGCATTACACTGGTAAATGTTTGCCATTCTGAATGCTTGATTGCCTTCGTTCTATTTCGCTTCGCTATTTCGCCTTTTATAACTGTCATCTTATGGGCTTATGTATCGGCATATGAGCTTGCAACGACCTGATAGGTTGGCTATTTCCTGTCGACTGTGTAGCCTTTCACGGTTTTTTACTGTTATAAACCAGCGCCCAGGAGTACCATCTGCTGGTATTTTTTCTGGAGGACGTGATCCAGGTCTGATGATCTTGACCGTCCAGGCAACACACCGTATATTTCGTACTCGCCCTTCGCGGGACTGGATGCGACTCCTTTATTTGTTGCTTGGTTGCCGGTGATGGTTGTGCTATATGCGATGCCTGAGTGTTCGAATTTGAGGTATCTTTTTAAATATTCCGCCATTTATATTTTTTGTACTAAACTATAATATATTATTTGACAGATAACAAGTACAAACCTTCCGGTTAGTTAAAATGGAGAGATTTATGATTGAGAAACGTGTTTTCATTATTAAAATTTATTTTAAATATGGTGAAAGTTATTCGGAAGTTGATAGAAAATTTCGTTCAAAATACGGAAGAGAAACCGTGCTATTATAAAGAGAAGTAGAATTTATCATCGTATTGGTCGTTCAAATGAAAATATTGGGCTGTTAGCACAAGTGTTGCTGAAGAGCCAAGGACATCATTTCGTCGTCGTTCACAACAATTAAATCTTAAACCAACAACTTTGTTCAACATTTTACACAAAGATCTTCATGTAAAGGCTTGCAAAATACAGTTAACATAAGAATTAACGCTAAATGTCCACGCATTACGGCGACAATTCGTTAATTGGGCTATAGAAAAACAAGAAGAAAGTGAGAATGTTTTCAAGCAATTTATCTTTACCGATGAAGCGCATGTTGAAATTGGCGGCTATGTCAACAGACAAAACTGCCGCATTCGGGCTGAAGAAAATCATAGAGAATTGTATGAAATGACAATGATACCAAAAAAAAGTTACTGTATGGTGAGGATTTTGGTGTGATTGAGAGATGATTAGAAACATTTTATGAAGTCAATTGGAAGATATATTGATGTGCAGAATATGTAGTCTCAACAGTATGGTACAGCATGTCACGCAGCAACGGAATCAATATATCTTTTGAAAGAGAAGTTTAATAATCGAATAATTTCTCGAGAAGAGACGTGAATTGGCTACCAAGATCATACAATTTAATGCGATTGATTAAACCATTGTTAAACTATCATCATGCGAAAAAGTTATTTAAAATTTTGGTAAAAGATTGGCAGCTTGCCGAGCTAGCAGAGGAGGCCCTACTTGAACGACATTCTTTTTCATTATTAGCCGGAACCAATGCACCTTAATTTCCAATAAAAATAAATAAAGATTTCACACGATTTATGTCTTTTATTTAAAATTTAAAAAGGTACCTCAAATTTGAACACCCTTCATTTGACCGAGGAGGGGTTCTTATTGTCTTCTGTTCTCTTGGAAAGGAGTTCGTCGTCGTAACACTTGTAATTCTAGCCTTTGCACCAGCCAAGAGTTCCACTGGTGTAAACATGTAGTCACTAAACGATGACGGCTGTTTGCTGCTTGCCCATCCTTACCAGTTGTCGGTACTTTGGACCCTCGTGATTACAGCTATATCGTGATTTAGAGCTTGCTTCTCTGGGGTTAATTGTGCATGGTCTCTAAAAATACATAAACATCAGCTATGTTGAGATTTAATTATAGTTTAAGGGGTGCGTTAGATATTATGGGAGTGAAAATTTGATATTATCGATGTTTTGTTATTTTGGCAGATAGTCAGTGATTTGATCATGCCAATTCGAATGCACATAATTATATGTAATAATTTGATTATCAACTCGTTTTCATATCTTCTCAAAACTACATTAATTCTTTAAAACTCCAAATAGTGATCAATTCGTTCTAATTAATCTCAAACCACCAGAAATCTACATAAAATCTGTCCAAATTATCTTAAATCGTTCTAAACCACGTCAAATCTACATATAATCGTTCCAAATCGTCTCAAATTGTGATTGAATCGTCCAAAAGCATTCTCAAATCTACATAAATCAGTCTAAATCGCCATGAATGGTTTCATATAGTCTTAAATTTTAATTAAATCCAAATTTTTTTCATATTGGCCTAATCCCTCATAAAGTCGTCCCAAATTGTCTGAAATTGTTCGAAATTATCGAAATCTCGAACTTCAACCGATTATAACCGCAAAACACCACCATAACCTCATAAAACTCTCTCCAAATTATAATCAATTTCTACACAGGGTATGGTCAGCTGTCATAGGCAGATCGAATTTCTGACCCTATACGACAACAAAGCGCAATTATAAGATATTCGAGTATAATTATATAGTTTTCGAACGGTTTAAAAACATAAAAAATAATTTTTATATTTATTGTTCTTTACAAATTGAAACTTATTTGTTAATTTTCTAAAATTTCTATTTTATTAAAAGTGCAATCTTGTATTTTCTTTCTTATGCTTTAAGGCTGTGTGGTACTGAGAAAAACAAATTTCTCTGTTGTATTGTTATCCAAATGCCCCTAAATGTATGACCGGTTTGTTTCTTTAATAAGTTTGAGTAGCATAATTTCGTATAATTTGCTTACAAAACTTTACTTATATTGTTTATATGTGTAAAATTAATTATTAAATCTATTATTTTCATTATTTCTGATCTCAACATTGCATATTAAAATAATTAAAATAATTTAATAACCACTTATCTTGGACACACTTTTTATTTTGTAATTTGCCATCTAGTGACAGTAAATATCCTATAAATAATCGTTATTGCGGCGTAAAACAAATAAACTTATCGTTTGATGTACTTTTTCGATCGATAAAAATCGAAATTTTTAATATTTTTAAACTATATTTGACATTTCCTACGCCATTTCAAGACTAATCTTGATAATCATGTATTAATCCCTCGATTTTAGGTTGCTTAACACCTTGATGCAAACATTTTTCGCTGTTTAAAGGTAAAATATTGAGAAAATTGATTTGTACGTTTGTAAAAACGATTAACTTTGAAACTTAAAAATAGACGACCTACACATTTTAGTTGAATAATCATGTATTAATCCCTCAATTATACATCTAAGTTCATGCTAAAGAGAGAATTAGGCCAATTGTAAATATTTTATGGTCAAAAACTGATTTTACTAAACATCGTTCTTGCCTTAACTAAAAATTCGTCTTTGTGTTCTGTGGTGAATGATGTGTTAGTACAATCATTCGAAGCGTTGCACTCATGAAGTCACTGTGCTAAATGCGACAATCAAATCTACATTATTATGATTAGAATATTGAAAATTCGATGTTAAAATCGTGATTCGAATTTTCCAATTTTTTTTGTCTTAATATATGATTCAATTCAATTTAAAGTTGTTATATGGTAAATAGATAGAAATAGAAGCCAATAATGAAAATTGATTACCGGTGAATTGAAGGAGAAGAAATGAAGGTGAATACACGATTAGAGTGCAGTAGTTATATAAAGAAACCGTTTATTTGTATACATTTAGTTACAAAGGAAATATGTCATAAAAATGTAAACCCTCGTGTGACAATGCTCCATTTAATCGTTAAACTGTTTGTATATTATTAAGCCGATTGATGAAAGGTTTTTCCATCAAAATTCCGTTTATTTACGATTTGAATTTTATGGGCACAAATTTTTATGATCTCGCTAATATTTATTTTACATTGCGGAAAAACGTATATAAATCGGTTTTATACCGATTGGAAAGGGGGAACAATGCTTTTGTGTGTGCGTATGTATCGTACACCCATTAAAATATTGTTCGTATAATTTTCAGTTTATTAAACAAAAATAAAAAATAAATTTTT
This sequence comes from Nephrotoma guestfalica, assembly GCA_963691935.1. Lineage (NCBI taxonomy): Eukaryota > Metazoa > Arthropoda > Insecta > Diptera > Tipulidae > Nephrotoma > Nephrotoma guestfalica. The sequence continues at coordinate 288,353,472 of OY829914.1, read as the reverse complement.
TTGTGGTAATAATCATAAAACTGAAGAGTTAGGCGAACGGCAGAATATGTTAATATATAAAAATGTTTAGTTAATGTACATACGATAAATACTCGCAACATTTTATAAATTTAGTAATTTTGGTTTGTTGGAAGAAAACTTTCAAAACGGCGGAGCCTGAAAAATATTTTCGTGGATATTTAGAAATTCCGTACCAGAACCGCATAGTATCTCATCTATTTTACAGCGCCATATAATATTCGTTCGTCTCTAATAAACTAATAAGATCGATAAAACTATAAATTTTATTACTATTACCATTATAATGCTTATTACATTGCTAATAAAATTGAACACACAACAACAAAAAACTTATTGAAAACTTAAAAACCGACATACGTACAAAGTATGGGTAATGGAAACTATGTGGAAAATTTTCTTATTATTTAATCTGAAAATTCAATTTAGAAATCATTAAGTTATATTCTTATTATTATACTCGTCTGTTAACAAGAAATTGGAATGAGCTTCGATAGCATTTGCAATATTGTTAATAAAGAAATTTCGATTTGTCTGAGATAACAAATAAATATTTCAATAATATTGGATATCTAAGCATTTCAGGTACAAACTTTAATTTCTTAAACATATTTTCTTAGCAATATTATTTTATTGTAATGAGTTTTGATTGGTCTTACACAGGCAATTTGTAGTGTGTGATGTATCAAATCATATTATCTTTATAGTTGTAATTCTCTCCCTACTAATTTACTTTATTTTGTCCGTTACCTCATTTTCATGTTCCGGTTAGCACGCTACACAACATTTGAAAGCGTAGTAGAGAAAAGAGTGATCACTTGATTTCTGCTGTTCTATCCGTACTTCGAGCGGACAGGTTCACCGAGTGTTTGGCTACGTCACATTTAATGCATTTTTACCTGGTTATTTTGTTAGAACAACTTTTGAATCTTGACACAAAAATTCCTCCGTTAAAAAATTCACACCCAAATTTTATTCACTTTCCTTGAAAGACTAATATACGTCACTCCTGGGATCATTCGGCCACGTTGATACGTATAAGGCTACTAGCAAAGTTCATTTGTGTTTTGATGATTGGAAACTTGTTAAGGATGTATATCCGCTACCCATAATCAACGGAATGTTGGGTGGCTTGGCCAAACCAGAGTTATATTTGAATGACCCTAAATTTCACGATATCATACGTTTTACGGTTCCTAGGCGGTCAGTTTAAGGTCATGCTAAATGACTTATGAAACGCGCCATAGATTAGGTCTTCGTTCTGGTCACATCCCCCACTCCGTCGGAATACATTGTGTAATTAAAAAAAGTAACCGGGGATTTGGCTGCCGCGAGATTGACAAGAAATCTTAGCAAAAGTAAATTCGTGCTCAGAAGTGGATTATTTGTCGTTGGGGCTTGTAGCGTATTATATTAGGTGAACAAAAGTTTCATCCATAAGGGTATTCGTTCCTCTATGAAGACTTAGACATTTGACTTCCAGATTAAATATCGAAAACAATCGGTCAGTATCGAAACCTCGCCTTGTGAAGACCATTCTCAAAGTAAGAGCACACTCTATCCTGAAATTCCGTCTGGAGGTTCCGATTCTGTAAACAGTATGCGAACTAGGAAACATTTGGGTTCTCTATCAGGCACCTAATGACATGTTAAAGGATCACATATATCATTTTATTTTACAAAGTAAAATAAGTTTTGTTATCATGAAAATATTCCATATTGAAATTTCTTCGAGCCCAAAGCGATAAAGGTAAGAATTGAAAACATCCGTGATCTGATAAGAGCTGCGTCAGGTTAAAGTTCATCTCTTCATGTTGGCGGTTTAACCAGAGGTCTATTTCTGGTCACTTTTGCCGTTCGGATAAAATTTCTTCTCTCTGTTTTCTTATGTTGCTCAGTTGTGCCATGGGTGTTTGCAGTGTTCCTCCATGGCTGTGCTTTTGTTGTTTCATGTGCAGAGCTCATATACGTACAAATAACTATAATGTTTGGCATTATTCAAGAAAAACTTTGCTAGTTTCTGCTAATTGTGAGCTAACCGAATGAAGTCATTTTTAAATTCTCGCCACAGTATCTTTGCTGATGCTCTCGAATTCGTCCTTATGGTTAGAGACGCGTAACTTGTTAGAGGCAAGTAACTTTGTACTCCTTAAAACCGTCTTATATGTGGCTTAATTAAAGAACGATTATTAAAAAAGCTGCAATTATCATTTTTATGTAGCATCACATTTTCCTCATAATAAGAGCGCCCACAATGTGTTCCAGTTTTCAAATGCATCCTTTCTATCTGCTATCGTTGACGGTGTTTTCAGCCAACCTGGAAACTAGCTGAATAACATCAAGGGTTGAGCGTATCTTTCAAAAATCATATTTTCGATATTCAGAACCTCCAAATTCTTCGGTACTGTTTTAACCGGTCACTGAATTGCTGGGAACCTACCTAAGCTTAGACAAGAGTTGTACTCCTCTACAAACTCTTCGGTTTACTCTTGTAAATTGTAGTCCGATGCTGGTGCAACACTGCTTGAAAATTTGAGTTTTGACATTACCAACCTGTAGAACATACTCAACAAGTCGTCGACCCCATCGCTAAGGGAGTTTCAGCATTCGCGCTTGCTATGTTTAATGCCAGCGCACCTTTTACCTCAATTTATATTTGTTGTAGATTGAAAGAGGAGTTGATATTTGTGTTACGCTGGGCTACTAGTATTCAATGTAAGTCGTGTGCTTTTCATTTTCAAGGCATCGTAGTGCTACCGTATTGTTATGCGGTGCATCTTCCCTTCAATTATGATTCTACATGTAGACCCAGACGCTGTTAATTTCCGATTTAGTAGATTTTGGAAGTAGGTTTGTGAAACTGAGATTCAGCGACATTTGTTCTCAGCCCTTCATTCCCGTCTTTGATGGCTATACTTCTTGGGTGGAACTCTTTAGGGAGGTTTAGCAAAACTGTCTCTCGAATTTCCTTGTTCCGCTTGGAAGCTGATGTTTTCGATGTTTTTTCTCATGTGTTCGTCTTCTTTTGACGGAGGTATTTAGTTGTAGCTTTCTTAACATGGAGATATTCTACTAGAGTGTTCCTAATGTTACGAGTCAACCATTTTTGACAAACATTTTTTGATTTTGAACGACCAGGCGGCACTGATCATCGAATCAATCATAGCTGGATCTCAGTGGCCTTCTTCCGATAGTTTTGGGTTCGCAGGTCTAGATATTCAATGACAGCTGATTGTGTAATGCTTAATAACGGCCTTTTGTGCTGGCCTATTGGATGTAGATGACAGTTTGTGACAGTTTGCACTTATATATATATTTGAATCTCACAAGCACATCATGACTGTCCATGTTGATGCCTCTGTACGATTTAACGTTGGTGGAGGAATGCCTCATTTTGTTTTCCGTCTTTCAATCATTCGATCTCCATGTTACTTTCAAGATTGTCTTTTGTAGAAAAAACGTACTTGATACAACTAAATTATACTTTATTGCCAGGTAAGTGATGCGTTGGCCGTTGTTGTTACTGGTGAAACACAAGCTGTTAGGACCGATTTGCCATTTTATTTTCTGCACTCCTACCGATTTTTGGTTTAAAGGAACCCACGATGATTTTAGCCTCGGTATGCTATTGATGACTTACTCCAACTCGACAAAGAATAGATCTATGACCTCATCCTATGTATCTTCACTAGGTGCATGGATATTAGCGAGCTTAGGCGGAAGTCGATGATGTGTTGCTTCACGTGTCGATGGGTGAGAAAGACAACTTCAAATTCTTCTCCATTCTGATGTTTGCTGTAATCAGGAGTGTAACCATCTGCAGGTCTTTAGAGAGAACGTTCCATGTTCTCATTTTTTACGCATTGTCCATGTATAATTTCCCGAGGTCGTATTGGGATCGGAGAGAACGTTGTTAGCCTGCCGGTTATGCCGCTTGCTACGTATGTGGGTCACGTCTTGATGAATAATCTTAAGCATCCAGTCCTATATCTTTTTTAGCGGGTCGCTTGATGCAAGACAGACTCTCCCTTCTGGCGACCCTTGGAAAACAGACTCGTCGTGAGATGTATTGTCTTTGACTATAAACAAAATTTCCTCTGCTCATCTCCACTACACCGCCTACCAATGACGATCAAATATTGAAAGTAAATTTTCTTGAGTCGTCTTGCGAGAAATCTTCTTAGGGGAAATATGTGATGTTTCCCAATTTGCCGTGAATATTCCGGGTATGACAAGTTTCTGACTGAAGTTCTGATTATCTTGTTGTTGACATGTTTTCCTGTTGGTAATACTCGTAGAACTGGAAATCGAAGGCAGATGAAAATAAGGGAGTAACGAACTTACAATTTAGTGTGGAATATATTTTACGCTAGTAATACTTAGATGTCGACACAATCGTTTGATTTCAATTTATTATTCATCATTACGAAAGTGCAGTAATACATTCGGGTGTAGTCTATTGTCAGGTGACCATCTATAAAATCTATCTAATTCATCTTGGAGCTTGTTAAGGCAGCTTGCGAATTTAAAGCAGTCAGCGACACCGTTGATAAATAATGAAAATAACAAAGGGTCTAAATTACTAACGTGTGGTACAACAGATGTCACGCAATATGATTAGGAAGACTGACCCAGAAGACTTACAGTTTGCTGGCGCTCTGAAAGGTAATAGTTCAACCACTCTATGAGAATGATTAGCATCCCAAATAGCTCAACTCAGCGATAAGAATTGAGTGATCAACGCTATTGGACCAGTATTGTCAAGAATAGGCGAAGATGTCTCGGATGTGTACGTAGCAAGTTTATTCGATGAAGAAAATATTTGCTCTAAGCAATCGCGAATTTGGGCAGTTATTTAGTCACCATTACTATTGCAGACTTTACATGTTTAGCTTGTGTTCCGTTTTCAGAATATTATCCTTCAGCTTCCGCAAGCAAATTTGAAACATTTCTTACAATATTTTGTGTTGATGGAAAAGTAACCAAATCAGTTTGATGATTAGATCTTTATTAGTCTCTTCGCTTTGATGAGTAATTTCAGAACGGGATTTTTTAAGCGGATCTGACATTGAATTCGATAAGGACAATGCCAGTTCGCTGATGAATTTCTGAACAAGTTGTAACTGTAGTGTACCCTGACTATAGTGGCATGATTTAGGTGTTGGTTTCTTAAGATGAATATTAAATAAAATGCAACTATGGTCGGGTGTAAGAATATCATCAGGCATTATCCAGCTATAGGTAGTTAGAACAAAAAAATAATGCCAATGACTTTGTGTCTAACAACTTTGTGTTTGTGTATCTCTTAGCTCTAAAGAGAGATTGGCTGATATCTTACATTAATAATCACTTCATATGATGGCCTTATATAATCGAAAAAGTTGTGATGGGCGTTTGTTCGAAATTAAAGATGCAAGCTCTGGTGTTGGTCTCAGATCCCCTGTAAAATATTCTATTATAATCGAAGTTTATTCTACAAAACGATTCAAGTTAATCGGGTTGATCTAAGTCATAGATAACTTATTTAAAAACCGTTAATAATTGGAATTAAATGAGACAACACGAACTCTATGAACCCTCTAGTAACCCACTCAAATGAAACTGGTACTAGAATTTTCCATTGACATAGTTCAATTTCAAAAACCTTTAATTTATTAAAATCTTTAATTTATTAAAACAGCCCACACTCATAAAAATCGATCATAATGCAACGGATTCAGACGCTCTACAAAAAAATAATGTGTTATCTTCTAGTAAATTCAGGGGTACCAATTACTTTTACAGGAACTATCTTTACAGGAACAAATTCGGCGGTGTAGCCCTCTGTTACATATATAGGAAGTCTAGTTTATTCAATTACTATTACCGAAAAAAGACTTGCATCCTTTAGGAGTAGTTTTTTGGGGATTGATCAATTCCAATATATTGTAACCAATTTGAAAAATTTTCATTCCTATTCCCGGTACGGTACATTAAATATTAGCAGAAATACGAAAAGTGAGGAGTAGCTTTGAACAGTGCCAGGCCAGGCCACAAACGAATTGCAACTTAAGACTCTAGTAACAGTTTCATTGGAGTGGACTATAAGTGCTGGTGCAGCACGATAATAATACTATAATTTCCATGGAAAGATGAGATTTAAGAACCGTCGCGGTTATTTTCATCAGGCACTGCGTTTTTGAGAACTGCATTTTGAAACCGATTACTTCTTTAGAAACTGAAGGAAAAATTAAAAGGAGGATGCTCTCCTATTCACAATTAATCGGTACAGTTCTAGGTAATCATTAAACATAAAAATGGTACTTTTAGCAACACATTAAAATGCCTGACACCACACAAAATTACTTTTTAATAACACGCATCATATGCATAACAAACCACCTACCTTTATACAAAACCATAATCCGTGTATCCAATTGACATTTATGATTATGTTCTTCCAGAAACTTCTTAATTTATCATAATCATGGAATTGATTTGCTTCGTTGCCCAAAATTACGAATGTGGAATAAGGAATGAAAGTAATCCATATTAAGGCCACCCACTACCCTAAAAATATCTCGTGTCATATCATTATCACAGTAGCAATTTTTCTGTTTTGTATGTTTTTAATGTCAACATTTTTTTAACGGTTGTTATGGGGGGAGGTGATATTCATTCATACAAACACTTTTCCCACATTTGATTTGAAGACAGCTTCGAGTGCTTACTGCTCTACATACTCGTACACATATACAGATTTACGATGAAACCGATTGTCTTTTCTTGTTTTCAGATTAGATCACAAAATCTAATATACTCGATGAGCTTCATATCGTTTGTTGTTGTTGTCAATTTTTTTTTATTCTTGTTTGGGTTATCTAATCTGCAATAATCTTATCTGTTATTTGATTTTATAAATATTACAAATACGAATTTCATGTGGAAAATTCGGTTTGGTGAAAATCCTATAAAGAAATACATATTATATTCAATGATGATGATGATGATGATGATGATGATGATGTTAGGGATAGGTGGGAATTATTCTTACATTGTTTTGCTCAGGTCATAAAGAGAATTACGATTCTGTGAATGGTTTGATTAGATTTTCTGGTTTGTTTAACCGCATAAGATTCATTTGCCATTCGTATAATTATATAAACTAAATATAATAAAATTTTATTTAGTTAGAGAATATCGTATATTATGTTATGTACTCGTATATTAGTTTATATGTTTATGCTTTTTGAGTAATTAAGTTTGCAGAAACAAAAAAACCATTTATCACAGCACAAAGCACCTTAAATTGATAAAACACAAAAACAAAAATCCAAAAAATAAAGACAAACAAATAATTTTATCTATAATAAATTAATTAATTTTATATAAGCAATTTAGTGTAGGAACGATACAAAGTAGGTACAGAGACATAGACTCTCGTCGTATTCGTACGACAATATCATGTTGTCCAGGTTTATTAAATAATAAATTAATTTATTGATTCAATTAAATTATTTAAAAATCAATGAAGAAATTATAAAGCATAAATTATACAATAAATAAAATGATCAACATTTTCTTGATTAGTCCTATACGTTATCAGGCCAAAGTAAATCCTAATGCCTCAACCAGCGAAGTTGCACGCTGTTTGTACCAATTCGATTAGTGCTACAATCACCAAAATCGTATACGCTTCTCATCATAAATAAACAACTGACCTCTAACATTTTGGTGGTCGTATCGCTCCCCTAAGTGGTTCAAACGGAGTCTACGTTAAGCTCTTATATTTTCGCTGGTTGAGGCTTTAGGAAAATAAAAAAACTCTTTATTCGACGGCTTCTGCCTTGCTTTCGACAATATCTTCGAGACAGTAGCCCGAAATTTCATCTCGGAATAAAAAATATTTAGAATTTTTTTTTCTTTCTAACAACACCTCCAATATACTTAAAGGTTTCTCCTAAATTGTATCTGGTGTTGCTTCTACCTTGCGATAGCACTGGTTTTATCCTCAAACTAGCCTTTTTAATATCCCTTGTTGGCTAAGCAGTTGGGTGGCTTCGATCTTTGTGTGATTGCTACCACTGCAAGATTCCTATGAAGGGTCCTATACGCATTTAACAAGGAGCATTAACAATATCCCTTAGTAGTTCGTTTTGGAATCTTTCAACACACGCTGGTCTGCCTGTAATGTATGATTCAAGATTGTGACAGAATTGTGGTGGTAAAACCTTCCTACGTGCCACAATTTGTCCGAAGCCTGAGCCACGTCAACGAGCTTCTTTAATTCACGTGGTTTATCTGATTACTCGTGATTAATTTATAATAATTTGATAGATTATTAATCATTTTATCTAATCAATGAAAAAATTGAAAATAAATTAAATAACGAATTAATTTAATAGTTTATATTTATTTATACTATAAACAATTTTATCAAGTTAATTAACTGAAATTATCATTCCGCAACAAATTTTCAAATTCTTTCATTATTTTATTTAATCAATATATATACAAAAGGGGTAAAGGCGTTGGTCTAGCAGGTCTATGCACCGGCCCAAATGTCGTTCTATTCGCCAAATCCGTCCTCACACGAGGCAGGCTCAACAGATTCTGGGGTGAACCAACCATTGCGAAACCCATTCATACCAAGAATCTCTAGATCACCACTTAAACAAATGCATCAGGCGACTCAGTAAGAAAACGAAAATGCTGAACGCGTGGAGAACGTGAACCAAGAAAACCACCACAATGTCGCTAAGAGAAAACTTAGTGCAACTCAACGGACAACTATTGAAAGATGTCCAACAGCTTAAAGAAAAACTTGCAGTCCGTCATACACAGTAATTATAACCTAGTAAATTACAGAGGTTGCGAGGTAGCCAAAGAGCTGCAAAGAATGCGAGACAACAAGAGAGTTCACACAAGTAAGAGTTCTCAACCTAGGGTGCAATCTTGCCCAAAACAAGTCCTTCTATACAGCAAAACCATGTCTTGCAAGGGGAACATTGGAAAATACATCGATGAGCCAAGATAAAACAACTGATGCGACAAGTAAGACTCAGATAGCCAATGACTACCTTATTTCCAAACTAAACGTGGATACGTTAAATATACGTTAACGGGGATCAACTAGAACTACTCTCAAAGGAAGAGAGCTATTTGAAGCAGGTAGAACATTGAAATGTGAGATTCACTCCAGTAGAAACCGGATCCAAATAAAATTCCTGCCCTTTTGGAGTTCTATATATCAAGAGGTATCTCCGAAAATTACTTAGCAGTCGAAAATGAAGACGAGCTATCATCAGACCATTCTCCAGTTTCACATCTGTGGGCAAAAAGTAGTAAGACATTTTAATTTAAATTTCGCGCGGAAAACCATTCGTCGAAATATTTGTTTTTCTATGTTGGTATGACTGTCAGTGACATCTGTACCAACAAATGTCACATCAAAATAATCATTAGTGTTTAGTATACGCTTGTCTTTCTGAAGTACAAAAAGTGCATTCGGCGATTTTTGCAATGAGTGAAATTATTCAACAAAGATGTTCCGTTAAATTTTGTGTGCGGAGTCAATCTTGTGGTGCCGAAACATTCAGAATGTTGCAAAAGGCCTTCGGTGATAATTGTATGTCGTGAGCAAGTGTTTTTGGTACAAATTGTTCAAAGAGGGTCGAGAACGTGATGACGACGAACCACGTCCAGGACGGCCATCAACATCAACTGATGATCAACACGTTAATAAAATCAAGGAATTGGTGCTCGAGAATCGACGATTAACAGTCAGAGATCTTACTGGCATCGTTGAAATATCGAAAGGATCAGTGAAAACGATTGGTTCCAAAATCACTCAATTTTTTGGAAAAACAGCGTCGTGTTGACGTTGGTGAAACAATGCTTTCCGACTACCAGAATGTCATGAACCGTATTATAACTGGCGATGAGTCTTGGATCTATGCTTACGACCCGGAAACAGTCGATCAATCGGCCGAATATCGTGCCAAAGGTGAGCCGGAGCCGAAAAAACCACGTCAAAGCAAGTCAAAAATTAAGGTGATGTTGACAGTTTTCTTCGATTATCGAGGTGTGGTGCACTCCAAATTCCTACCAACCGGCCAAACTGTCAACAAGGAATACTATTTGAGTGTTATGCGTCGTTTGTGCGAAGCTATTCCTAAAAAGAGGCCGGAATTATGGGTTGACAACTCTTGGTTTTTGCACCACGATAATGCACCTTCTCATACTGCATTGGTTTTACATGATTTTTTCGCCAAAAATTCCACCCATATTGTTCCGCAACCACCGTATTCGCCTGATTTAGGTCCGTGTGACTTCTGGCTGTTCGGCAAACTCAAACGACCGCTCCGGGGAAACCTTTTTGAGTCAATTGAAGACATTAAACGTTAATCGCTACGCGCATTGGACGCTATTCCGGAAATTGTCTTTAACAACTGTTTCGAGGATTGGAAAAAACGTTGGCACAAGTGTATTGAGGCCGGGGGATTACTTTGAGGGGGACGAAATAGATTTGCAGAAATAAATAAAGAATTTTAAAATTATGAACAAAGTCTTACTATTTTTTGCCCACAGTATTAAATCAATAAACACTTAGGCATAGCTGAGCAAATATACCTGCTAGCTGACTATGCCCAGCAACAATGGTCCTTCGAGCCAAAGAACAACAACCAGAACAACTGGCAGGCAATACAACAGCTCGAGCCAAACATAGCGAGAACAAATTGACTACAGCAATCCAGTAACAGCGAATATCAACAGAGTTATGGGAAATCTTCTAGAACAACAACAAGGAATACCTGAAAAGTTGTTTCAGCTTAAACAGCAGAAAGGATGGCGACGGAAGAAAAACAGTAAAATATCTCGAATCTAAAAAAGTCGCATTAAAATTACTTATACTTAATCAACAACAACAAGATTCGAGCTACTACACAAACACTAGAGCCAACACACCATTACTACGGCGAAAGAAAGTAAGTGGTCGACACATACACCACTTTTTTGGAAGACATGCGTGTGATCACGCAGGGAATAAGTTCAAATTTCCACCATATAACCCAGGAGATGATACGATGAAAATATATTCTTCGAAGCCTCAAACAGCAAGAAATATCACTACCAAATTTCACTGAGGGAACTTGCGACGATATCTGAGACTGAACTGTTTAAGGCATAATATTGAGGATTCATCACAGATTAAGCTCCCGAAAATCTGCATACCGCACTTTAATGGGGAGCATATGAAACGGATGGGATTTTTCTTCGATAAATTAGTTTACAACAAGAAAACACTAACAGATACACATAAAATGAGTTATCTGAAAACATACACTGGTGACAGGACACCTAAATTAATCAATCATCTTCATGTCACTGGCGAGAACTACGAAACTGCATGGACGATTATCAAAGATAGATACGATAATGGCCATGCAAACATAACCAGATACATCCATACATTGATTGCACAACCCACCGTTAATAATGAATCGACATCCACCAGTTACGACACTAGCAATGAATGCCTTCAAGCTGAAAATTGGGATGCAATTATCATCTACACGATATCAAAGAAATTTTACAGTGAATCAGTGAGATTGTACGAGATGTCATTAGAAAATTTAAGTGGTTTCTTGAAAAACGTTTCACAGGCTTGGAACCTGTTTTTTGCGAGAAAACTATCAACATTCGTACACCGAGAACATTAACACGGAAATGCAATCCATCAGGAACAACATTGTTGACATCAGATGTATTAAGCGTTTTAATTTTGGCATTTATTTAGTTCCAAATGGAAGGTTTTCAGATCAATATTTCTGTGGGGAGTCCGGGAAAACTCGTTAGCATATATCGCAAACACAAAATTTGAAAACTTCTAAAAATTGACCGTGTGATGATTGATTCAAATGATTCAAATGATAGGTCTTGGTGATGGTTACTCTTGGAATAAAATTTCGGGACGATTTTCATGTCGGTAGCTTTGGAAAATTAAGTTGAATAAAACATAAATATTGGTAAAGAAATGCACAGAAATTCCCAGCCGAAAATTGCAGATTAAATCTAATCAAGAGAAAATTATAGCCGAAAAATGTCGACAATGCAGATACAAATTTTATCTTGGAAAGTAATTTTTTTATATTAGAAATTATGATTTTGTTGTTTCTAAAAATAGACTGAAACTATTGAAAAAATCAAATTTTGTAAGTATGATATATACTATACAAACGAGTTTTCCTAAGCTTTCCACAAGAAATGTCCCCTGAAAATTTTTCCTGAGGCAACCATCACCAAGGCCTTTCATTTGAATTATTCTCCAGCCATGACACTTTAAACATTCAATTTTTAGACATTTTCAAATTTTGTATGACTGATATGTTCAAACGAGTTATCCCAGGCTTTCCACATGAAAAGCAACCTATAGTTATCGTGAGTACCCATGATGTCAGAAATAGAATTGGCAGCGTAAGGGCGACTATGGCAACAAAAAATAAAAATTTACTACGGTTTTAGTTGTTATTAATTTTAACGCACAACAGACCAATATTTCTGGTTTTGGGAATAAGATACGGAAATCCTAAACTGAATCCTGTTGATGTAGAATCATGTCCACCAGCGATTGTGGTTGGAACTTTTGAGTTGGAGTTTATTGTTTGAGTTGGGTGAAGAATGTGTTACCCGAAAATGCGGACAGTTTTCTTTACTCCCGATATTTGAGCGGGTGAACTCAGTATTCCATAGACTGGTTTGAGTCTATCAATAGAGACAGATTGTTGCTTGTCTTGAATTTGCAATACAAAGTGCTTACGAAGTCGTCGTATCACTTTGTATGGGCCCTCATAAGGTGCTGTAAAGCCTGCGCGAACTTTGTCTATTCGTACGAAAACGTAGTCACAAGTTTGCAATGAATTGGGTACGAATATGTCGCTTTGATTGGTTTTGCGCGTATCTGTTGGGATGAGTTTGTTCATCGTGGAGTGCAATTGATCAATCACTGTATCAGTGGTTTCTTGGGGTGTATGTGGGTGTTCCACAAAGAATTTCCCAGGTAACTTGATCGTTTGACCGTACACCAGTTCTGCTGGTGAGCATTTTAGGTTATCTTTGACTGTCGCTCGGATTCCTAACAATATGATTGGGATCTCTGAACTCCAGTTGACGGTATTTGCACGAGCTTTGAGAGCTGTTTTAAGTTGGCGGTGGAAGCGATCAACCATACCGTTTGCTTGTGGGTGATAGGCAGTTGTTCGTATTCGATGTGTTGAATAAGCTCAACTTCAATAAGCTCCTACAAGTTGCATAAGCTCAGCGAATAGCTTAGATTCGAACTGTGTGCCTTGGTCGGTCGTTATGTTGACCGGAACGCCGAATCTAGAAATGTAGTTTTCGACGAGCGTTTTTGCGATTGTTGATGCAGAGATGTCTTTTATGCAGTATGCTTCAGGCCACCGCGTAAAACGATCAACGCAGGTTAAAATGTATGTAAATCCATTAGATGGTGGAAGTGGTCCAACAATATCTACATGGATATGTTCAAATCTGCCTGGTGGAATTTGGAAATTCCAGTGAGCTGATTTGGTGTGCCGTTGCACTTTACATTTTTGGCAGGATAAACAAGATTTCGCCCACAGGGTTAAATCTTTATTCATACTAGGCCAAAAGTATTTAGAAGTGGCGAGTTTGCGAGTTGCTCGTACACTTGGATGTGAAATATTATGCTGAGTGTCGAAAATTGTTCGACGTAATGACTCTGGGATGTACGGACGATTGGTGCCTGTAGTTATTTCACAATAAATTGTTAAATCGGCTAATGGAAATTTATCTAATTTCCACTTAGAAGAGCGCCGATTTGTAGAACTAGAGAGAAAGTTTTGTAGTTCTTGATCGTAAGCTTGTGCTTTTGCGATAGTTGTGATGTCGTAGCGAGTTGCTGCGGAGGCAAGCTCGTGGTTAGAAATCCAAGAAAGTGTGTCGGCGACCACATTGTCTTTACCTTGTATGTGCTGTATGTCTGTCGTAAACTGAGAGACATAATCTAAGTGACGTGCTTGCCTTGGGTTGCGCTCCGCTTTAGAGGTAATTGCTCTAGTAAGCGGTTTGTGGTCGGTGAAAATAGTGAATTCCCGATCTTCGACAAAATAACGAAAGTGTTTAATTGCTTGGAAAATTGCAAGCAATTCGCGATCAAATGCGGAATATTTTCTTTCGGTATCTGATAATTTCTTAGAGAAAAATCCAAGAGGTTTCCAAGTGTATTTATTTAGTTGCTGTAAGACTGCGCCTATAGCTGTGTTTGATGCATCAGTAGTGATGCTATATTTTGTTGCATTTAGCGGATGCGCTAAAAGAGCAATATTTTCTAAGCTGTTCTTGAGCTGAATGCATTTTGACATTATTTAGGCCAAGAAAAATGTTGAGGCGTTTTGGGTTTCGTAACTGACCCATTTCTTATACAGGAACGTAATCCGATGGACTTGATGGTGTAATAAATTCGAGGATACCAATTTCTTGGACAGATATGTGTTTCGATAAATTGGGATGGATTTTTGTGGGTGTGGGCTGTGGTAATAAATTATGGGTTACTCATTTGTTGTACGAGAAGGCAATTCTATGCATTTTGATCGACTTTTGTGGGTGTTGGATTTTTAATAAATACTAGGATACTCATATCTTGTATATAATGGGCTGTTTAATAAAACCCCCAATTAAATTGGCGGTGGGCAGTTACATTTATTGGAATTCTTTTACCTTTTCAGTCAAATATGTTGTTTGTGGTAATGAGAGGGAGAAAGAGAAAGAGAGAAAAGAGAGGTTCACTCTGTAGCGGTAGGTTTTTAGAGATTGACCTATATTGGAATAGTTATTGTAATTATGTTGAAAAAATTCTAGTATTGCCGCCAGTACGATACAATAAATATTAGTAGAAATGCGAAAAACGTGGTGTTACGAAAAATATGGGTTTGCTCGCCTTAGGGGTAGTTTACTTTCTTAAAAATTCTAGTGCCATTTTCATAGCTTCAAATGCTGGCGCAGCATTAAGGTCATCCACATTACACTCCCTATCCCCATCATACTTGCGCCGAACTCTCCCTGAGTATACCTTGGATTATGACCTATCTGCTGGCTATAGAAGGAACGAGCAATTGAGTAACCCAAAAGTTACAGAACATTTTATTAATTTAGCTTTGAAATTTTTTATATTTATTGTTAATCTGGCAAAATTATTTAGCTCCTGACAAATTTTTGGTGTAGTTTATTTATTTGGAGGTGTTACTTCAACTAGGTAATTTCAGTCATATATCTTTCGGCTTTAAAATATTTTTTCCGCTGGAATAGCAAAGACACTATATGCATTATCATTTTTTCCTCGGCTGGAAACTGTCGGCTAATTTTAAGGGTATGCTTACGTTCACATTCCAACACAAGCATTTTTAAACACAATTATACTTTTTATTGTACAAACTTCAAATGTTAACCACTAAGTACCTTGAACTTAAAGGTTCAAATCTGAATGTACTATAAAAAGTGGGAATTACAATTTTCAGATTTCAAAGTAGGATTATCATCCTAGGTGAGGCGACGTTTTTATAATTTTAAGATTATGACTATATTTTTCGCGATAGCGATATCTAAAAAGTGATTTTGACTAAATTTACGTATTTTGTTTGAAGATTACAATAATACATTGCATTTCGCATTTAAGATTCCAAAGTTACTTACTGTCCTGTCCTACTATGTGAAACGAAACGACGCTTAATTTTCGAAATATTTCCATGATTTCATTTTAATCGCCCAGCCGGTATAAATATATTATTGTCATTTATATCCAAGTTTTACAAGCTGGAACAAACTGATAAAATCTACGTTCTTTCTTTAAACTTTAACCATGACAATTTTAAATTTAATGTCCAATATAAAATCTGGAATGTTAAAGCAAACATCTTGTCGTGCGATTAAATCGAATGATATTCACTTTAACAACAGTATCCCACCCGTTAATCTTCCGCACTTTGTGCCACAACAAAAATTTCGGTATTCTATTCTGTTTATCTTTAAAATTAATTCAAAGTTTTTCGTTCCTCTGTTTCGTCCCCGAATAAACTTTTCCACTTAGTTTCTTGTTGCTTAAGTAACTTTGTTTTCGTATATTTTCTGATTAAACAAAAACCTCGTTTCCGAAAAAAGAAAATCGAGATGAATGAAAATCGAATATATTTTTTGTACAAGACATTTATTTTCCATTGTTTTGCCGTTCTGCTTTCAATTCAACACTCTTTCCTTAACATAAATACAAAGTAAAGAAAAATAAAATTCCTAATATCAATCGAATAAATTCTTTTTATTGAAAAACATGAATCTCAAAGAGGTTTATGGTATTCGCACGGATTAAAACTAAGATTTTTTGTTTGTGCGCATTTGATGCGAGATAAGAAAGTTTTAAGGACGTGGAAAATGTTACACGTGTTAAATTACTAAAGTCTGTGGTGGTAACTTTAGGAAAAAATGAGAATACTTTGAACGGCTACAACATTCGTATCAGTTTTTTTGTATCTAAAACCATTGAATTATTCATGAATTGTCGATATGAATGTGTAACGTACATAAAGAAACAATTTAGGACCTATTATTACGGTTATTTATCTCAGGTTACGTTTATTATTCTTTTCTGCTATTGTTGTTATTAGTATTAAGATACTATTACGATAAACATTATTTTGCTAGCTTCTAAATCTAAGTGGTGGGGAATTTATTTATATAAGAGAATGTCTATTGGTATCGCTAATAATTAGGATGCTTTCGGCAACGTATTCAATGGAAAATGGAACATTATCCAACCATGATCTCACCCCAAAATCAAAACGGCTTTTCTCAATATTATTATTGATGCAAACAATTATTTAAACCATCAAAGTTTTAATTTAATTCGAGTGCGTGAGATGTTATTCATTCAGTGACAGATCGGGAAAAAAATGTTTTTTAAGTCCTTAAAGTTTGAAATTACAAAGAAAAATAACAGCCGCCAAAAAATTAGCTTTCTTAATTTAAAATTATAATTTATCAAGAATTAAATAACAACAGCAAAAAATTGAATTAATAAGTAAATATACTTATATATTAAGGCGTAGAATAAATTTTAAATGAAATTAGGATTACCCTTGTGTCGTTTGGTGGTTTGATTGTAATATGCCCCCAAAAAACTTTTATTACTTTAGCATCGCTGGAAAGAAGTTTATCAGCTTTGTTATCATTATCAAAAACTTTTTAGAGCTTCTCGATATAAAAATATTTCCAAAAACTGTTTTGTTGGGTAGATAAATTGAATTGTGATGTGATCATGGTCCATAGTGTCTTCAGTTTCATTGTCGTGTTCTAAATTCCATAAATCCATAAATCTAATTTTTTTGCATACCACATAGCAATAGTAAGATTTTTTTATGTTTTCCACATCAACATTTGAAACAAAAATTTTCCGATTTTATGTATACGCTTTCAAATTTAAATTGAGTATCATACCACATTGACATCTTCATCTTTTTCGTCGTAAAATCCGAATTATGTTATTTAGACGGGAAATCTGCTGTACGATATGTGAAATTCATACAGCGCTTATTTACTTTTATGGCTGCGATTTTAATAATTTATTGAATATTTTATGTACAATTGAATTAATGCCAATTGAATTTGCATAATGCACATAAATCATATCAGCAGCTACAATGGGTCGTAAAAACAATGGTGCGGTCGAAATCGGGGCATATTTTTTAATGGAAATTAAGTTGGAGTATGTCTATAATATTTACATAGTTGAGTTATTGAATTGAGTTAACTCTTCTCTTTTACAAGATTTACGTCTCGTGGATAAGAAATTTAGGGTAATGGGTTGAATTCCAGGTTCACTAATGATGACCTCCTCATGAACGGTTTTTTAGTAGTTCGCCAACTTTGACGATTGGTTTTTTATTTTCTTTATTACAGAAACGAGATATTTGATGAAAATTGCAGAAATTATGCGGTAGTCCGATAAGGACTGCTTCCATGTGTTTTGTAAAATTTTTTTGCATAGTTGATCCACATTGTTAAGATGTAAGTTGTGAAGAGATCCCGGGTCTATTTTTATATTTCTTTCCGTTATATTAGGTTGCAGAATTCTCGGTAGGACTTGCGGTTTTCTTAATATTGTGCTTGTGAACGTTTCATTGCTGATTTGAATTGTTTCATTGTCGTATTATTTCAGAAAACATTCTTAGAAGTCAGCTATTTGCTGTTGCTCAGGCATATTACCATTTAAGGTACTCGTATATCGATTAACTGATTTTTGTTTTATTTGTAGGCACAACCAGCATTTAGACCTCTCATAAGCTGGTTGAAACAGCGGTAATTATTTAGTTTTAACAAAGCGCGGGGTTTCGAGGAAAAGTTTGCATTTTCAAGGGTTTCGAAACATATTGTTTCTGGTTTACAAGAAGTTCGTTGTATTACTAGTCCATTGAAATTGAAATTGTAATTGTAATTGTGATTGTGATTGTGATTGTGATTGTATTTTTGTACAATAATTTTGTATGTCTGTATCTAAATTTGTATTTGTGATTGTGTTTGTTTGGGATTTTAATTGGCATTGGAATTTGAATCGAAATTGACCAATTTAGTATTTATGTTGGAGGAGTCGCTGATGCTTTAAGGAAAAACACTATAAATGGACAGCCAGTTGAAGCCACGTATCTTGCTTAGGAGTTTTGTTCCAATACATTCTCTTTATCATCATCATTCTCAAATATTTTTTCAATTTGATTTAAAAATCCATTTCAAAACATGAGCACCTATTCTGAGTCACATTTCTAATATTTCGTTCGTATAAGAAAGTGTTCCAAAGTGTTATTTTGAAAGTACTAGAGAGAGCAGTGAAAAATTGAGTCAATAACATCTTAGATCGCCATCAGATGTTAAGTGCTCATCAACATGCTTTCCACCAACGAGATAGCACCGAGAGAGATTTGCTGGTTTGTTTGACCCTCCCAATTATTTGATATGGTAGTCCACGTAAGTCTTTTGTCATATATAGCGTCCGTTACAAGCCCTCTAAAAATTGGAAAATGCGTTTCGACTCGTTTCGGTGGTGTTTACAATCCTTCTTATAGTCCCGATAAAGAATTTTCTGGATTTTGTGCATAGAAACCGCGCAGCAATGGTGTGTCTTATTTACTGTGTGAAGCATAAGAATGAATTGTTTTAAAATAGGGTAAATTTGCGGCCATATCTTCTACATATTCAATTTGAACCCCAGTCGAGAGATTTAGTTGCGCTTAAAATTAAGAATAATCGCAACCTTAATTCAAGCAAGTTCCTTGTCCGTTAAATAAAGAACACAGACATTCCGACCACCAGATTTTAACTTCGGTTTGTAGGACTAAGTAATTGAAATCCTGTTGTCGAAAATGTTAAAAATGATTTAAGTCGAAATCCATTTTTCTCGACGTTTTGAAGATTTCTGAGCCCAAAAATGGAATTAAAAATTATCCCCGTCCGTCTGGATGTCTGCACTGATCATGTTTCAAGATTGGCTTGTGCGATTTGAATTCTTTTCGCCAATCTTCTTCTAAAGGGTGGTTAAATTTTAAGGGCCGATGTTGATTTTGAATAAAACACAAATTATTTAGGAAATTATTGTCAATTCTTTTTATTATGATAATATGGTATGGTTCAATTATGTATGGAACAAAATAACTGCCAAATGGCCGCCGCGATCTCGGCGACACATCTCCATCCGATGGTCCAAATTTTCGATGACGCTTAGGCATAATTGAGGATCTATGCCGTTAATGTGCCGAATTATCTCATCCTTTAGCTCTTGAATTATTGCTGGCTTATCGACGTACACCTTTTCTTTCAAATAACCCCAAAGAAAGAAGTCCAACGGTGTCAAATCACATGATCTTGGCGGCCAATTGACATCGCCACCACGTGAGATAACACGGCCATTGAATTTGTCGCGCAAAAGAGCCATTGTTTCGTCGCTGTGTGGCAAGTGGCACCGTCTTGTTGAAACCACATATTGTCCACATCCATATCTTCCAATTCGGGCCATAAAAAGTTCGTTATCATCTCACGATAGCGAACACCATTCACAGTAACTGCCTGACCGGCTTCATTTTGGAAAAAATACGGCCCATGATGCCGCCAGCCCATAAACCGCACCAAATAGTCACTCTTTGTGGATGCATTGGTTTTTCGACAATCACTCGTGGCAATTCTGCTTATTGACGAATCCACTGAGGTGAAAATGTGCCTCATCACTGAAGATGATTTTCTTCGAAAATTGATCATCCACTGTTGCCATTTCTTGCCACCGTTCTGACCATTGACGACGTTTGGAATGGTCAAGAGGCTTTAGTTCTTGAGTCAATTGCACCTTATAAGCGTGTAAATGCAATTCTTTGTGCATAATGTTCATCAACGACGATCAATCACACTTTCGCGAACAGCAGCAATATTTTCTGCTGTACGAGCTGTACGAGCATGCACTGGTGTTTTAAAATCTCCTACAGACCCGGTTTGCTCAAATTTTTGCACGATTTTTCCGATTGTACGCACATTTGGACGATTAAATTGACCGGAAAAATCACGAAGTGCACGATATGCATTTTGATTTGAACGCCCATTTTCATAATATGCCTGAATAACTTTAACGCGTTGATCGATTGTGTATCTTTCCATGGTCCAAATTGAGTTAGTCTGAAATTGAGAAATGTCAAATTAAATGCAGAAAAAAACTTGACGTTTAGGTGTGGTTCACATTCAACGTCGGCTCTTAAAATTTAACCACCCTTTACTTTTAAAATCGAAAATTGAAAAACTTTTGAAACCTGTATATTTTCAGGGGTTGGCACTTTAGACTAATTTTTATACTCACTCGTGTAATCATTTGAAAGGTCTTGACAACTTTGATAATACCACGTTAGTTCATATCATTCATTCGACCAAAGTTCTGATTACCTCGTACAGTTTCAGCCTCTAGTTGCCTTTTGAGCTCTGGGACCCTAGTTTTTGATCATTCTTGTCGAGATTTTAATAATTAGGTGTCCGAAGAACAGCACTGCACCGAAGTAAAATTATTTAACTTTTGATGCAATTCGTTGGAATTTTTATTAAAGCGAAACGTTTCTTTAGGCAATCAAACAAGTGGTTACTTGGGCAGTGGGACTCTAATTAATAGAGAAATAATTATATCATGTGCAATAAGGACTAATATGTGTGAACGTGTATTAAATGTAGGTAATTATATTATTTGGGTCCTGCATTTCTAATTTTATTATAATTTTGCTGGTATCGTTGGAGTACTGGTAATATTTCAATCGGTTGAAGAAATTTTTTTACAACCCTATCGAAAGTTCGAGTGTGCTCCGTGTACCGCATATTCTATAGTCTCTCTTGTAAATGAGTGTGTGTCAGGCACTATTTAGCCCATGTCATTTCATTTAAACAGATTCTCATACCAATATGTACACAACCTGTTATATATAATCTGACACATTTAATGTGTCACCGCCAACAATCTATCATGTAGAAAAACAAAAAACTAAAATTATTTAACTAATATTATAAATCAAAAGCGTCGAGTATATAAAACCACACACGACAACATGTTTTATTTTATTTTTTTATAATTCGATACAAAGAACGGAAGCTTTAAATCTTCAAGAGCACACGACACAAAAAATAAAATAAATTTTTGTCTTATAATCTAATTTTATATTTCTATATATTCACTCCCTGTTCTCGTTATTGTGCGGTGTGCCAACCGATTCCACTTTTCATATCAAGAATTAAATGTATTTCTGAATAGTTTCATGGAAAATTCCTTTTGTTGTTAAGTTTTCTTCATAATGACTAACTCTACACGTAACATCATCATCGAAATTTAACCCAATAAAGTGTTTTTTGTTGTTGTATATACGAAGAGTATCTATTTAAACACGAATTTTGTTGTGGGATAAAAGCTTTTAAGCTTTTCTATTCATTTCATCGTCGTACATATGTATTCGGCAGATTCTAAACGAACAAAATAAAATCAAGGAAACATTTAAAATTTATCAAGCAGATTAAAGTCTATTTTAAAATTGGTTCTAAGTATTGAAAATGCGTGACGGTACTTACGCGTTTGAAAATATTTGAAAAATTTGTTCAAAAATTATAGGCGTCATATAGAGAGTTAAAATAATGTTTATCGAAATTATAATAATTCGCTAAGTCAACTTTGTTAGTATACAGATAAAATACCATAGGTTTAGGGGTGAAATTTTTAACATCTAACGAATTGTTCTAATACGCCATCAAGTCGATAACATAGTTTTAAGTTAGAACACCTAATTTGCCTATACGCCATATATATAACGTTCTCCCGATTTTTCAATTTTTAACTTAATTAAAGTATGATAAGCCTATATATACTGTTTGAGTACAGGGGGGTCACAGTAATTCTTATAAGATATCATCAGTAGCTTTCAACATCGGTATCTTAATGTAAGTAGTCATAATTTAAATTACTCAAACAGCTGTAATCTGAAGTTAATGGAAGTTACTAGTTCCATGCCGTTACAAGGAATTCCCCACTCTAATAAATTTTGTCTTATGGTGCTTTCTTTGGTATTTTTTCACATTTTTCATATTTTTAGTTCAAAATATTATTTTTGTATAAAATTGCAATTTGAAAAAGAGTTGTTTAGAAAGGGATAGCACTTCTTATCTCTTTTTAATTTTATATATCTTTCTCATTAAAAATATCTTTGTACACTTTTGACAATATTCTTTAGTTCATAAATCCTTCGTATCTCATATCACGGAGAAGTTATTGTAGAATTGCACATATTTATCTGAAACAAGTTAGTACTCAAAAACGCTGTTGTGGCGCTGGCCGAAGATACATTTTCTCTTACTCCTGGTATTCAAAAATACCATTGTTGCGTTAGAAGCCGCTATATTTAGCCGCCTCACATAAATATTTCTATCCCTACACATTGTATCCATCCAGAGCTTTCAATGTAGCATAAAACTGATCATTTAAAAGGAGAGCTCCCAGGAATTAGTGTCTGCATGACGCTAGACGGATCAGCTGTAAAGAAAATGAAAGTAAACTTTCCTCCTCTTCATCTTCGAAGCTAGGATAGTAATCACGTGATGAGGCACCCTGACCGCGTGCTTATTTATGAGATAGTGCCCTATAATAGCACCCACAGCTAAGCTTACATGATGTCTTCGCAAATATATCAATTGTCAAAATCTTGAGCAGATCTAGCATTGGCCAAAACTGACTTGTTATTTCATAAGAGATACTATTAACCCATATGTTATTCACTGGTCTTACTGCGTCCTCTTGACATTAGTTTGCTGGTAGCGATATGTATTTCACCATTTATTTAGATAGGTGAGACGAGGCAGCTTGTACATCGACGAGCGATGTAAATAGATGAAAGACAATTCTGGACTTGACCAGACAATGGACGTAAGAAAAATTGATTTTAGCGCTTTAATACCTCAACCAATCTACGGTCTCTCTTATCGCTATAAGTTCAGCTACACGCTCCATTGGTCGGGGAGACGGAAAGAGTGGTTTAAGTTCAACATCGCCGAATACTCTATACCAATATGAGTTTTAAGCCTTCTAAATTTATATGAAAATTTAAGCCGATACCATTTAAAGTGAGGGTCAATCTGGGGAAGTTTGTTCTTCCTAGAGAAAAACACTAACTCAGTCTTGTGTCGATGGACGCTGAAGCGACAGCGGTTGGCCCAATTGGATAGTATGCTAAGAGCGCTTTGATTTTTCTCGAAATGGCCGATAGCGTTATACGCATATACAACCACCCTGAAACCGCGCCCGTCCAGGGTTCCGGTTCAGTAAATAGGCATTGCTGACCAAGTTCGAAAAAAGGGGAGTCTTAAATATTATTCAGCCTATAAGTAACTCGCCCACGTCCAGATATGTAAGTACCCGAGTGATTACGCTTGGTATGGCATTATTGAAAGCCTTCGCTATACCCGAGTGGAGAGCAGTTTCAACAGATTTTCTCTCACAATACGCCTGTTGCGAACTCGACAGCTTATGCAGCTTATCGAGCATTTGGTATGACCTTCCTTTTGTCTTTCCAAAAATTTTAAGAGAAAAGAAAATAATAGGTCTAAGGACTTTTCCCTTTTTAGATGTAACCTTTACTTCAGTTCATTTTCTAAGAATGTAACAAAGATCCAGGCTGGCGTTAAATAAAGCTTTTAGTCATTTTAGCCTGGACCACTAGGGTCCACCAATGACCCATGTAACGCGATTTCGGAGCAGCCGGGAAGTAAATTTCCATTAGCAGTTCCAAAGATTCTCTGATAGTTGTGATTCAAAGCCCAGTAAGTGACGATAACTCGAAATGGTTGGTCTAGTAGCTAGCACTTTTCGTAGCCTAGAAAACTTTGCAAATTCACACGGTCCCCATCTAACACTTCATAGATAAACATTTTCGACCTCGATATTTTTACAGATTTACCACTCGCTAAACCGCCGAAGTGCGGTGGTTTTCGATTAGTGGTTTATGTTTGTCTATCGGCTGGTGTAACCTCTCTACAACACACACGGATTAACTGATTTGATGAAACTTCATACTTAAGCATTTTTCATAAATTTGGAGGTCCCTGGAAGTGGAACATTTCATTAGAACTTTTTCGGTTTTGCAAATATTTAAAAAAAGTAAAGTATCTGCGAAAAAATCGATTCTAAATTAAATTTGCAACAAAACTGGTTCAGATCATTTTTCTAAGATTTTTTGATAAAAACTTTTTTATTATCAAAATTCGGGTAAGATTTCATTTTATTTTTAGAAAATTTTGTTTTCAAAGCTAACTTTCCTTTGTTTCTAGTTATTTTAGAGAAAAACAATCAACATGGCTTCGACTACGGTTTGTGAGACTACGAAATATACACACATACAAATACGATACCGGAAGATGCTTATTGCCACTTTAAACCATAGCTAAAAACAACAAAGTAAATAAACGATACCAAAGATATGGAGGTCGAGTTGAAAATGTTTGAAACAATTTTGAGAAAAACGTTTAAGAACAAAACAAATTTTGTTTAGGTCGTTATTTTGAAGTTTACCGAAAATGACGAGTTTTGATAAAAAAAATGTATTTCACCAAAATTTGATATCTTTACAGTCCAGGCGGGTTGACTATTCGGAACCAAACTTCATATTTAATCTTTTTTCATTAATTGGGAGTTCCTTGGGAAAGTGGTGGAAATCTGTGTACCAGAAGTGGCAGCTTCTATGAGAGCTTTTCAATTTTTACAATGATGTTGAAAACACATTTGCAAAAAATAATTTAAAGGTTTAATTCTCAACAAGGGTTGACCTGGTTGGTTTCCTGAAGTTTAATGATTTTGATTATAGAAGACAGTTTCACCAAAAGCCCAAAAATTTTAATTTTTTGCTATATATCCATGCGTGGTAAGGGAAATGGTGATGTCTACAACATATTCACCCTCCATTTATTTTATTGTGTAATAGCATTTTTGTGTTATGATTGTATGCTCTAAAAATATATCAACAATTTTTATAAATTTTTATCTAATAACTATTTTATGGAAACTAACCCGAGATCTCAAAGTAAAATATAAACCCCAAAATACGGTTTTTCCGTATTATGGTTTTTTCTGGCTCTGCAAGCCAATATCGAACTGTTTTATTACGTAATAACTTTTCTTGTGTTATGCTCGTATACTCCAAAGACCTATTGAAAATTTTTTTAATTGAAACCTTTGATCTCAAGTGGAATATGCTAACTGCAGCACTTTCAATTTTTGTTTATTCCAAAAAAATCGAAAATAGGCAAAGACCTATTTCTTATTTTCATTAATGAAAACCGATTCGGAAAACGACTATAATGTGTCTGTCCATGAGACGACGGATATCACAGCCCAATAAAAACAGTGACTAAATATTTTTACATTGCCGAGAATCTATTTGATTTTAACTTATCATTCAGGTATAAAACAGCTTGAAGAACTTTTTTTAAATTATGACCTAAAATTTCTTTTGACTGTGCATACTAAAACGCTAGCTTTACATTTTATAGTGATTCTCACTTTAAACTAATTTCGTTTGTTCGAGCTGTACATTAGAGAGAAAAATGAGGGGAAATTATGAGGCAAGATAGAAAAAAGAAGAGTTAGGTAAAGACGAGGCGAGAGTGAGTAAAAACAAGAAAAGATAAAGTAGTACCCGTTTTCAGGTAATAAAATTACTTATTTGGCGTTCGACTATAGTTCGAACCACCTTAATTTTTAAATTTACTTCTTTTACGTTTGAAACTGATAGATAATAGGATGATTTTACAAAATTAAAGTTCACAATTGATCGAAGTTTTCAAATAACATCCCCAGCCGACCCAATTTAAAGGTTTAATATCTAAAAAAAAATATTTGGCTGACGATTCCTAATTTCAAGACGCCATCCAGCTTCATTTAAATTCGTTTATCCAAATTTAAAAAAAATGTTATTTATTATGTTTACTGTATTAAGGAAGTGCAGCGAAGAATGAATAATTTTCTTTCTAGACTACGAAGTACTCGTATACATACGTTACAATCCCATTTATTTTATTTGTACTTGAAATTTTAATTAAAACGTTTTATAATTATTTTGTATTCTCCATTATCGTACTACTTCTGAATACTAAAATAGTGACAACAGAAGTGGGATGGTGTTGCCATAAATTTGTATGTTCCACAATTCAGTGCAAATTGGCGATTGTTTATTGAGTTGGATATATTCACCTCGATATCCGAACACTAATGGACAGATACACTATCGTCCACGGGACCAGATCATCTTGGTGAAAAATGAATAAATGTTTCGGCTTTAATTTTAAACACAAATCTCGCTTTAAATAAGATCTTAATCTTGCTGGTGGTTGCTAAAAGTTTATATACATTTGGTCGGTTTTTTGTAGAAGCTTTGTGTTTTTGTTGTAAAGCTTAATGATTTGGTACAAATGGATTATAATTTATTTCCGTGATTATTGTTGTTGGTGCGGTGAGGTTTACGTAAGGCAAGTTATTACGTTTTCTCGAAGATTTTTTCTTCTATTCTCATGTTTTGGTTTGCGTTGAAGGATACATCAGCTATATTTTTTTATTGTGTTGTTAACGTTATCGTTGGTGAAAAATGAGGTTTTCCAAAAATTGATTGTATATTTTGTACAGTTCAAATTTTATTTAAAATATTTCAAGAGGATTACGACTAATAATAGAAATGTAAATATGAACAAATTTGACTTAATCCGATTGTTGTTTACGTCTGGGCAAAAATGGCCATAGCAAAATTTCAGCGTCATTAAGTAGTTAAGATGACTTGCTAGAAATAAAATCTGTATAAAATTGGTGCGATCATGTTGGTAAGAATATCCTTGTCGTCTGTGAGATTGAAATTTCAAAGATCGAGTTGACGTAGTTCTTTGATCACGCTATAGAATCAATATTTTTACGTGCTCTTAATTAATTACTTTGAGGCATTTAACTCACACGTAAATATGTACAACGAAGATTTCAGTAAAGCAAGGAGAAAAGAATCGAAAACTGTGGAACTCTCGAAAATGTTTGTCTTGCAAACAACCACACAATCAGCCTAACCCATTCTTTCTAGAATTCGTTTATGCCATTCAATTGCTGCTAGGCAAAATTTTCCAAACTTCAGATCCTTCAAATGTAAAAATGTAGCCAATAATATTTTTCAATAAATCATAACGGTTTTTTTAATTTATCTATCTTTATTTTTTCAAGATTAAGATGCCTATTTGTGTAATAGTTTGTGAAATAGTTTTCAGGTTTACTATTTACAATTCGTTTTAAATCTAAAGCTGCAATTCATATCCTAAAAACATAGTGAAAATAATCATTTTAAAAGAACTCTAAAATTGCAAGACCAACTGTAATTTATGATGACATGTAAAAGTCATCATAAATTACAGTTGGTACAATCTTGCAAAATGGATGGGAGCGCTGCACACTAATGGTATACCAGATTTGTGATACAAATTGTCTTGTTCAATCAATATTCATTTTCCCTGTCTAAATTTCAGAAAACCCACAAGGTCAATCCTTGTTGATAAAAAGCTTAAGTAAGCAGCTTCATTCCAAATAATTAAGCCTGGACTGTAGAGTTGCCGAATTTGGGTGAAATAATTTTTTTTCTAGTAAAATTTGTCATTTTTGGTATACATTACAAAAATAATCTGAACTGAGTTTGAATCTTAATCTTAACAATCTTTTTGTATTTAATAGATTCTTCGTAAATGAATATTTTTCAAATTATTTGCAAAAAGCTTCTATGGAAGCTACCACCTCCGGTGAATCGATTTCAGTCAAAAATTCGGATCTCCCGATATCAATCCGTCTGGGCTGTACGTACAATGGCTGAATTTTTCTTATAAAACAGTTACGAAGAAAAGTTACTAACAAAATTCGTTTAGAATTTTAGTTTATGGTCATATTTCTTGTAAATGATATACTTTCGGAAAACCTATTTTGGTCAAAAAACACTGGGATCTCATAATATATGGAAATTTCAAATTTTGTCAGGGGGGCCGAACCATTTTTATATGTATGGGCCGTACCAATTTAAATAGGCCCTAGTGTCTACTATTCGATGGTGGTAGTGACTAAATTGCTGAAATTTTAAGATAGATAGGTGTGTATGATTGGATCTCATGTTCTATTTTTGCTAACATTTCGAATTTCGTCTCAGGAGTTCAACCTTGTTTATATGTAAGGCCAATATTAATTTGAATATGCTCGAGTATTTACTATTCTATGGTATTTGTGGCTATATTGCGGAAACTCTAGGATGGGCTATTAATCGGGTGTGTAAGCTTAACTGTTAAATGTATAAAACGTTGAAAACATTAATATTTGCATATCAGTTAATTTTTTTGTCTTACCTAAGACTAACCTGAGACTCACTCCAGGCTGACTGAATCTGCTATAAAACTAAACTATCATGAAATTACTTCTAATACTTAAACCTAAATGTCACTAAATTCCTAACCATTGATTGATCAATCTACGCTGAGTAAATGTCGCGCCAATAGTGCCAATCTATGCGGTAAATCAATAGGCGAGATCGTAACCATATGAAAACTTTAAAATTAATCAGTTGGTGCAATATTTATCATAAAAAGAAGAGGAAAAATGGGAAACCCATTTACAAATAGGAAACCCATTTGAATTCGTGACAAGTATTTTTATAGCATTTTTACGAATTGCAGCGTTCAATATGGATTGGAGTACAACTTCTTTAATAAATTCACTATTTCACTATTTATCACTTTTATATCACCGTTCACTATTTCATTATCACTGCTCACTGTTTCATTGTTAAATTACAACTGGGTCTGCGTTCAAATTACTCTCGCTTAAATACTTGTGCATCGCTGTGCAAGATTATTTCATTTTTTGTATTCGTTGATTTTATATTACTTGTATGTAGTTGTTGTACTCGCGAACATTTCGAGTCACCAATCCCCCTCTTTTGATGATTAATGTCGTTGGTAATTGAAGTATTTTCCATGGTGATCATCCCTGCCGTTTGAAATACCTTTCGCTATTCTAGCATTCCATTCCACATTGAATACCATTTCTAAATACAATTTCTAACACTAACTGACTCGGTGTACGTACACCTTAACTACTCGACCATCTAGTGCTATATCTGTGAATCTGTAACAGTATTTATGTACATATGTTTCTTAAAATTTATAATAATACATTTTGAACCGGGCTGTGACATTTAATTTTGCGTGTTCTCCAAACAAATATGTGGTTTTATAAAAATTATAGCTTGCACATATATTAGAACAAGTGGTTGGTTAATTCCTATTGAAATTTAATAAAGCTTTGCAAACAAAACCAACCAACAACAAAAATAATGAGTATGACACCTGAATTTTTCTTTGTGCTTTGCGACGCTTTATTGGAGAATATATTATTTTTCGTTATTGGAGTACCAGCAAATTGAGAAGGAGTGAACTAATTTGGAATTCCATCCTGTATGAACCTGTACTTATAAGCAAACAGGGTGGTCATTTAATACCGAAAACAATCAGTTACGGTTAAAAGCAATCGTAGCTTTTATCACCAATGAGTTTATATGGTACCAAATTATCCCTCAAATGATATACTCGTATGTAAATTCGAGCAACAGAAACTTCGTTATACTACAATTGTAATTGTGCTTTTCTTTTAGCAATTACATTTAATTTTTAACTCAATATATTTTACTAGCGTCAAATTCTAATTTCTAAATTTGTAATTCCAAATAATTTTTTATGGTCCATTTTGCTGCGGAACATAAGTTTATCAGATTCTTTTTATATGGCTTTCATTCCATCGGTCAGTATGTTACTCTTTTCTTTCTGTGCGGTTGCGAACGACGGTAAAATTTAACACAAAGGTTTAAAACTAAATTATTTTAATTTGTTTTGCACAGTTAGCTTCAATTCTTTGTACCGTGGCAGCTACTGAAGGTGTTAAACAGAACCTTGGGAACTATTCTGTCAATATAGTGTGCGACCACTGTAATAGCTAGCCAGGATCAAGCCATTCTGCAATATTATCTTAAGAGTATATGTCTGATCGGTTCTTGATCTGTTCGGATGAAATCCACACTGGAACTCGGATAACTTTACAGGAAAATTCCATATAATTAGTGTTTAGGAAAGCAATTTGGCTATTCACAAACTGGTGGTGGTGCAGTTCAATTTGAAAGTGCGGCAAAATAATTCCACCATACTTGAAGGATGTTGTTGATCTATTACTAACTCTTCAAATTCATTGCGAATGCTGCTAGTCGTTACGTGATTGTATTATACTTTGCATCAGTTTTTAGTTGACCCTGGCGAGCTCAACCTTTCTCCAAAATCTCGAAATTCTTTAAAAAACTAAGCAAATTTTAACCAAAGAGGATTCACACCTTCAAGCATGGTAAAATTAGAGAATTGATGCTACCTTCGGAAGTGACATTGCCAGAAACAATTATATTGTCAAAGATATTGCTTCAAAATATACTAAGAAGCAAAGGAGCTCCTAACATTCGGCTAGCTTAACATAAGAGAAATACCTCGAAGCATTAAGCAACAGGTCTATCTAACCAAAAACTCCGGAAATCGAAATTCAGGAAATCAAAATCCCGCACCAGAATCAAAGGGCTCGGCCATTTTTTAACACAATTTAATACAATTCCAGATGGTACTTATGGTTTATGCCTACGGTGTTCTGCTGATGTGGGACGACTGGATCCGACGAAATTTGTTGCACAATTGTTGTATAGGACTTCCTCTCACCGTAAATCTCTTGAATGATACGACGAAAGCACTGATGATGAGTTCGGACACCAGCTTTTTATGATTATACTGTGGCTATACATACAAGCGGATAGACGTAATCTTTCGTCGATATGCGCTACGTCCCCACAATTAGTTTAAGTGAGATTGAGCCTGCATAATCCAGTCCATCAATACTTGTCCGATGACAGAAACACCTGATGATATATAATATTTCGTAAGCGAACTAGATGTTCCGATAAAGCTTGACTCAGAACTCGCAAGACGGATCAAGTAATATCCCGAGTGCCATCAGAACCAGTCGTTATATTTGCTTAATTTCCACATAACGAAAATTAATTTGATTTTGCAGAAAGGCGTTCGTATTTCGAAGATATATCAAATATCGTATAACAAAGCATTATTTTGATCGAAAATTACATGAATTGTGTATTGCATTATGTCGTGAAGATACAGATAAAATATTCAGTTAGGTGCCCTATTGTCCTGCAAATAGTTGCAGGACAATAGGGCACCTAACTGAATATTTTATCTTGTTGTTTTCAAGGACGGTGATAAACGGCATGAACATTTCTTGTATAACCGACGTTTCCTATGTTATAATTGAAGGATTGCACCTTCGATTAATTTTCGTTGAACGGTACTAAAACGACATCAGTTTCTGAAAAATCGTAATTTTGTCAGTATCCGATAATAACGATTATCCACGAGTTTAAATTCTCCGAGTGTGAGACATGACGATAGTTTGGAATAGAAGAGTGCCTATGATCATTTCGACGACTAGGGCTGTGACACAAATGTTGGTGTTTCAGCAGTTCATGCATATTCAACATCCCTTAGTGACCGATGAAGCCGACGCGTATTCTGCTGTCCATGCTGCAATCGGGCAGACACTGAAGTTGAATAAAAGGAAATTGGAAAACGTGCGGCAGAATCTTGAACAGCGCCCTGATGAGTTTTTCAAATATTGTGGGTTGACGGACTCGTATATTAAACTAATATGAAGAAGCGACGTGCAGTAGATATTTTGAAGTGAAATAATTAACATGTCCACTCTTTGATCAAACGAAAAAATAACACGCAAGCAAAACAGCAAATGGATCGCGATAATATCGGCGCTAACCGGTTAGATACTTGGAGTAACAGCGTGATACTGCGATACGGGGAGCGGCCTCCATAGCAGGAATAGACTATTTTGCCGAGTTTGTCGAGCAAAACAGCGAGGCATAAGTTATACGAGCTGAACGACATAGTTAATTACAGGAAAGAGATAGAGCTGTTTTACCTACCGTTCCGTAAAAGAGTTGCTTATTTTTCGGAGAGAAACATATTCTTTGATCTGTATGATGTTAACGAGAACTCATAATTCAAAGACGTTACAATAGTTTACTTGGCATTTCATCTCAGATTGACCAAGACAGCATCGCGCTCATTTACATTCTGCACGGCTACAAAACATGTTTGTCAACGTCAGAAGCATCATGATCGTTAAGATTACCATGCTGAGTTCGACCATGTTGCAGAACACTTAATCGTTTGCACCATGGCGCCATGCTAGTAATAAATAAATCGATTTTAACAAAGTATGGGTCTGTAATTTCTCTATGAACTTATCACATCTAACCCATACGACCGTGTAGTCCACACAGTCCACCCTCGAATTTTTTCAAATAAAACAGGATTATATTTTGTGATTTCAAAAAATTTGATTCGTGGATGTGTGAAAGGCCAAACTAGTGACTTGTGATAGAAATGTGAGTATACATCAACATGTTATCTTAACAGAGGTGTTCCTCAATGACGAATTGATATCGGTCGTATTGATTTTATACAAAAACAACCATCCTTGTAATTGACGTTATTAATTTTCAGTTGTCGGGAATGGGTAAGCTGCATGTAAATATGGATGATATTGACGAAGAGGTTTTACATAATTCTAATCGCCATTACAAACTCGAGTCTTGATGCTAGACAAATTTGGATTGATCGATAATTGGGAGGTGTATAGTAATCATCATGAATTCTTCGCCCATTTCAGTCCACGACGATCACTTCGTTTGACCAGTTGTTGAAGAGATCACTGATAATTGCTTGAGTTTATTTATCAAGGTCAAACACACCTTGTTTATTAATCAAACACATTGTTTAACTGATTTGAGCTGCAACGACATGCGACTCGGCTATATGAACCAAAATGATTGGCGGTTGTACCCAAAAATGAAAAATCCGTTTAACAGCGATTCATCGACATAAAAACCTTGAAAAGACGAAACTTTACTTTTACAGGGCATAGTGTTGTCGGATGTAGTTATAACGTTAGGGTGCTCATCAATAGATGTCAGCGATGAATGGATAGTTGATTCCGCATCTATTCTTTGCTTTTTACACTTTCTTCAATGCAAATAAGTTTCTGTTCGATTTAAATCGCATACATTTTGGTATTTTATAACTTACATATATTATTTTAATTCACAGCACATACCTTATTTTATTTTCAAAATGAATTTTGAATGCTCATTACTCATAAAAATTCACTTTGCGAGACAAATTTTATTATAGATTTTAATTCAGGGAGCCAACTCTTATAATTGTATACGAACGCAAATAAACAATTTGAAACCTTTCCGTATCAACATTCATATTTAAATAAAACTCCCATAACGACCTTATTGTGTCAAGTAATGAACGGATTACGTCATAAAAACATTGACATATTTTCTTCAAAAAAAAAAAAAATACTGAATTCATTATTTTTTGGTAATTGAATGAAACGACATGAATATACGACGACAATATATGCAAATTCATTTGGGTGTCATCCAGAGAAGACGGAAAACAACGAATTTCAAATGTAAATTATGACTCGTACACTTTGTCTGCACCACAATAAAATAAATGATATTTTTCCAAAAATTACATAAAGATGGGAGATGGAATTTTCCACTCTACACATTTTATGGCATCTCGAGAGAAAATATATTGAACGCCAGAATGTTCGAATGTGGGTATATTACATAATATTACCATATGAAGTGCCGAGTATATCAAAAATGCGGTACAGTAAAAAATTTACATGGGAAAACATTCATTGCGTTCTCGCCACATTGTCACGTGTCAGCGGACACTTGTGCAATCCATCGTAAAGTTTTGAATTATTTTTTTACTTATTTGTACTGTGTATGGTATTGGTGGGAACGTATAGATACACCCGCATAATATCCGCAATATCATTAAACATATTACCATGTTTAGTGCTTTTATGTTGTATTGTAAGAATAAAAAATTGTAACATACTTAATGTTCTTCATAGACTTACATGTAATTTCCTCCCAACATGGCATTTACCTTTCCTCGAATACCCATATAGCAGTAAGCTATTATTTTCCGGAAATAATTTATTTTCATCCTCATTATTTACTGTAAAGTAGGATACAATGGAAAATTAGTATCTACAGAAAACAGCTCTTGAGTGACATACCTGTCATATACGTAATTATCTGCCTCTCCAGTTTTTGTTGTGATTTAAATCAATAACTCAGGTCTTTTGTGTACTACTGTTGATATGAAGCTTTGTATGGGCGTTTCAGGCGCTCATCCTTCATTTCGTTATGAAATTTTGGCCATGTAAAAGTTGCATGTCCGGAACCAGCCTTACGTAATTATTGAAGGTTTTTAACCTCGGCTCACATTTTTCACCATTCATCAAATCGGATTCTTCGGTCTAGATGTTCCCATACATTCTTTTCCAAAATGTCGATAATTTTTGAAACTTTCTTTTGCTTTAAATTAATGAGGCAGAAATTCTTTCACGCCTGTCTCCATTTCCTCGACGCAAAACTTTGTTTCGACTCCGGTATCGTCGCAACAAGATTTTTTCTCGATTCGAGTAAAATTGGTTGTCTTGATTGTTTCGTTCGAATATTTTATTTGTGTATGAAAATCCGATTATTTAGGTACATTGGAATAAAATAATTGTTGGTGGCTATTTTTCAGGTATTAAATATTTAAATAGTTAGTAGGTATAGGTATTAAATATGGTTTGGTGAATATACATTTTTATTAGATTTATGTTTTCTGTTCATAAATGTTCCTATCTACGATTACTATTTGTTTGTACGAGTAGTAACGTTTCATTTTTGGAACAAGTTGACAAGTCATATGCCACCGAAAAAATATCTATTGGGCATGTTATAACAAAGTCGAACAAGATTAGAGCCAAAATAGTGGATGAAACAAGTGAACAGAATGAGGCATGTCTTGAAAACGTTTGAAGCAGAACGAGTGCTACTTTTTTTAGAGCTGCTTACACATATGAACGATCGAAGCAGAATGTCTTCTACTAGAGCCGCTGAAACGAATGAATATATCAGGCACGACATAAAAACGATCAAAGAACGATCAAGAACGTTTTCTTCTAGAGCTGCTGAAATAATTAAACAGTGTGAGATCTACTGTAAAACGATCGCTTACGATATAGTCGATCAATAGAAAACTTCAGTGCTGATCTAAAGCCGCATTCAATTACGATATAGACTATAATTATAGCATACATTTTAAAGGTTCGCAATTAATCGCCTGGAATGTGCTGTTCGAATGGAACAGTCAACAAAAGCCTGGATTGTACTTTACACTTCGTTACTGTCGAAAACTTTTAAAGCCCATATCATTGTTGAGTACAGACTCAGTTAAGCCATTTAAATAAAGCGTAACTCTAGTGGGAATAATTAACGAATTAAAATAATTAATTCTATTATGAAAAGCAACGGTCATTTATTTTGTCGCAGCTCGCTTATCGTATTTTAATGTGCATTCCGGTACCAAACTTCCAGCAACAAAGTGCCGTAAGGAATATCTCAGGTTCCGGAAGAGGTACGGCACGCATGGATAATAATATTCAACGTATATTGGAGGGTGTGCAGATTAGTCCAGAAACTCCAACAAGTAGACGTTCAGAAATTAACTCCGACAGACTATCAAAAACGGCTTGATAGTTGAAGAAGGCCATTTTCAATTTAATGGCTTCGTAAACAAGCAAAACTGTAGGTTTTGTATAACAGAAAGTACAAGATCAATTCATCAAATTTCACTCATTTAATTGTACTAGTTGGTGCGTAGTGTCGTCTGAAAAAATTTTTGGCTGTTGGATTTTCGAAAATGAAGTCGGCGCAACAGTTACTGTCAAATTTGCTCAATATCGGACGAAGTTGGACAATTTTTTAAGGCCAGCTGTGCAAAATCGTTCAGAGCAGTGGTTCCAACAAGATTGAGGTATACCTACACTGCAAGGGAGATAATGGCTCTGCTATGAGAAATGTTTGCCGAGCAAATAATTTCGAAAATAAAAAATTTCAATTGGTCGCGGCTTTTATTTGATTTAATCGCTCTCGACTGCTTTTTTTGGGCTAATTTGACATAAAAAGTGTACATCAATAAACCAGCGACCATACCAGAACTGAAAAACAACATTTGAAATTAAATCCTGGCCATAACACCTAAAATTTTGAGAAAAGTTATGGAAAGTATGTTAGAAAGAGCACGAATGTGTGAAACAGAAATAGAGTCACTTGCGAGATATTATTTTTCACGTTTAAGCCAAAAAAATATACATGAAATATATTGTATTTAAAAAATTCATATAATAAAGAAGAAAAAGTTATAAACCATGTAGTAACGGCCTTTTTGTGCCACCCTGTACATATTTAAATATGTCAACAAAAACAATGATATGGCAGAAAAAAATCTCTGTTACGTTAACTCAGCAGTATTGAAGCTGTTTTGCGAATTCTTAGTTTTAACATTCACGAATGATATCCAACTGTTGTACATCTTACCGTATACAGTCAGTCACAAAAGTCTACGTACACCACTACAATTTGCAAAATCTAGATAAATGAAACGAACTAAATATTGTAATACTAATTAAATAATATATTTTAACAAAGAAAATTATTATTCGACAAAAAAAAATAGAAAAAAAAATAAAAATAATTTTTATAAAATGTATATCACAAAAGTCTACATACAGTAAATAAAACCAAAATGATCATGTTCAGACACACGTGACCCGTCGAGTATACTCCTCAGAACGAAACGAAATTTTTTCGTATAATGTTGATCGAGTATACTCGTCATAAAGATAAAAAAGTTACATTCGTATTATTCGAATCAACTGTAAAATTCACAATAGACTTTTTCGTCTTCGCTGAGAAATAATTAAGCAAGGAGAAAAAGTTTTTCGAGGCAAAATTTTTGAAGGGTTAAGAATTAAAATTAATATTTAGTTATTAGACTCAATAACAGCGCTTAGTCGCCTGGGCATTAATAAAACTAGGTTCTCAGTAACCCCTTTGTTCCAGTTTCAGCATTCAGATCCGGTGACTGGGGAGGTGGATGAAGTTGTTTCGACACATTATATAGAAACCATTGTCTTACTGCCAACGCCGTATGTTTTGGATCATCATCTTAAGATATATAAGTTCCACTGGTTGCTTAGTCCTAAGCATTCGACGCGAAGCGTTCAAATACCCACCCCGCAATATTTTCCGAAACCAGCTATAGTCATAGACTCCGAAACCATTACATTGCCACCACCGTGTTTAACGGTGGGAAGCAAATTTTTTGTAGCCATATCTTAGTTAATTTGTCGCCAAACTTTTTTTCATTGGCACTCTTCGATTAAACCCTTCGTTCCGTAAAATTCGACGAACTGTTTCGGAATGAACATCCTTACCAGTGATATTCCTAATCTCACCGCTATTTTTGGCGATATTGATTATTTTGAATAATTCCTCTGATATCAAAATTTCGCACTATTGTGTGTATGGCTGCTCGACTTTTAGCAATAATTTTAGATATTTCATTATAATTCTTATTCTGTTCCCGTAGCTTTATTGTTAAATTTCATATTTCGGTTCGCCAAAGGCGAAAAACATTTCTCGCTCAAGACGAATGCAAAGTTAATAGTGAAAGAGTTGATAGACCTGCCTAGGTATTTATATACAAAAGATAACGATACTTTGCAATAATTCGAGAATAAATAGAAACGTGCAACTGTATGTAGACTTTGGTGATATACATTTCATGAACTTTTTGCAAATATTTTTTTTAAATTTTTTTAGTTCGTTTCATTTATCTAGATTTTGCAAATTTTAGTGGTGTGCGTAGACTGTCGTGACTGACTGTACTTTACAGAAGATAATCTAGATGCAATTATTCCAGAGTGTCCTGAAATACGTGGTTCTGATGGATTGGGTCGAGTTTATAATGTTGATCTTAATAATACTGAGTGTTATTAATTGAAAATGCGGTTTCATGATAAGTAAGAGGACCAAGGTATGTCATTCCTACAGGGAAGCATGTCTTAAACTGGGGTTTCTTGAAAATGATCAACACTGGGACACAACACTAACAGAAGTATTTCTTACGTGTCGTCTACAACAAATACGTAAACTGTTTGCAATCATATTAACAACTTGCAAGCCTTAGTGAAGATATACAAGCACGTGGCATTTACAATAAATGGCCCCTGCAAAAAATTATCAATATGTCGTAACTTCTCTGCAATAATGGGAAGGTGATATTTCTGTTACTGAATGCAGCGGCTGATGAATTCCTGTCATATATTAATGCTACTTCAGTACTAATTAGTGACTACTGCTAGTTCAAAATAATTCTAATTTCTCTCGTGCAACGCCGGAGTAAGTCAGCTAGTGAAAATACATGTTTCTTAACTTTCCAATGTAGATTTCCAATTAGTAAAAAACCAGCTTCGGCCAATATCACATTTTTGTTACATAATGTGTTATGTAATGTGTATTTGGATGACTTAAGTGTACCCAATTATTATTCCAACGTACTCGTATACTAATATTAACCATAATTTAGTGATTTTCGTCTCGCGGGAAAGCATAACTACATATATTCGGTACAGCTAATTGAATTTTCAAAATTAATGTTGGATAACCAAAACCTGACACATTTTTATAATCGAAAATTTGAATTGGTATTAAGAAATATTGGTTTGCCAAGAAGCGAATATAATTTGATAACCAGATCAGATCGTATTGTGGAAATAATATTTAAAACCATCGGCAGCGTCCGATTTACGGACTATCTGGTATATAAAACGAAAGATTTTAAAATTTCCTCACGTACATAAATTTATAGTCACATTCACTATATAGCAACAACGATATATACATAGTAAAGTTACTTAAAGAATTTACGGATAAGAAATATGTAAATTAACAAAATATTCGGACCCTTCAGCATAAATCTTTACATTTTTTTTAGGATTATTAAGTTTAAACCAAAATTAATTTGTTGTAAACCTTATGAACGATATGAAGCTCAAAAATATTTTAGTTATTAAGCTTTCGAAATTTCTTCGTTTTTCCGGCACACCGCTCCATTGAGATACCGCAGGCTAATATTCGATATCGAAGAGGTTGCTTATTGCATATTAACCGAAAGTATTTGGAGCTTTAATGTCAAACAGGAGCTGAGAAAGTGGACTATAGTCTTCCCCAGTTCCTCGTCCTTACAGTTTCTACAGAAGCTACTAGATTCCTGACTCAGCAGGAGTCTAGTAAGTCCCCCAGAAAGGCAGAATTCGATGAGTGTGCCTAAATTTCATTTTTGGGGAGCAAGTAGTTCTAACATTTGTAATCCGGAATTACAT
The DNA here is from genome assembly GCA_963691935.1 of Nephrotoma guestfalica. NCBI lineage: Eukaryota > Metazoa > Arthropoda > Insecta > Diptera > Tipulidae > Nephrotoma > Nephrotoma guestfalica. The sequence continues at coordinate 288,313,406 of OY829914.1, read as the reverse complement.
GGAACGGTTTCCATCGATCTGGAAGAAATTCAATTCCCAAGGATCGTTAAACCATAACGACACCGAAACCAAATAATTATGCGCGTTCACATAATACAATGACAGAAACTAATTCGGGAAGACAGATCTGGATAAATTTTACATCTGCAACAAAATTAGTGAAACATGAATTCCCGAATTGATGGTTACTAGGAGTAGGATTCTCGGTAGATTCAGAAGTACTAATTAAATTTATAAAATTGAATGGCACAAACTTTGAAAATAATTTTTCAATATTATGAGTCGGTTAGGTCAGGTTAAGATGGAAAATTGGTCCGTAGCCGTACGACGTAGCATTTTTTACTTAATAAGACTATTCACTATTCATGTATAATAACCCTTAAGTTCACCCTGTAGAGGTCAGGTTATTATGGAATTTCCACAAATTTCATTCTACTTAGCGCTAAACGGGGTTAAGAGCACAGAAATTGAATAGTATTTCTTCCTCCTCTTCATCTTGTCAGAATTTTAAGTTGTGCATTAACCTTTGGTATTCGCTATATATTTTGTTATGATCTAGTTTGAGCTTGGGTCTATGTGTTGGAGTTTATTAGCTGATCATGATCGTAATACAAATATTATAAAATAGTTGGTTTTTTGAATTTGTCCGGAGACCTGAACAACTTAGAAATATTCGTGTTATCCATGAACCTCCATCCCTCTCTATCCATCTTATTCTTCAATTTCGAAGCTCTATTATACGTAGGTCTTGTTCGACGTCGTCACACCCGTGTATCTGGGGTCTTCCTCTACAACGAACACCGGCTGGTTGTTCTTGGATCACTTGAATGACTTCTTTTCTAATTTAGATACCATTCTACAGTCGTTAAAGGTCAGGGTTCAGCTCCCGCTTTCGAAAGTCAGCACAAATCTTGAGTGCTTTATAAAGTACAGCTAGCAGTCATGCAGCGATGGATATTTAGATAACAATAACCTTGATTCGGGCGATTCGGGCATTTATTTCTGCCTCATTTGACGATAATATTACTGATCCAAGGTATTTAAAGTTTTCTACGCTATCAAAATTATGTTCGATGATCCCGAGATTTGCCATAGAGATGCTCTTGGTTGTTGCTAAGAATTTGGTTTTGCTGCTATTCACCTAAAAACAAACTATTCTTGATATCGCTAGGTCTTCGGCCGATATCATCCGCTTGTCCAAGAATTTGGTCTGATGTATTAAATATGCAGCGCGAGTTTCAATGTTGTTTTCCCTTCCATGTACTCGAGGGCCAATTTGAATAGCACAAACACGAGTGCATCTTCCTATAGAAGACCAGTTGTTATTTCAACCGAGTCTGATACAATTCCTTCGTTTACGTTTCTAGTTCTTACTCCAAACGAGAATTTAATGGTATTCCCGAGATTACAATGTTTTTAAGATTTTCTTTTTTTGTAGATATTCCTCTTCAGATTCCAGTTAAGACAAACTGTTGGGAAGAATGGTGTTGACTTCTTTTGTATGTTCTAATTGTTGTTTAAGTTCTATGCTCTCGTATAAGATTTGTTATTTCGCAGCTCCAAAAGCTAAGCACGAAGGGATTGTTTTATTTTAATCATAATATGTTGGAATCCATGGAACCCATAGCTTGTTGTGATATTCTTTTCAACAGCCTGTGTTGGAGGTAGCTGTGCTTGAACCAACGTTGAACTGGTTGTAGGGTTTGAAGACCAAGAATCTGAATTATTTTGGATGCTAGATTTCGAATATCCACTTGTTTGGCATCCACATGTTTGTTTTAAAGTACATTGTGCAAGCTTCTGATGGTTCAGGCTGACAAAAATCTGGTTCTGGCGTATTTTAAACGATTTCGGTTTACCCGTATTAGTTCTAGCTGAAAACTACAAAAGCGCGCAATGATGCCCTAGGCATTGGGCAATAATTTCCGAGTGGTTCCGGCATATACAACTCTGGTTTCGGGACGCTTTAACATGTTCCGGTTGGCTTAATATTAATTCCGGCTGCTTTATATGGTTGGTACTATAACGTTCCGGCTGAAGAAGATAGGATATCGTAATGCACAATGCATAGTACTACTTGTCCATATAGTTAGTTTGATTCTAGCTGGTATGATCCCGGTTGACTTTAAATGGTTCTGGCTGATAAATCAGATAATGCCATAGTTGATTTGGTTCTGGCTGGCATGATTCCGGCTGGTACAGCTCCAGCTGAGAATTCAGAGAGTGTACAATGATGCACAATGCATCGTGCTACGTGCGTCATACTTAATTTTTTCCCGGGTAGCATGACGAATAACATTTGACGCCATTTTTAATATTATTACTTGTAATTTTCTCAAAAACTACAATTTCTTAATGATGATAGTTTCGGTTTCAATCTTTCTTGTCCCTTTCAAAACGTGTTTTTCGACTATTTATAGTTCAAATGCTGACCCCCTAAGAAGGTATAGTGGATTAGAAAATGAATACCAAAAATACTGACTAATTGATCACACGTAGCAAATTTATTTTTATTTTCTTTCAAATACAACTGGCGAGGTACATACAAACCACAGACAATTAAAGACACGTTCTTCAGAGTCACAATGTGATAACACTTGAGGGACATCATAATAAAATAAAATTTAATAAACCGATCCAAAGTGGAAATTATGTATTTCCTTCCAGTTTATGTATTGCACATTTACATCACAAAGCTGTTGTCGATATTTTCCGATAAAGCACATAATGTGAGAATATAACTTGAAATTCGTTTCGTCGGAATAGAGTAATAAATTTTTTATTTTTGTACTGCTGTGCAACGAGTTAGTTGCAGTTCACAATTTTACGAGATTGGTTTTAATTATTTTCCACATCTTCAATTTTGTAACAACACTTATTATGGGATACAACTAAATCAGAAGTTACACAAATATGTGTTTTCTTTGTAACAGCAGCATATCCAAGCCCAACAACAATGAACTCATAAGCCTTAAACATAATTTATTATCTATTTAATTTCTACTGCTACCACTTCTTCGAAAAAACACTTAATAGCTTATCTAATTAAACTCCAATCACGCAACAAACAATAAATATTCAAAACCAGACTCGAAATGGGTTAAATCACCCTAAACAAAATTTATGAGAATTGTGCCACTTCATTGTCATTTAATTAGTAATCTCAAAGGCAAACCACTACATGAATGTCAATAATCCCCCATTCATAATTTAATCATCGATTATCTCTGTTCTTATAATTAATTGAAGAAAATAAAATTCATTTTCATTTATTTAACAATGAAAACAGTACAGATAATAATAATAGTGATAATCTACTATAGAAATGTAGATTCTAGTCAAGAAAAACATAATTTTCGTTTTTATAATTTATAATTTCCGGTTTCTCACCCTACGCACCGTCGATTGTTTTGCACCCACATTCTTATATTTCTCTACTTTACATATAAAAAGATTCAACCAATTTCATCTACATATTGTGGCATACCCACTCGTATCTTACCACCCACTCTCCCCAGACTGTATTCTAAAACATATTGAGATATCATACTTTAATAAAAGATTAAAGTGCGATGATTTTATACTGGAAACATGACACAATTCAAAAAGTATTTTAGACATCTTGATTAAATGAGAAACAATGACGTCAACACGTAAAGCTGTGCAGAGTTGGGCACATTGCGTTGCAAATAAAAATTGGCTAATTAATTTTCATGAGAGCGAAAAAGGTATTACGTAGATTTGTTTTATTCCCCATAGAAATTCTGACTCATAAGACATGCCTATACGAGTACATGAATATTATATAGAAATTGTACCGAATCGAGAAACTCGATTTGTTGCACGAAAACTGGAAAACAGAGAGACAAATTGGGAAAATTATTTTTACGTGTCGATTTAGATATTTCTTCTAAATGTGATATTCTATAGTGCCTATGTATAAACGTGTATAGAGAAAAGGTTTCCGAAAATGAAAATGTATATACAGTTTATGTGAACGAGAAACATTCAAACCATACATAGTTTGGTGATAATAGATGTTTATCATACATCAAATTAACCCCAGAATCTTGTAGATGTATATACATACATGTGCGAACTAACAATTTTCAACATAACCATCCATTATCAATCGATCAATCAATTACGTTTAAAGTCTAAAATCATTTGTACACAGCCGTCGCAACTGGTCAGTTTTCCCATCATTTAAAAAATTTATCTAAATATAGACAATTTGAATATTTTATTTAGCATTGAAATAAACCCACACAAAGCTTATCGTGGTTGAATTAACTTTGAGATATTGACTCTGTTACACAAAATTTTATTTCTGCCACCCAACCAACAACTCATTACAAATGCTCAACCCGTATATTTGATCTAAAGTGTATTCTTAAACATCTTTCGTTTCCCGAAATACTTCATTCCTTTATTTTATCGTATTATTGCCAGCTTCACTTTGATCTATTTTAAAGAGTGTTCCAATTTGAGGTTATTTAACATTTTTTTAATAATGAATATTATATGAGTATCTAAAGTTTTATTTGAAATGACAGAAAGCCGCACATTTTCTTGAATATCATTATTATCAATTGTTATCAATTGTCTGTTAGATCGCAAGATCGGAAAATTAATGTTGCCTCTTCTAAAAATTATTCGATTAGTAAAGCGCTTGCGCAAAAAAACAATTGTTTCTGATATAGTATGGCATGCGCTACCGGCCTTTAAAAACAAAATATCCTGGACATCCATACCTTCCAATTTTTCAAAAAAAAAAAAATTCTTAATCATATTCCACTATCGAGAATGTTTCTACTTGTCATCTGCCAAACGACATATGGCACTCTAGTACAAAAAATATAAATTTAAAAATTAACTTCAAATTGGAACACCTCTATGCTTCATTTTATTACAGTAAAATAGTGATACACGAGTACAACGAAAATTTCTTACTGACTGATTCTTAAGCCAACTGAGTTGGTTAGAAAATGATGGAACTCGCAGGTTTATCTATGCGAGAATATTGGTCTTTCTGAAGCACGTGTCCAATATTTTGCAATGTTATTTCTTCTCAAGTTATGGCGGCTAAAGTTGGGTTCAACTGAATCTATACCTTAAACGGGTATAAAATATATTCGAGGCTGTATTTCTCAACACTCGATGCAGTTTAATTATTTTAATAAATTACTATTTTTAATTTTTTTATGTTATTCGTTTTATTTTCAATTTGTGTTCAACCGAATGGTTTTTACCGCTTGTGTTTGAAATACAAAAAATAAAAAATAAAACACAAATTGTACTAGAATACCCTCTAAGATTGAACATTTGAATTATAAACTTTACCATAATTTTTAGTACACAACATTTCTCCTTGCTGTCAAATAACAAAATAAACGAAGGGAATACAAATTTGTTTTCTTTCGTTTCGTAAGTTTAAATTATGAGCCATTTGTGAAGAGCACACATCTTTTCTTAATAGCCGTGTTTCATGACACTCATTGCTCCGGATCACTTCAAATTTTATATGGAAAACCTCATCCAAATTTTGTTTTGGATCACAAATTTTGATTTTAAATCTAGTAAGCGCATTTGCGTTGTTTCATGAAACATAAACTGAACCGGATCGGATCAAGCATCAAGAAACACGCCTAATATAATTTAGTTACCCTTCACGTAATCAAATTAATGATGTGAAACAAATATTCGATTGTTAACCTTCACTTCACTAAATTTATACAAATGTCAAAATTGAAAGCAAATTGTTCATCAAAAATAACTGCACACGAGCAAACCATCTCCCCAGTTAATTTAGATGAGTTATTTCAACTCAGTTATTTCAGAACGTGTTGCGGGCAAATAAGAAACTCACTCGGGTATCATCACCGGGATGTGTTTGTAGAATCTGTGTCGCTGATTTCGACGATGAGAAATGGAAATATTTTAAGGCATTGGGAATTGTACTGTTTGTCTTTCAAGTTGATGGCCTTATTTTTGGAAACAATACATTGCCCGTAGCACTTCAAGGCCAAATCCGAAATCTACTAAACAGTGGTAGATTAATGTTATGATAATGGTTGACAAACATTGCAGTTATATTGGATTTAATACCAATGCATCTACGACCTCAAAACCGCTTAGAAATTAAGCTAGCATCAAAACACTTGGTCTACACGGAAATCCAGGTACATACACATTTGGATTTAGCATCTCACGGTCAACCTCAGACAACAACAAGCCAACCAAATGAAGCTTGCTTTCTGAAAGTGAGAAAATTTTGACACATTATGTTGGCTAGCACCATCAACAATAGTCGCAAAGCTGAGACGAAGTTCTTTTACCAAATTTATCATCGAATTGGCAAAAATTCAAAGATTCATTACCTCTATTAGAAAAATTGGGTATTTGAAAAGCCTTATACTGCCGTATAAAATACTGTCATCTACATAACAACAACACAGGCAGATGGGATGGCTTTCGTACAAACGAAAGTTTATCACTTCAAAAACCAAGGTTGCTCAATAAACTAATGAGTTAAGTCAATGAATCAATGCAGAAAGTCGGCCCGCATAAATACAAACGTTTCGTTATCAATTGAATATCGGAAATGCACGATTACACAAATCTAGCACAATGGGGTCATGTGAAACCTATTGATAATCCTGCCGTTTGTACTTCAAAAAGGATTGATACCAAAGAGTGTATGGGTCCCAAATGTCTACGAATTCCATTTGAACACTGGCCGATTTAAGTCTAGAAAAGTGAAGAATAGCGACATTCACAATCACCACAACAAAAACTTCCTTTATTGGTTTGGTTGAGCGGTCATCAAATGTCAACAAAATAATTCACATCATAGGTTCTGCAGGAGATTCGTAAAGAGGTGCTTAAAGAACGAATTACACTGTTACGTCTTTCACCAATACCGACGTGGATTATGCGGAACAACTCAACTTCTCTAACCATTCTTCTGATCTACTTAATTACGATCTCGACTTTAAAGACATTCAACAAAAGATAATTTTGAGTCATAGTCAGATCTTGTGCGGTTTCATCGCGCCACCTTCGTATAGGTTTTCCCCCGCGATGTACACCGACTGATTGATTATAGGAGCCCAGCCATCGTGATTCATTCGAATCCGATATTCATTGTTTGCAACTGAACCATAAATGAATAACCTTCCTTTCAAAGGTAGATAATATTCTGCAAATTTCGTTTTGCGAGCTTACACTACTGTGAACGACATTTTGCTCTCAACAACCTTGTCTGCGTGTACAAAACTCGATGTACGAATGCTAAGTGGGTTTTTATATCTGGCTCCGGCACTATTCTAGCTTTCACTGAAAATTGGAAATTATGCAAAATTATTTCATAGCATTTTTGTGTGAATTGATCTTTTGGCCTAAATGTTTTTATAGTAGTTAGCCACAGCACTTATTGACCGACCCGATAGGGTGGAGGAAACGGCTCGAACGATTTCATAAAAATTGCTTAAAGATGATTTTCGAGTACCAGGAAATGATTGTTATGGGTCTTGGTTTCAGGGAAATTCGTTTAGGGGTCCTTCAGTGGTGCCCGGGTTCCTTTTTCTGATTTATTTTTTCTGGGCTAGAACCAGTTTAATAAATATTGCTGAGGGGGGTTTTTAGTTTTAAGGTCACCCCACCCGGTGGGGCCTGGTCCCATTTTATTATTTTTTTGACTCAAATGATTTTGATAAAAATTGGTGAAGTGGGTTTTCAATTGCCAGAAATCAATTGCAATTTGTTCAGGGTCGTCCAGTGGACCCCGGGTCCCTTTCTTTAGTTTTTTTCGACTCGACGATTTTCATAAAAATTGGTGATGGAGTATCCGAGTATCGGGAATGATTGCGATGGGTAATAACTTCGTGAAAATCCGTTCAGAGGGTTGGATGAGCGTTTCCGAGTGCCAAACACCGATTGTGTTGGTCCTGATTTGTGAAAAATTAATTTAGGGGTCCCCCTAAAGAGCCTTTTTCACATTTTATTAGGCTTGGACTATTTTGATAAAATTTACCGAGAGAGATCTTCGAATGCAAGAAAATGATTACAAGAAGTTCTGATTTCTGAATAATTCATTTATGACTACCCGGATGGCCGTAATGTTGCACCGCTCCGTGTTGTGTGATGTTGCTCAATGGTGCGTCATATTGCATCCTGATGTTGCACCGTTTTGCTACATGTTGTGTGGTGTAACACGATGTTCCGTTGTGTTACTTGTGGGAAGTTGCACAAACTTGTGGGATGTTGCATCATGTTGCGTCATATTGCATCATGTTGCGTGTGTGTGTACCATGCTGAGTAATGTTGTACAATGTTGCATCATGTTGTGAGATGTTGCCGAATATTGCATCATGTTGCGTGCGTATGCACCAAGCAGTGTGATGTTGCACAATGTTACATCATATTGTAAGATGTTGCACCATGTTGTGAGATGTTGCCGAATATTGCACAATGTTGCATCATGTATACCATGTTGCTCGATTTTGTAGTGTGTTGCGTCACGTTCGTTCGGTAGCGTCTTGTGTTTTTCGTTAATTAGATATCTGGCGTTGTGTTCCACCATATTGCGAAATGTTGCATCATCTTTTGTTGGTTGCGTTACGGTAACAATATATGGTTGCACTAAAATCTCGTCTTTTTGTAAATGTTTATTGTTATGGGAAACAATATTGATTTGTAGCATTCGCATTCTAAATAATTTTTGGGCCTTGGTCTCTTTTTTACATTTTTCCGCCTCAAACGATTTTGATGTCGTTTGGTGTTGCCCTGGTCTCATTATTTAAGTGTTTTTCGGCTAGCACGATTTTGATAAAACATTTCTGAAGGGAATGCCAAAGTATCAAATACCAGGAATCGACTTTGATGGATGCTTATTTTGAAAAAAATTGTTTAGGGAGTCCTTCGGTTGGTAAGGGTAGAAATGGATTGCGATGTGTCCTAATATTGAGAAAATTTATTTTTAGAGGATTTTTCGGGTCGAACGGTTGTTATAAAAATAGCTAAGATGGGTTTTTGAGTACTAATTCCAAATTCGGGATTAAACTCGGTTGGTACTATGAAAATAAATACCATTAGCAAGTGTGGCGCTGTTACTTTATTAATTGCTGTTAAGGAAACTTATTTAATAATTCACCTACTATAAGCCATCGAGAGGTTTCGCTCCGGCAAGCTACTAGTTCGAAAAGTAATGCCTATTCCATAGGTTGAAGCATAGAAAACGATGGTCCGTGAAAATAAAATAATTGTGTTTAACTTTTCGCGATATGCCAATTTATCATCCTGGTTTTATGTTCAGAATTATACAAACAAGTGATATTGACATTCGATAGTGACATTCAATTTTGTATATTGTATAAAATATAGTCTCGATTTTTACACAGTATTACAATTGAAAATTAGCATTCCAACTTAGGCCGAGCGATGCTCGGTGCACCAGGGACTTATTCTATAATGTTAGCAAAAAGTATGAGTTTTGATAAAATTTGTTTTTTTATCGAAAAATCTGCATTTCTACAGCACAGACTGTTCGAGGTGAAACTTTACTGTAAGTTTGGTTCATAAATTGGGAAATCTCAGTGAAATTTTGTGAAAATCATAGCATATACTGAAAGCGGCAGCTACTTTGATTCTTTGTAAATATATTTTAATTAAGGATTAAGCTTACAACAAGACGTGGCTTGTGGATTATAAGCGGAAACCATCTGTTTTAGACCAATCATACCGCTAAACGCGTTTCAAGTGAGACCTTATTTGAATTTTGCGTTCGAATTCGAGTCAGTGTGTTCTGTCCGTTTTGCAAATTAAATTTATTTCGTACAATTCTACATATTTTCCAAATAAATTATTTAGATCCCACCAGTTGATACATCGCGAGTTATTGAAACGGGCATTCATATAAAAACAAACCTATAACAGAAGATTTTTGTTAACATTTTATTAATCATGAGAGACTGAAACAAAATTTATTTGTTCTGTAAACGATGCCTTAATAGCGCACCACAATTCAAAAATTCAAACTTAATTTTCTAACATTTATAGCTCTTTGCAACATTTGTCGTAGCTTCCCTGTTTTTTCCATTAATATTAGATACATAATGTCATGACAAAATCTATAATCATCATCGTTTAACCATTTGCAAAATGTGACTGACTGTAAAAGTTGCATAACACGGTGTCATTGTAATAAAATTATAGATTAGACGAATACTTAAATTCTGCTCAAAGACTTTATTCGATATATTCGAATGATAGATAAATTAAATTATGTCGTTTTACAAAACAAGTTTACTAACAGTAGTAATTAACATTAAACACGAGAACAATTTTGATTCCGATAATATTACTAAAACATTAAAATATTATCAAAGTGTTGAATTTTCACAAAGTCAAGAGATCCGTAGGAGGAAAAACAAACAACATACGAACTAATATCAGTTAAAAATTTTAACTATAAAGCTCTTAAACCTTTTTTCCTGTTTTTATCCCAAAAACTGTGAACTTTCATATTTCGCCTCTATAAATTGCCTACGCTACATACGAAATTAATCTGGGTAAAGCTCCCCAATTTATATAAAACTAAAATCCTTAAATGGGTGCGACGATGTCAATGATATAAAGCTTAAAGTTCGTAGTGATTTATGTACTAACAAATAATTTACATGTGTTAGGCTATCATAAAGAGACATACGGTGAACCGATCAACAGGATATAGAATGATACAAACTAGCATTGTAAATTTCGCTCACATGTTATTTATTTGTAAATGAAAGCTCCTAAAAAACGCTCGTTAAAACTAATGCGACAGTCTGCTGGTTTTATTGATGTTTATTTAGAATTATTCGACGAACCTAATTAGTTTATCAAATTAGTTGCATGTGGGTTTTTTTTGGACAGTTTAATAATATATTGACCTAAATATTATCCTCATGTGTAGGTCCATACAGGTTAAGGAAAGCTACAAGCTGGATATCGTTCTATAAATAACCAGTTTTGGATCCAATTATTATTTACTCAATTTTGTACAACTCGCCTCACTCCACATCACGTTTTGTCATATTTATTTGTCAATGTAGTATTTTTATACATTTTCCGGATTTTAGCTTTCATTCAAAACAACGTAAACTTTTTTTTGTACTTACGAGTATTTATATAGCGAATGTTCATGTTCGAATAAATTTTTAAAGTTCTGGCTCGTGCGTCTATTTATTTAGTAGTTCAGTGAATGTACATTACGAGTATGGGTGGGTAGATTTTTTATTATAAACAAAAATATCGCATGGAGAAAAGTTTTAACGGTCATTTGCGTACTTTGGCCAAACGTAATCAAGGTTTTGTTGCTTTGTTTTCTTCGTATACAAAATAGGAAAAGCTTTTTCAATTTATTTGTAAATGGAAAATGAACGGAAAATATTATTAGATTTTGTACCGTTTTTATTGAATTTCCGGTCGGGAACATAAGTGGTTTTATGATGATGGTAATATTTCATTTTAGTTTTTATTTCTTAATGCATTGTAGAAAAAGATGCGTAGGGTTGTAAATTGACGGATAATTTACTATTTGGGGCACGTGACATTTTATCAAAATACACAATTTGATTTACCAGTTTTGTGAAGTTTATATTTAGAAAAAGAAACGATGGCCTGCTGTGAGACCCTTATCTGCATAAATAAATATGTATTTTTGTCAAACGTCGAATTTAACAATCGTCGTTAATACATTACTCGTACAAAGGCAACTCTGGTAACAGGCAATTTACTGTTTATTTTTTGAGATAGATACGAGTATTACAGCTATGGACTGTGATCTAGGTAAGAAGAATTCCTTTTACACGATGCTAGTTTAATAGATTAGTACAACGATTGCACATACGATCAAAATATAAAATAGAAATGGAGTGGTGATTATGTTGTGGACAACACTCGATTTTCTTTTACCATGAATGTGTGTGTACACAGAACTCGAATAGAAATCACTTGGGATGATCGAACTTTCAATTCGAAATCTGAACCTAAGATTTCAACCTCGATTCATCTATTTTAATTTGTGTTGTAATCTTAAGACACACCTGTCGCGGAACGGACTTAAACTACAAAACTTCTACATTAAATCCATCAATGCAGTTACAAAAGTTTATATAAAATTGAGAGTCTACGCTCTAGAAGCTTTAACAGGTTACTTGCAACTACGAAAAGATGAGCCTTTCACAATTACTTTAGATGTTAACCACCATGTCAACAAACTTATGTCGGTGTTGCATTATATTACAAACTATCCAACTAACCACATCAAATGGGTTTTAACCATTCCATTCAATATGTCAACTCAGTATGAAAGAGCGCTATCTTCCCGTTGGATTACTGGTGATCCCTCGAAATTTTCACATAGTAACTGTACGAATTTCCCAACTACATCTCCGACATTTTACAAAGTCTTGTCCGCAGAGTCCAGCTATAAAAATTCGATCATGGAAATAATGTTTTACATTAAACACTCAAACAGAATATCCATCTACTGCCTTTCTCTGCTACTTCGTTGCGACAATTGAACATATTTATATTTGATAATTCATCTCGTTGCGAGCACGAAAACATTGATTTTAATAAAATCAAATTAAACTATAAAACGATTGCCTCATATCTAATAAATTGAAATCGGACTTATGATACAGTTTTTATTGATGAGTACATGCAGGATATATAGGCCTCGTGGTTATCCTTAGTAAATGTGCTAAAGTACAACTTCTGGGTGATAAAAATCAAATACCATATATTGACAGATTACATCATGTCAACATGTAATTTTCCGATGCAAGCGCATTCGTAACAAAGACGGAATACTTGAATATGACGTATAGATGCCCAGCTGATGTTACATCTGCTCTAACGGAATACTAGCCTAACACCCCTAACAGTCTTTGTGGCACTTTCAATATTAAACATAAAATATCTCGGCTAGATTTATCGGCTGATTCATTTCTCAATTGGCTCAAACGTATCATAAATAGAAGAGGTAAATGTAATGTAATATGGTCCGATAATGCTGGTAATTTTAAAGGGTACATGTTCAAACATAATTGCCCTGACAATAAAATTATGGAATATTGCACCAGTGAAATCATTAATTAGAAATTTATTCCTCACGTATTCCCAAATTTTGGAGGTTTATGGGAAAGTAATATTCAGTCCCCAAGCGTCATATAAAAAAGGTTCCTTCCTCGGCCAATATCTAATATTTCAAGTGGTCCAATTGATTCCGAACCAATAACTCCAGCCCATTTTTTAACTGGAGGTCCGATATTGTCATCACCAGAACCATTTTTAATTGAGATACCGCAGAAAGGTTTATCAAACTGGGAACATGTAACACAATTAGCTCAAAGTGTTTGGAAAAGATATTCCGTAGAATATTTGCATACACATCAACAAAAACAACAAATGGAAATCAACCTTGCCAAACATTCAATATCATTCATTGTTTTATTATTAGACAATAATTTACCATAAGCCATAAATGGTTGTTAGGTATTGTTGTCAAAGTACATTCCGGACAAGACCACATAATTCGGGTTGTAGATGTAAAAACTAAGTCAGGGGTGTTTAAACGAGCAATATCTAAATTTCAAAATTACCTATTTCAAATGAATAGCGCCATCTAATATGCAATAATAATTAAATCTTATAAATTCTTATGTTTAATTATAATTAAAATAACAATGAATTCTAATTAGCAATAAGCAAAACGAATTTTAATTAGCAATAAGTTAAAAAAACTTATATAGTTTTATATTAATGTTTAAGTTTAATTACAATATTTCAACTCTGAAACGTTGGCAATTTATATTAATTATGAATATTTAAGATAACAAATATTATACAATGAACATGTCGTTATATATGTTGAACTAGCTCGACCCGGCGAACTTCTTCACGAAAATTGATTTTGATGAGAGAAAAAATCAAACAACTCAACTAAATTGTCACGTAATAGACGATTGAGTTGAGTGGACATTCCATTCGCGTTTTCATCGAATTCAACACTAATGTATTGAACAGTGAATGAAATGTCGATTGAAACTATCGAAAATTGGGTTATTTTTTGGATTTTTTCTCTCAGCGTGGAAATGAATTGGAGTCAGTTGGAATTCAAAAGAATTCAATGCGTTTTATTCGAGTGGAATTAAATCGAATACAGACGCAAATCAAATCAATACAATGCATTGTGGTAAACAATATTTTTCGTTTTGTTTGCCAACTCACGAACACGCGACGTACTACTGAGCTTGAGAAAAACACGGAAATTTCAGATTTATTCCACACATTTCCAACGATTGACCTTGCGATTTGTTAATCGTCATGTTCAATGACGATGAATGTCAGTTGGAATCAGAGGAGTTCTATATGAATTAGAACATCCTCTCCTTTGAATTTGTCTTTGATGATCGTCGTTTGAATCACGTGGTTGATCAGTTTCTTCACAGCCAATCGCGTTCCGTTACACAATCTCGGATGGTTCAGATTCCGGCAAATCAAGCGCATTTAAAAACTCAGTCGAATAGTTGGTTCCCTCGTCTTGATTGGTCACACAGCCAATAGATTGGTAACAATGCATTTCCCCAGCGAGTCGTTGATGAGTCGTTCTGTAACGCGACTCTCATGCTCGTGGTCAACTGCAACTTCTTCACATAGCGCCACAAACTCGATGATTTCAGACATGCGTTGAGTCCATCTACAGCTGTCAATCTCGGAATTACAGGTAGAGTTTGAAGAAAATCGCCGGCCAGCAGAATCATCACTCCACCCAAACGTCTTGAGTCATTTAGTAAATCCTTCATCGTTCGATTGAACGCTTCCAATGATCGTTTCTGTGCCATTATCCACTCGTCCCAGATTATGATTTTGCATTCTTGCAATACCTTGGCCGTCGCCGAGTTCTTGGCAATTGAGCACACTGGCTTGTCATTCGTGTGGATATTCATCGGCAACTTCAATGCGGAATGTGCCGCCCGGCTCCATCCAGCAATGTGGGTGCAATTCTCGATGATGCAACAGCTAACGCTATTTGAGATCTCGAGCGAATTGTGGCCAAAAGCACTGAAATCAGAAAGGTTTTGCCTGTTCCACCGGGAGCATCGAGGAATAATATTCCGCCATTTCCTTCGTTAACTGCCTTCATCAATGCGTCATACACGTTATTTTGCTGTGATTCAAAAGCGGGACATTCGGTCGTACTATTTGGATCATTGTATCTCGATCGTACACTTGCTCTCGTTGCAATTCACGTTTACACGCATCGTGCATCAAACGAATTGATGCTGGCATGCCCAATTTCGAAAAATAGCTGCTGCACATAAGCACGCACATGTATTCGATCATGATCAAAGCTTCGTTGCGTATGTCGTCGTTCATTTCAAGCTGTATGTGTACTGCGCTTATGCATGTGCACTTGTATTTGTTCCACAATTCCAATGCGTTCGATGGATGACACGTTGCTATGATCATCGCGAACAATGTACGAATTTGATTTGCCGGCGCAGAAACAGTGGCATCGGCGAGTGTTGAGTCCCAATGTGAGTAGTTTTCCAGCAAATTCAGACGTTGGCAAGTCTCTCGATAAGTGGCGCACAACACACTTGTCGTGGTTGAACGATGTACACACGGCCACGCGTATCAATCGAATACACATCTGCAACAGGTTGACCTTTCTTTCATCGTTGAAACTTCTTGTCGAACTTCCAAGTATAACAGCGTGACATTTCCCAGCGAATGTTCATACGAATGGATCGCTTTGGGACAATTCGAAGAAATTCGTGGGTGTTGTAGCTGATAGTCGTTCTGTTCGTTGTGTTGCATTAGTTTCCATGAAATAGACACGTTGTCCGTTCTCCAAGTGCACCCACAAATGTTGAACAGTGGGTTGACGTTCATGTATTGCAAATGAGAAAATACGCCAAATCGCCTCATTGCAACTGACATAAGGCCCAATTGGAATCTTGGCACTTTATCATTTGCATCCGGGGCAGCAATGCCGAACACAGTCAGTCGCTATCTTTGTTCACGTATTTGCAGATATATTTAATGGATTTAATAGAGTTACAGTACTCAACATTGCAGTGTGTTGCGAATGTTTTCGATAGAAGCTTGTAATACGGATCGATCCAGCGATTATCAACCACGACATCTTTTCTTTTCATCGTCATCGTGACTGTTCGGCCACCATCATCGGGTGAAAGATGCCGTTGTTGCGGCTACCGCGAACAACTCCGAGTCGGCTTCTGGATCTGGTACTTTGCTGATGATCGAATCGATTTGAACTGGTCTGATTTTCTCAATAAACCCCAGCAGAGTGTGTGCATGTAGTAATCCACGCTTCTGCCACTCTACTGAGTACATCCAACAACGTGGCTGTTCGAAAACCATATATGCTTAACGATGAAGTCCGTTAGCGTCCTGAGTTTTTGAATGAGCACAGGTGCAGTGATGTCGTGGCGATCGCTGGAAGTTTGTCCTGACCGGTAATTTCAGGCCATTTCGGATTGAAATTTACTGCTCGGAACGTAGTTTTGATTGATTGGAGCGGGTGAAATTTAAACGTTCCGTTTCGATTTTGACCTACATATTGACAACTGTTGAAACAATCGACGATATCTCAAAAGACGATTGCCCACTCCTTGTCGCTTCATCAACCGATAAGTATAAAAATGCATGAAACTGACCTTCTTATTCGTTTCTTCATCTGTAAAATGAATATGTTATTTGTATAGCAATGCAAGTACAATCGACTGCTCAGTAACTAACAGGTCAGCGGATTGACCATCTTTATCTGGAAGTGATAGCCACCCTCTCCGTGACAAAACATCAATGGATATTGAAGTTCATTCTATGATCGATGTGTTTCGTAGATGCGATGCACTCGTCCGTCATCACGCCGCTTGATCACAATGTCACGCGATTCCACACTTTCGCCAAAATCACATGATGACCATTTTGAGATCATCGGAAGTCATTGTCTCCAAAGCAGTTTTAAACAAACCAACCAGCACATTGTGTTCATGCAAAAGACATTGAAGTTCTCCGAGTATCTCTCGTTTTGACGCTTTGAAAAGAGCAAGACGATAACATAATTCAAATTCGAAATTTCCAACGAAATAAATTTGAACGAACTTGGGTTCTTCATTCGCTTGTGACACCAACGCTCGAAAAAACCGATAAAGCTGCGGAAGAGAGCCAAACTATAAATGCAAATATTCAAAAATAAGCTAATCGAAAATACAAGCCACCTCTAATCTACTTGCGTGAAACCAATACACACAAGGTGGTACAAGAATTCAAAGCAAGCGTGCTAACGAATGGAAAAACATTTCACATAACAAATTTACTTCGAGGCAAAATACGCGAAGTAAAACTTCAAACACATCAGGTCAACAACTATAGAGCAGTCATTAATTATTACGATGCTCACAACAGAAACTATTGTACATACCGATTAAAGTCTTCAAAGGGTCTTTCTGTCGTTATTGAAGGTAACGATGTCCATATTCAAACAACCTAAATCCAGGCTGCGCTTGTTGAAGATGGATTTAAGATACAGAATCTATATAGGTTCATGAATCGCTTGAAACAATCACAACCAATGGTCAAAGTTGAACTAGATCCAATTAAGAAGTTCATCCAATATATAAACTAAAGTACCTCATACACAGATGCATAACTGTTGACGAAAACGTCCGGACCAGTACAGTGTTTAAACTGCAAAGAATATGGTCACTCAATGACTTATTGTATGCTGATTTAAGTGTGAGTTGTATATGCGGGGAACTACAACAAACCAAAAGTTGCCAAAAATCAAATAACTCCTCAACAGAAAAGAAATGCAGCAATTGCGGTGGAAACCACATTGCAAACTACCGAGGATGCCCTGTCTATAGAAATATTATTCAATGGTCACGTCCCAGGCGGCAGTATAAAACTACATCAGATTCGCAGAATAATATACCTTCGCATACGCCAAATGACTATCGTTCGCCCAGAACACCGACCAGCAAACCAACATACGTAAACGTTTTCCAATGTGAATCCTCAAATGCTGATCCTACTCTGAATAACTGCAAGCAACTGATAATGCAGTTAATGACAACAATGCTAGATAAGCTACAAGCAATGCTACAAAATCAAATCATTTTTATCCAGAAACTAGAACGTCTCCGATAAATTATCTGAAAATATGCCACTGGAACGCAAACGTTATAAGCCAACACAAACTCGAATAAGAACATTTCCTAGCAAAACACGAACTTGATCTTATGATAGTTTCTGAAACCCACTTAACCGATAAACACAATTTCAGAATAAATGGTTACGAAGTTTATGACAACAAACATCCCTTGGGCAGAAGTCGAGGAGGAACTCCTATTATTATAAAAAAGTGGATTTGCCATTAAGTTATAAATGAATATAAAACTGAGGAAATTGAAGCAACCTCTGTATGTGTGGACCTCGACAAAGAAAGCTTAGTCATCGCTTCAATATATTGCCCTCCAAATAATAACGGATCGGCCGATATCTAAAAAATTTTTTTTACAAACATACCTACTGGATTTCAAGATTGACTGCTCCAAAGAGACGTTAATTAATGAATGTTATTCAAGAAACCCACTACGATGTCGCGTCATGCGGCCATCAAACTTCCTTAATTGTGCAGTCACAAGTAAAATAAGCCGATGAATAATCCAAGCTAAACCATTTTAGAATTATCTTCTGACCACTCTCTTACTACATTACTGGGATGACCAAAAACCATGACCAAACGCCTCTACAAACAACTATCTAACAGACACCTCACTAACTGGATGAAATTCAAGCACATCAGTTCACATATCGACCTGACGTCTACACTGCAGACGGCTAACTACTATACATAAACATTGCTATGGAAAACTTTAATGATTTACTGGTCACCGCAGCAAACATACAAGACACACCATAACTTCCGCTAGCAAAAATTGCATCGGTAAATTAATCAATCACCAGATGCTAAACACAACTTTAATCAGGCAAAAATAAAACTGCAAAGCCTAATAGAAAAAAACAAGATGGATTATACGCAAAACTTGTCTTAAGGAATTATCTCCCCATTCGGATACAAACTATGCATTATGGAAGGCCACGAAATACCTTAAACGGCCTCAGCAACCAAACCTGGCGGTTCGTCTTTCTAACGGTGAATGGGCTAGATGTGACGAGGAAAGAGCTAAAGAGTTTGCTGATCACCTTGAAAGTGTATTCACTCCAAACAATCAACCCTGAGAGGAAATTTAATATAATGAAACCACTAGTAAAGTTTATTATTGTACATCAAATTCAATTATAGAAAGCCCCTGGTTATGATCGAATTACAGGTGAAATGCTTAAACAACTGCCTGAGTGTGTATTCGGACGACTGGCTCAAATATTCAATTCAATTTACGAATCAGGATATATCCCTGAATGTTGAAGATTGTCAACCATAAAAATGATCCCGAAGCCTGGCAAGGATCCTACCAAAGTCTCATCATATATACCAATAAGCTTACTACTAATCATCTCAAAAGTATTCGAAAAAGCAAGTGTCAATTTTGTTTCAGAGCCCAGCACGGAACCATTGTGCAACTGCACCGAGTATCTACAGAAATAAAGTCAGCATATGAAGAGAAAAAATACTGCTCGGCCGTCTTCTTGGATTTTGCTCAAGCATTCGATAAAGTTTGGCACGAGGATCTGCTTGATAAAATTAATCCTAAATTGCCAGAAATTTACCAACTTATGAAGTCGTATTTGTCAAATCGCAGATATTATGTCAAATACAATACCTCTAAATCGGGCGAGGAAAATTCATTCTGGCTGGAATACCACAAGATAGTGTGCTTGGCCCAACGTTATATTTAATTTTCACTTTAGATCTACCAACGTCTTCGCAAATTATGACGTTTACTTACGCGGATGGTACGACAATCGTATGTAGCCATAAAACTGCAAAAACGGAGTCCGAAATTCTGCAACAACATATTTATGACACCGAAATATGGCTAAAGAAATGGAAGTTAAATATCAATGAAGAGAAATGGACCCACGTAACATTCACATTAAATAAGCTTACTTGTCCGTCTGTCAAATGGAGTAAAACACCTAGGCGTCCATCTAGATCGACGGTTAATTGGGCGAAAACATATTGAAATGAAACGGGACCATAACAAATTAAAAGTTGATGAAAGCCACTGCTTGATGGGAAAATATTCAATCATTGGCTGTGGACCAATTCTAAGATAAATCTAGGATAAATGCGGTTTTTAACAGGGTATGCGGTATTTCAATTTACCGTACTAAAAAGTAGGGTCAAGCGAAGACACAAAAGGTAAATATAGTGGTTTTTGTTTTTGCTAAACAAATCATGAAAATATGGCGGCCATGTTCCTAGGCATAATTTTTTTTATATTCACTACCATTTCCCATAAAATAAAAATGCGCTTGTAAATTTATGAACACAGTTTTATTTGTTAATTTTTTTTTTAATAATTTTATTGTGTATATTACGCAACGAATTTGAGGAAATATAAAATTTAAATTTATTCGTATAAACAATACGAATAATTGGAACAACAACAATAAAATTTATGACATTGGTTCGTGTACCTACATACCAATTTTCCTAGGAACCATATGTCCCTTTAAGCCGCAGAAAAGTAATTTGTACTACTAATTTGTACTAAAATTTCAATTTACTGTACTAATCGATTTACCTGAAAATTGGTCCACAGCCATTGACCTAAAATAAAAACTTCTCATGTATAACACAATGATCAAACGAATTTGGTCGTATGGGTGTCAATTATGGCAATCAACCTCAAATTCGAATGTTGACATTGTCGTACGAACGCAGTCAACAATTCTCAAAATTATTACAGGAGCACCGTAGTTGGCAAAAAAAAAATATAAGCACATTAGCATCCTAACTATGAAAGATGAATTACGAAATTTAGAAACGGTGGCAATTGGAAAAACTTACTACGGTTTACAAAAATCCGAAATCAACACGAGCGCTGCACGAAAAATTCATGCCTACATGTTATTTTATTTACAATAATCCAAACCAGACGAATTTCTGTAAACGATGAAATCTAATCAAAAAGTTCTTAGAAAAAAAATGTTATTTCCGCGAAATAAACGAATTTGGTTATATTTTGGCTTTTTTATGTTTAAATTTTTTAATTAATTAATAGTTTCAGCGAATCAGGAATTATAATGTGTCCAAATAATTTCAGGTGCACTTTTAGCTAGTTCACAATGACCATCAAGTATGCTTATTGTGCATTTGCTTATCCCTCTCAATTTGTAAAAAATTGTGATCGCTTCCAGCGAGTAGTTGTAAAACATTTATAATGTTTTGTTCCATTCCATAGACAGGAATGGGCAACCTTGCCGACGACTATCAATACTGTTTTATTGTACAGGCGTACAAAAGCATCCAGTGGGACAGTTAAAATACCGTTAAAATACTTTATGACCGATCACAGGAAACCGCTCGAAATTATATCAAGGTGAAAACTATTGATCCCCATACAAAACACCAATTTCATCAACAATTAATGATTTCAAGATGCATCATTATGGGTGAATTTTGAATAAACGAGTCATTAAAAAGTACTGGAGTCTTAAGATTTCATAAAAAATATGCTTTTTGGTACCTGGTAAACCCATGTTTCTTGCTCTTTAGCCAGATGAATTTTATTTGCTGTGTACGGCATATCTTGGAACATCTTCAACTAATCGAAATCTTCTACAGCTTGCATTTACAATAAATTCAATTAACATTTAAAATAAGCAAAATATAGACGATCGTAAAATGTGGTTATCCGTTCATACAGAATTTAATATAAATGGAGTCAAGTATTTAATAATCAGCAACAATGTACAGATGGAAATAAAATATGAAAATATGAAAAGCCATTTACCACACTTGACCTAACCGAAATATTTCATTTTGTCGTGTCCTTTTATAAAATAATATTTGTATTTATAGCAAATTCAAATATTTGTGTAGCCAGGGCAATAATGGATTTATGTGAAACAATTCGAATTCAATTGGTTATGGTCGACATGAATCGAAATTTATTGACTCAATTCGGTGATGACGTATCTAGAAAATTTTTTGATAATGCAATTGTTCATACGGTTTGCCTTCTTTAGTTTACACAATTTCGGTAATGGAAAAGGAGTTTGGCAGGAGTGTGGGGAAAACTTTTATAAATGTACTTTTCCGTTGAGTACGAGTACGTAAACGATGTATGGTTTTTTATATGAGATTTTATTATTCGTAGACGAATTATTTTTAGAAACGGAAATCGTGTTTCGTTAAGAAAATAGTTTTTATAGTGGTTTTTCCTTATAGTTGTCACAAACAGTGAATTTTCATTCTTATTCTTATTGGTGCGAATATAAAATGAAAACATTTTCTCGTAAAATTTTTTCTTTAATTTTTCATTTGGTGTGGGAAATGGAAATTCTTGTAATTTGTTTTGTTTTAGTCAGTCTACATATGTGTTGGTAATAAGCATAAAATTTAGAGTGCATATTGCGACACACTGATTTGTACGTCAGCACTGCATCGTGAGAAATAATATGAAAACTGAGCATTGTAAAGTATAACGTGCACAGTATCATATTGTAATAGTAGGTGTAAAAAATAATTAATTCTACAGTTAAACTTATCATGGCCGGAATCGTGTGGGACCAAGCAGAATTACCGTCTTTGGCAAGTCTCCGGCTTTCGAAAGTTCAGTTCAAATTTTATGTACAAGAATTGTTCTGTATACACTTAATATCAAAATTCAATTTCAAATTTAATTTAATTAAAAAATAAAAATATAGAATATTTTACATTTGTACATAAAGGGTCTGTCAATAAGGTCGCTCGATTTTTAAATGTACATAAAACAAGTTATTTGAAATAATATTTGAAATATGAAATATAACGTCATTTAAAAGTTCGCCGCAGCTTTGTTTGGTGGCACATAATTGAGAGGACAAAATCGTTTCTATAAATATCTCATAAATCTGGCTGATTGCTAGATGGCGTTCGTTATGTTGACTTTGAGGGCACCAATTGTTTGTGATTTATTCGCGAGAGACCAGCGATTTAAGATATCCCTAAAGCCTGGTGGCTGATTATTTATCGAATAATTGAGTCGGCCGGACGGAACATTTCTCGAACGAAACTTGATGATTTGCACACGAACAAAGTATGGCTTACACAAAAATATCCAAATTTAATCAACACAACACTGCGCAGCACAATTTTATAAGATCTTATAAATTGGTGGTTCCCCAAATATAAAACGTCTATTTTTATAGATTAATATCTACTTTTGACAACGTTTTCCGGCTTTCACAAGTTAAAAATGGTTAAATTGTTTTCATTTGTACCAAGAAATTACGCCCACTTCCGGATTTGAGAAATTTCAGGCACTTCTAAGATCACTTTACACCAAAACATTATTTCGGTATATATATTCCCGTCTTGCGAAGTTTCCGAGATAAGGAAGTTCGTGTTATGACAAGTTTCGCTGTCCATATCCCTTAAATATATCAAGCGTAATGCTTCATTACGTATGCTTCGTAGAACAACAAAACGTAATGAAACATTTTTAATAAAGAACCGCGAGGACCATGTTCCTCCTGAGTCCAAATATTTCTAAAGGACTTTACTAGAGCATAACGCTTATACTGAACGAATATTTAACAACCTATTAGACCTACAGTGCACTATTTGTGCATCAGAATTGACTACAAAGCAACACAGGAGGGAATACTGAAATCCTTCTTGTGAACAACCCTTACAAGCAGCCATCAGCGCTATCCATGTTATTAATTATTTTCCTAAACCTCGGTGTGGCAACACGCCATCTTGCAATGGGGGGTTTAATGCCATTTCTTAAAACTGCTGGGATTATAGCACTCATGAATTATCGAATACACTCTTAGTGTCCAGAAATGCTTCTAGAGTAATAGCTTTTCAGCGATTTTTTAATTCACTCTTTGAGTTCAGGAAGCGCTGAATCAACAGGCTTACTAATTTGTTAGGCATGTTAGCAAAAACCAGGGCAGACATATAGAACAAAACATTTGATGTGGCCGACACAGAGAGAGTTGAACTGATACCAAAAGGATTGCTTTTTCCTTTCGAATGCATTACTCTCTCTTTGAGAAACTATATATAAATTTTAGATCTCGTTTTAACCGATGTTTATGTCATTGAGAAGATTTCGTGTCTATTTTCTCGGTTTACTCAACTCAATAGGTCACCAGGGTGTGCCAGGGCAGCGCTTCTCCTTCTATAAAGAAATAAATTGTATTTTTGCGGTTTCTAGATTTCTCGATTTTAGGTTTATCCATAATTAAGGAAAGTGAAATATAACGATGGTCAGAAAGACAGAGAGAGAGATAGAGAGATAGAGATAGACAGATAGAGTGAGTGAGGGAAAAGAGAGAGAGAGGGCAAGTTACCTCATTTAAGACCTCTCAGTGTAAGAATGTCCTCACTCAGGATCTGAGCGGCAAGAAAAACGAAGCAGTTACTTCTTGCCTTAAGGACGTCAGGCAGGT
Organism: Nephrotoma guestfalica; assembly: GCA_963691935.1. NCBI lineage: Eukaryota > Metazoa > Arthropoda > Insecta > Diptera > Tipulidae > Nephrotoma > Nephrotoma guestfalica. The sequence continues at coordinate 288,288,752 of OY829914.1, read as the reverse complement.
TGGTCTAATACGCTTATTTAGTATAACCAGGTCAGAAGCAGATAAATCACTGACCAAGCGGCTTCTGATTACGATCCTTGACGAAAATGAAAACAGTTTTGACTCCCTGTTGGAATGTAGAACCCCTGGGCCCATTCATCTTTCATGTCAGTTCTATATTATAGTATAGAAGTATGCAATGCTTCTACGTAAATAGGACCTAAAGCCGTACGCCCTCGATTTGCCTACCGCTTAAGGTAGGACGTGAAAAGCAAACTGCGACTGGTGTAGCACCAATCTACGCATTAACATAAATTAAATATGGGACGCTGAATTTTCACTTCAAATTGATGCGTCTCAAATACGAATTTATGTTTATGTTGACTTGTTGAGAATACGGAAGACCGTAAGCTTTCATTGGCTTATTGATCAGATTACGTTTTAATTATAATTTGTCCCGCGTTTATTTACCTTATTTACCTGAAGAAATTTTGAATTTCTTAAGGGCCTGCTCGGTGCTTTTATTCTGATTGACTTTAGTATGATTGGTGAATTGATTTCAATCAGTAAGATATTTCCAATAAACGAACACTTCAAAAGTTTTTGTCTATTTTCCGTTGTTGCCAGATTGTAGATTCTATACCCAGTGAGGTATGGCTTTAGTTCCAGCATGTTAACGTGATTCGGTAACTCTTTGTCTTATGTCCATTCATCCTTTCAACAAAAAATACCATATATTACGAGCACACTCAAGTTGGGATCTAACGTAGGCGAAATAATATCTTTAATGCCTCTATCGTCATTGTCAGTATCTCCAGTGTAACGTTTAATAAAGCCAAACATAGAATTAGCTGTAGCTTTGCACGACTCGATGTGATTAGTGAAACTCAGCTCACCCTGTTTAGCACTACATCCAACTAGTTTACATCGTTTGGTCACTTACGATTAAACGGTAAATAAATAATTAAAATTTGAAACAAAATTCCTGGATAGCACCTCATTGCAAGAAAATCATAGCGTTTTAATTAAATTTCGTAGCGTAATCGTGAAGTCAGGATTGGTCAACACGCTTTGGTCACCAATTCTTTAAAATTTCATATTTCCACGGGGTCTTAAAAGTTTACCAATGCTAATAATTTTATAAATCCAACGATCGTAACATTTTTTCAACTATCATTGAAGATTGATCACTAACTGTTTTCGTTTGGTCAACCTTATGTAAGGATTTATTTTGAAATTTATATTTATGACTAAACGAGTACAATAAGTGACCAATCCTCAATGATAGTTAACCTAACGATTCCGATCAATGTATTTATACAAGTAGTAGTGTTGGTAAACCTTCCAAATCCGAACAATCTGTTTCTTATGGAAAGCTTAGTTTTTAATGAATTTTCGCAATAAATTGTTACGTTGTGATGACTAAATGAAAACCACTGGTGACCAATCCTCAATGTTTGTTAATAACAATCCCGAACGTTGCATTTATAAAATTTAAAGTTTTGGCCAACTTTTCAGACCCGAGCACTTCGATTCGTGTCGAGAGATGAGTTTTTAACGTATTTCCGCAATAAATCGTTTCGAAGGGGTAACACAACGAAAACAACTAGTGACCAATCGCCAATAACAGTTGTCAAAAACATTCCGATCGTTTGGATCTTTCATATTATTAGGATTATCTAATACTATGTTGTTAATTTTGAAGAATGAAATTCCTAAATAAACGACGAACCTGATTTTATTATAAAACACAATTTTGATTTCGTTCAAACGCCAACATTTGTTGGCCAATCCTGACCTAGTGATTACCTAACGAACGGTATGATTTTCTTGCGATTTTTTTCAAATTTTCATTATTTATTTACCTTTAATGGTAAGTGACCAAACGATGAAAACTGGTGACCAATCTTGACAAACGATGCTTAAACCAAGTTTAATCATCATTTTTATCAAAACCTTTGGATGGGGTGCCAAAAAGGCGGAACTGTGAAACTCGTATTTTTTTTATTATCTTTGCAATCTGTTCTGGAACCGAGGCTCTCCCAACTCTTTCACGGTTTGCTTTGTCCCTCCTTAATTTTACGACGTTGCCAGCCAATTGGAGGAACAGGAAGTCCGAACATCTTTATAGATTTTAAGGGCTTTTGCCGATATTATGGCCTTTGATTAATTAATCATTGCAGTGATTTCTTTAATGAAGATGGCGACAATTCAGGGGCCAATATGGGAGTCTTGAGGCACGTCGGAGGTAGCTGAATTTAACTCGAACTTATGTTCCCCACTTCTCACTTGAAAGTGGTTGCTCACGTATGATTTAAACCAGGTTACAAACGGACTACAGAAACCAAATTTATACAAGCATTTTAAGGTTTTGTAATAACTGATGGAGCCAAAGGCCTTAGCAAAGTTTGTGTATACTACATCAACCTGCGCTTGTAATATTCAGTTTTTTTTATTGTACCACTCGTGTTATTTACCACTTCTGGATTGATTGAAAATTAGGCACAGTGGAATTGCTAAATTTTTGAAATCTCGTAATAATGAAGCTGGTTTACCATCCGGACCGCATGCATCTCTAAACGTTTCTAGAGCGTGATATATATCTTCCACTGCAATTTATGGCATTTGTACGGACGCATTGTTGGTGCTTTAATTTGGTTTTAAGTATTTATCGATGTCTTCTGGCTTATACTGATTGAAAAAATTAGTCAAACATGTTGATATAACTTGTAAATCACAAGGCTTTTGTCCTATAAGTGTCATACTCTCCGGGTATCTGTTAGTCGCACACTTTGTTAGAAAGTAGGTCCAAAAGTGAGTTTATGTTTGCTAGCCTCGGCGTAACCTTCGATTTTCTCGTTGCCTTTTTATTTTTTTAAGTTTATTACATATTCAACGTAACTGTGTGGTAACCTTTAGATTTCATGCAGCTGTCATTTCAGTGCTACATAGAAGTTAGTAACATTATATAATGAGACACTTCCACAAGAACATTTTACCCTTCACAAACGCAAATAATTCATTAATATTAGAAATGTAATTTACTATGTTGCCAATTATTCACTCTATCACCACCATTTTACAACACAAATAACGATTTAATTAATTTTTTTTATTTTTATTGCATCTCTTCAACATCATTTTTATCCCATAAATGTATAATCCGCGTTACCACTTTAAGGCAACGGAAAAATAAAAGTCTCAAGACGTCTAATATCGTATAGATAAAACTCTGTAAATAACATAAAATACCCTCACCAAGAACCATAGTACATAGAGTTACACAAACGACAGAACAATTATGTAAGATAAGAGTTTAGCTCTCTCTATAAATAAAATTATTTATTTTGTGTGTGTCGTAGAAGAGGAATTTTTTCTTGATTTTCTTCAGTCGTCTTCCCATTTTTTTCCATTTTAAATAAACAAAATTAAATGCCAATATTTATTTTTCACGCTTTCCCGGAATACACATAACCCACAATTTTATCTCTTTAGCTATCGCAATCATTTTTTTTCTATAATATTTTCTCAATATCGTTGTACTACTCAACTCCTTAGCAGTCGATATAATATGGCAACCGTAAACCGTGGGGTGGTTTGAATACACAGCCAACTCAAGTCTTTTTAATATCATATGTTACAATCTTAACCCTGATAACATACGAAAATATATCATGTTACTGGTGTTAGGCAAATAGGAACACTATACTATATATGATACTTGAGTCGGTTTAAGGTCTGCAAGCTTTTCATAATTATTGAGCAGGTAACGAGTCTCTGATTTCGTTGCGGTGGGATATTTACATTTGCCACCTTTATACGCCACGTAAATATTTTTTCTATAAAATTTTCACATTGAAATTGTTTTTGTTGTATTTGCTTCCTATAAGCAAAAGTTCAAACATTCCAAACAAAAGCTATTAAACGAAATGTAAGCTTTCTTTGCTTTTCCGTTGAAAAATAAGCAAAATTATGCGGTGATAATGAAAAATACCGAGAAGAAGAAGATCCAGGAAGGAATTTTTTTTATATGAAAATGTTGTGGTTTGGCATAATTGTTGTTCAACGATTAAACATATAACATCTGAGCATCTCGGTTTCTTCGTTTTAATCATAATGGTGTGGGGTTTCCAGTTTCCACGAATACAATATTGAATGGCCCCTAAAGCAATTTTGTTAATTTTTATATTAAACATTTTATTTGATTTGACTCCATTCATAAAATTGCAAATTGTGGAAATTAAAAAATGATTTAGGATCGTTCTTCAATATGTTATATCTGATTCACTACTCAGTGTCATATTTCAATTACCATAGTTCTAATAGTTGTATTGAGCTTACAAAAAAGACATAATGAGTAAATAAATTAATTTCTAATTAAGCAGTTCTTATTAAAAATTATTAATGCTCGTACAATTAAACAAAATAATATTTATTTTAATAAACCTAAAGCCATTGATACTTTCTTAAAGCATAAAATACAGATTGCTTTTGATGTAGCAAATAAACGGATTTAATCGATATTGATAGAGATGGGCGTTTCACATCGATAATGTCGTCTAATCATCGACAACTTCGACTACTTGCATGACAACGTCGACTAATTGTAGACAAGTCGACAACTTTTGGACTTGTTAACGCAAAGTATTATTACTGTAAAATGTACCTGTCTAAGTTGAGCACAAAAAACGAGTTTCTTGGTCTACTTTCGGAGGTGACCAACTTAAGAAAAAATTGAATGTGTAGCACAACTTACTTGCTAATCTGACCAGTTCTACTCGGTATATTTCTGAGCGCCAAGCTTTGAAACTTCAACTGCTGAATGCCCCTGGTGGTATTACTTAAAGAAACAAACTACAATTTTAGATTCTTTGGTTTTTAATGCAATCTTTCGAATTCTCCGAGAAGTTTCAATTTAATGTTAAATCTAAGAACTGCTTTTATTTTTAAAATTATTAAAATTATTAACATTTTTTATTTGTATGGGGATTACAGAAACTGTGCTAGAAGCCAAAATAATTACATAAAGCCTAGGACAGAGCAGGTCTTCTTATCGATATCACGGTAAATATCTCCTTAAAACGGATGGTTAATATTAAGGATTTTCACCTTGCATTGACACTATAAGTGCCGCCATTTGTTCCCAGTTAAACATTACATTATTTATGAATTAGGCACTTTATTGTCTTATTTTGTCAAATGTGGCTCCGATTTTTTTAGCGAAATGGGATTTTCTATTCGCGACCACTTAATGGCTTCTTGACTTACTCTTCTCTAATTCTTACGTGATTTTATTATTACAAGTTCTAAATTAATCAATTACTTGAGAAGCTCATTCGCCGAGAATTAATAAATTTATATTTAAATTTACTGTCTATCTAAATTTAGTATTTAAATCAAAAAAATTGTAATTCTTTGTTATATCACAGAGTTCTATAAGGTAGTGTTGCATTTCACACGGGACCTTTATAAAATTTTACTCTTGGCCAGTGTTGTACCGTGTTGTCTGCACCGCATAGATAACTAATATTCTACATATGTAGAGAATGTATGTGGAATATTAAACAAATGACGTCGACAATGTAGAAAATGTAGACAATGTCGAAAATATTGTTTCTGTTAGAAATCAGAATAGTCCTATGATTTCTTTGTTAATTGAACCATTTCGGCTTCGTGGAGCTTCTTTTCTAACTCACATTTGAAAAATTTCAACTCAATTTTTTATGTATGGCAATGACGTACTCCTATGTATCTAATATGTGTTGTTATGCTCGGAAAACGGTGTCCCATAAGAAAAAATGGACATTTCTTGGATATAGTTTAGCTGGCTTAGTACAATTTTAAAAATATTTCAAAAAAGGTAAAACCCCGTGTTATAAAATGTAGGGCTATATACACGATAATCTTTTAAACCAAATATAAAGCTGTCAAAATAAACTGCTTTGAGCCATGGTACTTCAATGAACAAAATCATCACCACGCAATAAAATGTTAAAGCACAAATTTATGAATGGATAATAACGGCAATCACACAGTACAAATTTAATTTCGGTAAAATCGCTCAAATACCCAAATATTTTTATGAACCTTGTAAATCCAACGTGCACAAATATTTGATTATACACACAACCAATTCGTGTGTCCGCTGAATAGAGAATTGCTTTCAGATCCGCGAATTTAGCCTCAAACGTAACCACATTTTATTTGGTCTCGTTAAAATATATCTTGACGAACTCGATTCCGACTAGAATTGCAGGTTATATTTTCTGGTTCCTTGACTAAACTACTCGTAGCGGATTGCATCGACAACTGTGTTGTACCTATGGTATATTAAATCAGGGGTAACAACCTGGGTTAAAATAAAGCCAACTACCGGTGTATGCTTATTTACCAAAATGTAAATAATGCGAGCTACTGGTTCTACGGCGGTTACCGAGTGATATACGAGAAACAATTTTTGAACCAAATTCAGCAAATACGCGAGAACTTATATTAATCCAAACATTTAATAATACTTTCATTTAATATTATTTAACAAATTTCTAAACCAACAAATTTTCATGTATTGGTGCACAAATCCGGCAAATTGATATAAAAAGAAAAACCAAAATTTCCACTAAAAAATTCTTCACAAAATGACTCAAGAACAATTTAATGGTTCTTCATTGGTTTTGTAAAAAATGTTCATGTATATTATTATATATTGTATTCTTCTTCAGCGATAAAGCGGGGGATATGTGAACTAAAGTGCTGGTAATAAATTTATTACTTTTCCAAAACCTTTCAACCATGATTGTTTTATGTGTCACATGATTTTATTAGAACGAACTAAATGTAACTGTTTCCAGTGCCACAACGGTAGTTTTGAGTACAAGCGTGCTTGAATTTATTTTGGAACATTCTTCAAAACCTTTCAATGATATGAGATAAGTATATAAGCGTAACCAAAGAAACAATTTGCTACCAGCGCCAAAACCCTGAATTTGAAATAAAATTTGCCTTCGTCCAAAATCTAAAAACGATAAGCCGCATGATCATATCAGAACGAGAAATAAATTGTAATCAGCGCCACAATAGTATTTTGGAGTATTAATCAGATGATTTGTGACATTATTCAAGACCTTTCATTGATAAGTCACACTTTCTATAATAAATCAATTATTCGCACCCAGCGCCAATACGGTAGATTTATCAACTAAATAGCTAATACAAAAATTGTATTTTTTTCCAAGACCTGTAAAATGATGGTGCTACATACATGATTGTACGGGAATGACAAAAATTATAACTGCTTCCAGCGCTACAACTGTAGTTTAAATACTAAGGTTCTTCAGAAAATTTTACGACATTCGTCAAGACTGTTTCAATGATATACGATAACACGATAATAAACGTTATACGATAATAAACGTTGTAACTGTTTCCAGCGCCACAGCGGAAGTTTTTAGTACTAAGATTTTCTGGAAAATTTAAGGCATTCTTCAAGGCTTTTTCAAAGATATAGGCAAGTACATATTTTATAATAAACGAAAAATTGGCTACTACCGCCGAAACGGTGGATTTATGAAGGAAAGTTTATTAGAAATTGTGGTCTGATCCAAAATTTTTCAAACGGTATACTACACGAGTATATAGGAAAAATGTATAAAGCAATGTCATGGTATTGGGTGATTTCCAATGGCAGGTACCGACCCCATTAAGGTAGAGATCCGACAACTTTCCAATGCACCGAATTAAAAATAATTGGCGAAAAATAATTCAAATCGCATAAGCCGTTCTTGGAGGTACCTTTAAACCTAAAGAATTTTGGACCAGGGTAATTGTTTATCATTTTTATCAGGATTTAAATAACTTGACCTTGACAGACCGAAATTAAAACAACAAAAATAGTAATAATCTAGATTGTCTGCAAATATTCTACATACTCTACGCATTGTCGACATTTTCTACGCCAAATGAATTGTCTACGCTATTTTCTAGACGCAGAACACTGTCCTTGGCTAAAAATATTAAGCTACGTTATCATAAAACGGATTAAATATCCGTCTAGTCTTTAAATTAGAACTTTTGCGTTTTTTTTAAATTTTCTTCTACAAAAGTTGCCTCATAATCAAATTACGAGTGATATTTCTTGATTTTGTCAAAAGTAAAAGTAGTATTCTCAATGTTTAACAATACCACATTATCCACCGATATCCACGAATTCTCAAGATATACAACGGGTTCTTGGAGAAGAACCTGGAGCTTAATACTATAGACCCATCACTCTTTTATGTACTCTTTCTAAACTATTTGAGAAAATTGTGAAGCTCAGGCTGCTCAATCGTCTCGGTAAGATTAAATTTCTAAACGAGAAACAATTCGGTTTCACAGCGGGGAAATCTACTGAGGAGGCATTAGTTGCTTTCCAATCGACCACCTGAAGTAATTATAAGCACTTAAGGTTTTTGTCTTTGCAAAATTAACTACGCACAACTGTCCTACCTTTTTATTATGAGTAGTTGAAAGCAGTTACGATAAATTTGTTCGCTAGGTGATTGTGTGTAGTATTTTTCTGTCAAAAATATAATTGATTGTCATATGTGAAGCGCTAATAAAATTCCGGTATAGATATTTTTTGATTGAAAACTTAATAATACACTGGAACAAATTAACTACACATTTGTAGGTTATGTTTTGTTTTTGTCTTTTTTGAGCTTTTCAATTGACACATTACCCAATAGACATTTTTGTACTTACAAGTACTTGCGGAGGTCGATTGGAAAGCAACTGTTGTTGCACTTTCCAAGTAATATATATTTGGCCATAAACGAGACTCAAAAGCCTACTGGAAGCCTACTTTATTTCTAGATATATCCAAAGCCTTCGATAGTGTTGATCACAACATTCTATTTACGAAATTGAGGTTCTCACAATTATTTTTGAATTTTTGACTTATAGATTGGCTAATGTTCTCACAATTAACTTTTAACTCAGATAGACGCTAAATGGAGGAAATTCCTATAGGATTGTTTATTTTATAGAAAACAAAAGTATAAAACATTTAATCTTCAAATTTATTTAAATTTTTTGTAATTTTTGTAAATGTTAAATTTTTCATCATCATTGCAAAGATTGTAAAAGCTCCCATTGAAATTATCAGTTCCGGTACTCAGATTTCCACCAAATCTCGCAAGGATCTCAAAATTAATGGAAGAAGTTTTAGTGTGAAGTTCTATTCTGAATGAAACTAGCTCGAATTTTCAGTCCGAAATTTTAATTTTTTAGTGGCAGTCCACTTCTGTCAAGCCAAGAAATACGAGTTAACACAAATTACGTACACCACCGGTTTCGTTGAAGTTTGACTACAAAACTGAGAGATTTTCAGACAAATTCTATTTGAAATTATCTCGAAAAAGCTCGAATAATGTCTCACATGCGATTGACAAGCACTTGCCGTGTACATGAGTAGTGAGTTATTTCCTGAAATTTTTTATCTGGAATTGTGTGGTTATAGTCGCTTGAATATCGTCTAATCTTCTTTTCAAATCGTATTACTATTTAGTAATAAACTACTAATTACGAATGGGTTAAAGATTTTAATATTGGGTTAATTACGAAGTCTAGGAATATTTCCAGATATAGTCAAATGCAATATTCAAGTGACTAAATATCCAGATCATTCCAGATATAATTTTTCTGAAATGATCACAGCTTGTAGTCAAAACTTCAACAAATCCGGAGGTGTATGTCAAGTTCGTGTGAATCGAATGTGAAACGAGATTCAAACGACTGTATTCTGATAGTTTCATATAGAATTTTTCTGCAAAAATTAAAATTCTGTGCTGAAAAGTTATGCTTAACTGCATGGAGGTCAACCACTCAGTGATAAATTAGTTTCTACATTATCTGTTAATGAGGATTGGGCTGTCTATTTTTCCAAGCAATTGAAGGTTAACTTCTAAACAGATGACACTGTTCGCTGTCGCGATGGTGACACTTTTTCGGATTGGGATAGTAAACTCTCACGATAGCGAGCTAGTTTAGTGTTTCCATTACATTTTTCCGGCTAAATAACAGGTTAGCTTCGTATATATATCCGATTGGACTGTATAGATACAAAATTTTGGTAAAATATATTTTTTTAAAATCTAAATTCGTCATTTCCGCCAAATTTTAAAAAATCGATTTGTTAGTTTGAAATTTGTTTAACAATCTTTTTGTTTCTAATCGTTTTTGAGTAAATGCTATATACTTTTCAAAAATTTAACTTACTGAAATTTGGTAAAAATTGTCTGATATAATCAAAAATCATTATTGTCGCTTAAATTTCAAAAAGTCAACAACCTTTGTTGAAAATTTATAATTTTTAAATGTATCTGAATCTTTTACAAAAATTGAAAAAGCTCTTCCGTATGCTGTCACTTCCGCATCACGGATTTCCATCACATTTCGTAATGATCTCCCAGTTTGTAGGGATAGCTTTAGCATGTCCAGTAGGTATGTCCAATTTTAGGTAAATAAAGTTTTTTTTGTATCAAAATTCGTTATTATCAACAAATGGCACAGTGCTTAAAGCTTTTGAGTATGGGTCGGGATGTACCGAGTTCGAATTCCGATAGGCAGCAATGTAATGTGCACGTTAAAAATTGGATGTATAGCCGTACGTCCTCGATTTGTCTACTGTGTAAGGTAGAACGTGAACGCGAACCCCGAAAGAGTTGGGCGAGCTTCGCCGGTCCCAGAACAGATTGCAATGTTAAGAAACAAAAACAATAATTTGTTAGTTTCAACAAATTTTTAAATGATCTGAAGTTATTTTGTTTGAAATTCAAATGCCAAATAATTTTCAATTTATTCGCGAGAAACGAAATAGATCCTATGGGATCTGCCACTTTTGGTGGAGTAATTTCAGCCAATCATCACTGAGGTCTACCAATTTCGATCTCGATTACTCATTTATTTTTTGATGAAGTTGTTTTGGTGACTTTTTAGTCAAAAATTATAATTCCAGATGAAATTTTGGCAACTGTTGTGATTCGACATTACTGCAAATAAATTTAATTTTGAATTTTTTAGTTCAGAGTTTTTATCAGAAAATATACATATTTCAAAATATTTGGAATATGTTTAAACAGCTTTTGCCATTTGGGTAATTTTCCATCGTCCTTCCAACAAGAGTTCAGTAGGCCTAGAATTTCTCCAGAATTAGAATGGACTGCCGGTTTTAATGCGATATTTGAATTATGGGTCTGGTGCTGTTTACAACTTGCTTAGAGGAATTCTTTAAATTCTCCATAGTAATCGGTTGAACCACTTGTCTTTTTTTAGGCCTTACATTATCGTCCTGTATGGCCTGACCCATCAATCGTAGTCAACCTTGTTGCAAATATATTTCCATGCTTTGCGCTTAATTCTTTTAATAGCCAGGTTTAGTTTAAATCTAGCCTAATTACATTTGTGCTAAAGTGCAACCAATGCTGCACTGCATCTAGTAAACTACGATAATCTTCTCGCTCCATGGTATTTCTTGTTCAATTTGGATATTTACCCGTTACTCCTGTGGTTAGGCGGACGGTAGTTTTTACGACTCTATAGGTGTTATTGCGTTACAGGCCATGCACAGTTTATAAGTTAGGTTGCTTGAAAATTTGTGATGCTTCCGAGTGCACCTCGCCCAACATTGTAATTTTCATGAATATTCTTAGACTTCCATGCTTGATGGTCGCTTTGCTTGTATCACTGTCTCGCACACCTTTACAGGAGAGCTTACATTGTTACATAATACTATATCGAGAAGCGCGACAGTGTCTCTAAACTAGCCTGGCCTCGACTATTGGTAGGAGTGCTGTTCCATTCTACGATCCTTGCGTCGAAAACCCCTGCTTTATGAATGTCCTTCGATCCCTGGCATCACCGATTAGACGGTCAAAAAACTAATAAAATCCTCTATCGATATGCTGCTGTTGTGTTCTCTTCGAAGGGCTGTGTGCTGCGTGAGCTTATTGCGCAGCTTTACAGGTTGAATATCCGACTTACCTATTTCATTTTAAATAGAAACATAATCTACAGTTCGCGTACAGACTGTAATAATAGATTAGTTATTAGTGCAATTCCTAAAAATGTCACCTCTTTACCGCATTTGTAGCAGAATTTGGAGCGTTCGATCGTGCCACGACATACACTTGAAACAACAAACCACCCATCAAATGTTTACGTATTGTAACCGCATCGGAGGCTTTCGCGCCACCACTTTCGCCACTTTCTTTCTCAAAAAGTTTATTATACTCACTAGGAGAATTTTAACCATGTCAAATTGTTACCAATGATCGATGAGGATCTCGTCGAATTCGAAAATTGTCTTTTTCCGTCTTCTCTGGAGTCGTGATGGCAGGAGCCCGCATGTTTACTCCTTAAATCCACCGATACTGTTTTTTTGGAATCCTAAACCGCAAATTTATCTTACCGTTGTCAGACCATGGTTGGTTTGTTATCCGAAGTTCCTACCCCATATCTCCCACAATTTACACCGACTGCCAGGTATGCAGAAGAAACTCCTAATATGAAGGACAGACACTGATTAGACAACTGTCTAATATGAAATGGACGTTTTTGGGGTTGTGTGTACTTATGACGGCATAGACCCACCATGTTTGGCATAATCGTTTGAGGAAATCTTTCTCTCTAACTGAAATTTTATGGAAAAACTTAAGTATGAAGTTCCATTTTGAATAATCAATCCTCCTAGATTGTAGAGATGCTATGGAAGCTACCACTTATGGTGAACCAATTTCTACCAAAAATCACTGGGATTTCTCAATTTATCGTAAAATCTTAAATTTTTAGTTCCACACTGATCAGCCGCTACGTCTGGGTCGTAAAGAGGCGTTCAACTTTTAGTATACACAGAGCCCATTCACACATATATACACAGATAATTTTTAAATACTATTATTTGTACTTCGGAGTTAAAGTGAAAATTTTCATGATTGTCCTTTATTTTAATTCGTACAAGAACGTAAAATTGAAAATGATTAGATCAAGACGCTTCAAATAAATTTTTGATTTATTTAGAACTCTAAATCTCTAAATAGCCAGCTGTGTATACTTACCGCGATATGTGTTCGCCTTTTTTGACATAAAAGGTTCAGTGGATTTATGTAACCTCTTCATTACAGTGTGTGTGTGCGTGTGAAGCTGTGTGGGTGTATTTTTATAGAAAAGTGATAAATATTCGAAATGTAGTAACATAGTGGATCGGTATTATTGCCAATTTATTTTAGAGTCGTTTATTTTACAATCGTTTTTCTCATAAATGATATAGTTTTCAAAATATTTGCAAGAAACGAAAACGCTCTTTTGGAAGCAGTCACTTCCGGTAAGCCGGTTTTGGTCTAAAACCACTGGGATCTTCCAATTTAGGGAAAAGCTTAAATCCAAAGTTTCGCTCTGATCAGCCGCTCCGGCTGGGCCGTAGAGAGGTCTCAAACTTTTAATATGTCTAATAATAGATAATTTGTTTCATTTCGACGGAATAACGAATGATAAATCGGCAGTGACTTTTATTTATTTAGAACTCCAAAACTTTACTGCAAAACTTAAATAAGGGAGATCAATATTTAATTTAATTCATTTAGTAACATTTTTAAAAAGGTTGGTGTTGCATATCACTCAATATTTGTATAACTAACTTCGTTTATAAGAATTTGCAAAATTTTAAGATTCTTTCGCAGAAAAACTTTTCTCATACAGTCATTACATTTTGCAATTATTACAACCAAATAGATTTACAATTACTGAAAAGCAAAAATGAAAAACTACAAGCTATGGAATGTTACATAATTCGAGCCAGTACATACAGTATTCTGCTGACCGGAAGTCAAAGCTCAAGGACCATTTTTCACATAAAGCGTTTTAGTGCTTTAAACTTTGGGCGTTCTGTATATTTTGATTTTATCTTTTACGACAAATATCAAGTACAACATTTATTTAATTTCAACTTGTAATATAACGGCACTTTATTATCCTTAAATTACGGGATGTTTCACAAAGTATGAAGAACATATTTTTGTATTTTTATAAGACGTGATGCGGTTTTCCACATCACTACTGTACGCACCTCAACATTGTGTTTCATTCTCGTTCATACAAACATATTTTATACGGTACACACATTGCCATCTCTTTCACACAAACCAATTATGACAATTTCCCTTAACTTCTTCATTTGTACAAATTCCATTTTCCCCACTCATTCAATATTTCAATATCTATTTGGTAACATTTCCCGGAAAACAAATTTTCATATTTTTTCCGTTATTTTTCTCGAGATACAAAACTTTTGTTGTTGTTTTGACATGTTTGTTTTCTTGTAATCATCTTGTGCTCAACATCTATTCACTTGAGGACTCCGCACACAAAACAAAATATTAATATTTTTTTGTGTTAATCTCGCGGAAAATCTTTCTTAAAAAATTTTTTTTTTGTGTACGCAACAGCAATCGTTGTATTTGTATAAAAGAAAAGTTTTTTCGTTTTGTTGAAGTTGGCGTTGTTGTTGTTTTAGTGTTATATTTTGTGATTCTATTTGTGCTCTGTGTACTCGATTGGTTGTTGTTGGTTTTTCCAATTTTCTGTTTATTATAATTCAGTTGACTGTTATCACTCGATCGAATCGGTTTGAAGATATAAGAAATATATTTTGAAATTATAAAGATTTTGTTTTGTATTTCGGGCAGTTTTTTTTAAATATTTACGAATAGCTTTTTATTTTTATTTTTTTTTAAAAACTTTTTAAAGTGATTTTTTTAGGAGTTCTTAAATCCCTTTGCAAAACTTTGGTATTTGCTAATTATTTTTGGTTATGTGAGTGGAAAAGTTCGGAAACCTTTTTGAAATTTTTTACCGTTGGTATGTTAAGTGAATTTTTGTTTTATTTGAAGTGAAATTATGTGAAGTGAGCAAATTCCATGGTAGTGAAAAATATTTTCTTCTTAAGATAAGAGTAAAAATAAGTGTTGATATTGTAATTGAGTGGAATTTTTGTTAAGTGTATTTGTTTTTTTGGAGATACATACTTGTTGAGGGTGAGTGAATATTTGTTTTATTATTTTTTGATTAAGGTGCTTTTTGGCGTCAAAATAAAGCCCGTCGCTAAAAATAAGCCCACGTACAAAAATCTATAATTTTCAGTATTGTTATACGATAAAAATTTGTTGTGGTAATTTTCAATTAATTTATAATAAAATTGAGAGGTTTTAAGTAGGAAGTAGTGGTGAAATTTCAAGATTTTACTACGATGCTGGAAATTAAGTATTTTGCATCAACATGTTTTTGTGAAATTTGATTGCGTTGATTTATTAGATTCATTCACATACAATTTTTGGTATAACAATAGACGAAATTACGTTAATTTAATTTTGCTGTATCAATTAAAGAAAATGTTCTCTGTTTATGTGAAAAATTTCTAACGTAAAGTAGTTAGTACACCCCACTGCCAAGTTTTTTTGTTAATAGGAACTTGTAAACAGTAATCAATTTTTAGTTGTCGATTGAGTTGAAATGACTGTTAGAACAATTATTTTTTTAGGCGTAGTTGAATGGAAACTTGGTGTAGACTCCGAAGCACTACTAAAGTTATTTGTTTGTTTATTCTCGTATCAATTCGCACCTTTATAAAATTACGAATTTATTTATAATCCGGATTTTAATAAAATTTGGCAATTTAATTGCTGCGTACCGCAGGTTACCGAAGCATTGAAACAATGTCATATTTGAAATTTGTTGCCAATCTCGGCATTTAATGTTCAAATGTGTCACTTTTGGTAAATCTTGTTCTCTTTCTTTTACATTTTATGTTTTGATGTAATGTTGAATATAATTTAAGGAGATTTCTTTTTTAACGAATGGGTTGTAGCATATGAAAACGGGTTTTTTAACTTTTAAGGGCCACTCATACCTAAAAGTAATTTTATTTAGATTCTCAACCAAAATTGATTAATATTGTAGAAAAGTATTTAGGTACTTCTACATTTTTCCAACGCAAAGGAAATATAAACAAATTTTTTACTAATGTTTTCCTCAAAATTAAAACAGTTCATATTCCTTGAAAATATCTCAGTGAAATTGAATTTGGCAGCGGCAGCTTCCAACCGGAGTTTTTTTTATATATTTCTTGAATAAAATTTAAAATCAAGTTTGCCGTAAAATTATTTCTGAGGGGTTTTCCAAATTTTTTAGCTGGAGTGACTTTTTAGTGGTTTAATCGATCGCTTAAACTGAAAAATCGCAGTATATTCCAGCGGAAAAGGAAAACCACCATTTTGTATGTGTGAACAAAGGCCATTGCCAACAACCACGCGCGTGTAACTTCAATCATCCTAATTATTTCGAACTTAGCCGATCTTTTAAATTTTTACAGGATTAAATGATAAACCAACCATACCACAAGATCCATACCACAAGAAAATCAAAGAAATAAATGTATATCCGTGACTGTAATTATTTTAACCACTGTACAAGAATTTGATCAGCTTAACGATAGAAATCTTCGAATCCTTATGGATTACCGATTTACGTTTACTTTTCCCATGGCCAATTTTGTGTTCCCAGTCAACAGAATTTCTTTTTGTTGGGTATACATTTTTCTTGATGAAGCACATTGTCATTCCTCCAATTTTACCAATTTTTTTAAATCTCCGCACATTTCATTCGTTGTCGGACGGAACAAAATTAAGGTTGTCTCGTTTTTCTTTCACTATTAATTTTATGAAAGGAAATGCAAATTTGCCAACTTCCTGGTCGCATCGCTTATAGGATGCTCTTTTATAAATACGGTTTGTCCAATGCTTAAAGTTCGTTCTCTCGTTCGTAAATTGTATCGGTTTGCATATTTGTGATATGACGATCAGGCATTTCTGCCCAATCTATACAACTTTCATATGTCAGATTCAATTTATTCAAAAATATATAGTCGTGCGTTATTTTGTTGTTTCCATACAAGAAAAAGTGATGTGAATAATTTGTCGACTCACCAATAGAATTTCTAAGTGATCCAGCAATTTGTGGAAAAATTTTGCTCCAATTCGAATGTTTGCCTAAAATGTTAGCTTTAATAGTTGTAATTATAGTTTTATTTACTCGCTCAGGGGCGTTACCTAGGTAATAGGCGGTCTTTATTTGTGATATTCCGTAGCCTTTCATTAATATCTGAAACCCTTTTCCCAGAAACTGAACGCTGGTAACACAATGCATAAATTTTGAAACACTAAATTGTAAAAATATTTTATTTTTCAAGCAATTAGCAATGCTTACGACGTGGTTTTGTGAGTGTTTTGGCATAAATAAATTTTGATAGATTATCCAATGTAATCATTATTGCGGTTTTACCGGGTTCAGTTCGTGGTTAAGACCCCAACAAATCTAGATACAAGTTCTGCCAAGCTGGTTGATATCGTTAATTTTCCTAAAAAGGTGATCGTAAACATTGGTCTTTTTGAACTTTTTGCAAATTTCGCAGTTGTAGTCATGCACTATAATTATCAATTTAGTCCAGTAGTAAAACCGTCGCACTCTTTCCAATGCTTTTTAATTCCGCCATGAGCAGCTCAGTATCACATGCTCTTTATGAATTAAACTGGTAGTGAATGATGTTGGAATCCATAACTTAGGTTTAAACACTTTTCCGATTTTGATTCAATTTGAGTTCTGAGTTTCAGCACATATATTCATCAAATAAATCCAAATTTTTCAAATTAATATAGATAGATATAACTTCTGCAACACTCTCTTCATATATCCAGAACAGGGCATCAACAACCGCACGGTTTCTTTACCCTTCTGGTGAACAATGGCGAAATCGAAAGCTTAAAGCTTCAGACTCCACCTGCCGGGTTAATTTTTTGAGAAATAAAGGCTATAAGTTTCTCATTACCATCGTCGTCGAATTGAAAGAATACACTAGCAATACCCTACTCGCGTTATATCGAATGATGAACGGTTTCTCGAAGTCGAGATTGTGTAGGACAGGAGCACAGCTTAGAAGATTTTTAAGTTTCTCAAATGCCTTTTCTCCAATTAGTTTCATTCACTTAATCCCTCTACGATGTAAGTCAGTAATAGGAGCACTAACGTCTGCATACTTTAGTATAAACCGACAATGTCAGTCTGCCATACCTAACAATAGTTGTGTTTGGTTCACGGTGGTCGAAGTTGGAAATTTTTTAACAGCTTCTGCTTTAGAAGGATCCGTTAGCCCACAATAATTCCGCTATAGTCTTGAGAAGTTCCAGATGCACGTAAAAACCAGCTGAGACAATTAGTAAATCGTCTAGATGTACAAAAATATTTTCTCTATAAGCTGTTAGGGTATTACTCGAACCATTATTCTGCATGTGGTGCGTTGTGAAATTCAAACGGCATGACATAGACATTTTATATTCCAAAAGTTTAGTTCTTTGTTCTTAGAAATGAAGGGAAAGAAGCAATAATTCGTTTTAATTGTTCTTCTTGCATCGAATTAAGAACATGACGGTTCAATCTGGTATTCATATTAGCAGTTAAGAGGTTTAATTTTAACCTTTATAGATTTTAAAAAATCTTCGGAATTATTTCCTAAGACACTGACGGTCATACGTCTATCCAATAAGACTAAGAGTGTTCGTCCTTTAATCCTTATTTTAGCATACGGCCTAGGATCGTCATCTTTGTATTCGCTGATGGTAGAAATGCTTGTCGGACAGTGGTTCCTCACTTTATCTCACGTTCTTGATTTTATTAATTAATCAGTTACAAATGTTTACTGAAAATTCGGACGCACTTTGCAAGCCGAAAATCGATGTCCCTCCTCATGGCAATTCCAGCAAACTATGAACATACTTGGATGTAATATTTCTACATTGCTGTCTCTTTCTACTCTCTCGTCGTAACTTGCAGACCCTGAAAGATTCATTATTCACATTTTGCGATCTATTTTAGTTGCTTGAAGATAATTTCATAATAACCGGATTGAAGAATGTACCGAACTGTGAGAAATAGCACAAGATTTTTGGTATTGGCCGGAATCATCTGTAAATGTGAAAAGACTCTTTTTCATATAATAGACCGAAAATTGTTCTGTTGATATTAAAAATATCGATGTGCACCCCTTCTAATGGTTTTTTAGTGCTGGGTCTCAGGAATATTTTCCGGTCGTATTTATGGGAACTGCATATGCTACATGCATTAATATGTCTTTTGATTATACTACTCATCTTAGGAAGAAAGTAAACTCGTCTAATTTGGCTTTCAACCCATGTTCCTTGATGAGCTTCTTCGTGTTTTCTAACTTCTATTGCATTTTGACGCGCTTCATTGGTTATGTCTTTGACCATTTCTGTAGTAAACATGAAATTACCGTTTTGGAAGAAATTTTCCCGAAATGTTTCTTTGATTGTTTGGTATAGTGGTTCTGGTGCAATGTTTACGGTTTGTTTGCCATTATGGAACTTCTTTATAAATTCAGTAATTTCTTCCTTTTGGGATGAGTTTTTCAAAATAATCGTTCGTCTAAAGTTGGGAAATACCATTCTGCATCGGATGTATCTGCAGAATGGACTGTTTGAATGTCACTATCATTATGATTTGGAGGTTTTCTATTCCAGATTCACGTTGGGCACCGAGGTAGGTACCAAGTATCTCAATATCACTCACAAGAACAGCTCGCACAAGGGGACCGTGATGTCGTCTACTACTAAACACAATCCTTCGATTTTTAGAAAGTTTATAACTCAAAACCAACAAGGTTTAATTAATCATAAACTCAGCGATGGGAATCTTAACCAACAAAGGCATCGTTTTAAACGTGGAACCGATCTATACCCGGGAAGCAGTCTCAAAAGCCGGGCATATCACTTATGGGAAATGAAAGAAAACAGATCTTTAAGAGCAAGCAATAGTCCAAATCTGATTATCTTTGGCGTGGTAAGTTCCCAAATGTTTTCCTTCTATGTTTCTAACAGCATATGCAACCTAGCTGGTACAAATTTAGCAGACAGCTTAGCTCCAAACTTTTACTGTGCCCCACTCTCTGCGAAAGATCTGACAAAAACATGTTGTCCAGAGTTCCGGGGCTACAGTGACGATTTCGACTGCCACACATTATAATAACGAGCATTTCTGTCGTGAGCAATTTTTGTGTAATGAATAATTTGACCACGGATGAGGTTTAAACGGTCGGATTTGTACGATTGCATCGCGGCAAATAAATTTTTATTTACCCGCTCCGCACAATTTCTATCTTAACTGGGGTGCGCAAATGTTAAATTTGATATTTTTAGCAACTCTTGGAATGGCTTCGGCGTAAACTGTTTATCATAATCTGAAGTTATCATTTTTGGACTGAGAAGATCAAAACTACTTCATTTTCTAAAAAGGATCACATAAGGCTATTAGAGGCCCCGAGCAAAGGTTTCATCTGTATACATTTAGAATAGTGAACCAGTAATGCGAGTATATACGATTAACAAGGACAACGTCTCAAAAAATCAGTGGTTGCCCCATGGCTGGTCAAGTGGATAAACTTACTCCTTTATTCATCTTACACTTAGTGCAGTTCGAGACACAATCTTTAACTTCTTCCGACATGCGAGACCAAAACAATTGCTTTTGAAGTCTTTCAAAGGTTTTCGCTACTACCATATGCACCGGCCAAAGGGTAGAGTCACGAAACATGGGCCTGTGCAACGAAATCGCGAGTTAGAGGGATCGGAACCGCCAACTTCCATTTGCCGCCTTGAATGCAAAAATTTGAATTAAAATGTTTTTTCAGAAGAAGAGTTTCTGAGAACAAGGGCACGTCTAAATCAATTTGTAAAACGAGTAGCAGGAGACTTACTCAACCTACATACTTTAGTTTTCTTTGTCGTTACATTACAAGTTATAGTAGATTTTAAAACAGCTAATGACTTTTTGTGAAAGAACGCTCAAAAGAATGCGTCCGGTACTATATTGATAGAGCTCTTTCAATAACCTATTTGAAGATCGTTCATTTCCATCGAACGAGTCTTCCGGATAAGTCCTTCTATAGATAAACAAAACTTGGGAGCGTTAAGTACCGCGGCGTAGCGGTCACGCTCAGTTACTGAATAATTTCGCTGGGATACATTGACCTTGTGCAAAATATCTTTCCGCCGATATCTTGTGCCGATTTGAAAAAGTACGTTGCCTACGCCGACGGTACCGGCGTGCATTGTATGTAGAAATGTCTGCTGCAATCGGGGTGCGTCAAGACGGGAGTGGATGTTAAAGCTTGCTTCAGAAAAGTTTTCTGCTGCCACAGACCATTTGGAGTTCTGTGACGCAAAGTTTTGTGTGAAGTGACAGCAACATCCGTACATCTCCAGGAAGCGTTGAATCTGTTTTGTTGTGTTCGGGCTTGGAAAATCCATGACTATTTGGAAAGCATTAAACAGCCCGATTAACATGGTCTTGAAGTAATATAATGACCATCCAGTACCTAAAAACGCCATCATATCGTGGGATTGCATGTCGAGATGTGCCAAAAGACGCCTTTCAAATCTATAGCAAAAATGTATCGTATTTGATCCAGATGACCCTACAATCAGTTACTCTAATCAAGCAGCGGATAGGCACCTTATTCACTTTGCGGGCATCCAAACAAAATCATGCTTTCCCGACAAATACGGTTATCGGCTACACTTACGAAGTCTTGGTCACTGTTTAGCGTATGGTGTGTTATGCGCAACTAACCATCAAAGTGGGTTATGCGCAGCAACTAATCATCAAAGTGCTTCATAATGCTGAGATTTTCCAGATGCTAGTGACAAAAGTTATCCTTCGACTTGGAAGAGTTGCAGAAGCACAGCTAGAATTATACATGGGTCAAGATTATCCCAATATAGCAGAGTTATAATGTAGGTTTCGGCGAAAACTCTACAGGCAGATTTCCATTCGCAACCCTGCTCGATGTGCAGAACAATACTTGCTTCGAATAGCATCGCTTCGAATATAGCATCGGATAGCATCAAATGCTATTTTCAATTTTATTGAGAGAAGAGAGTCCAAAACTCTTCTGAGCTTCTGCAATCTAGTCTCCTTAACTTCGTGACTCTCACTGACTCTCTTCTCATTATATTTCTCCTTCGAATTTTCCAACCGTCTCTTCCATTTCATTCTCAGTTCTCAACAGTTTCATTTCGCTCTCCACTGTCCGTTATCTTAGCAAGGGTCATCAAAATTTGGCAAACGTCATATACGCATATGCCTTCTAAGATACCATGCATTATACACACAAAGCCTATTTCTATAGAAAAGCTGCATTAATTGAAATAAGTTAATTCATCATCAAAGATAGAAAATTATCCAAAATTTCAGCTCAATTAGACATCGAGAAGTGGACGATCAATCGATTACAAGCATGTAAGAATTGAAAAAGCTCCCATGGAAGCTACAACTTCCGATACACAGATTTTCACCAAACGGAAAAAGTTTAAGTATATGAAGTCAAAATGTCCCGAATTTTGGTGAAATAATTTTTTTTTATCAAAACTCGTCATTTCCGGTAAAATTACTAAATGGTCTGAACTAATTTTGTTTGAAATTTAATTTACAATTTTTTTGTTTCCTTTTTTCGTAATGCTATAGTAAGCCTTGTGTTAGTAAATGATTCAAAATAATTGCAAAAAGCGAGGAATCTCCTATGGAAGCTGCCACTTTCGATAGATCGATGTATTATCATCGACTATGCAAAATTTCAGCTCAATTGGACATAGGGAGGTGGGCGAGAAATCGAATTCAAGTTTTGACCAATAGGAACAGAGCGAGTTAAAGAAAACCACGTTCAAATCACTATACGTGCTACCATTAAACTCAAAATATTAACGTTTAGTTACATGTGGGACACACATTTTTTACTACACAAATTTTGCTCTACTGCGTAGATTTTCTCGTTAAACCCCAGATGAATTCAACATCACGTTTTCCTTCTATTTATATTACTTTGTTTGAAAACAAATTATTTTTAAAGAATTATGTTCGACTACAATAATCATAACAAATGTATTTAATATTTTTAAACTTATAATTACGAGTATTCCATGCTATTTTCGTCTCACTTGAAAGCTAATTTTCATTTTTGTTCAGTCCGATTTAACTGTCAATAATGCATAAAGAAAATGTAAACGCACAACAATACCGATCAATATATTTACAAACCAAGTATTTATGATTGATTTAATTTTTCATTTGAAATTTTTCTCCCAATTTTCTATTTATGAATACGAACACACCAAAAATTAATCATTCATGTTAGCTGCATATTAAACATACGAACCATTGCTATACAAGAAAACGACACGCGTATAATTCCAAGAAATCTGTTAAAATTGAAATCAGAATCGATCCATCTATGCAACTCACCCCATGAACCGATTCAGATTCAATATTTAATTTTTGCTTCCTACGATTTATCAAATTTCAATACAAATATAAAAAATTTTCGCCAAGTCAATAATAATTGGATTATCGTACAGCGATGTATAAGGTTATTATCGTGCGTGGGTCAGAATTTTGTTTATTGGCGCATTAGGGTGCCATATAGCCAATAACCGTAAATGGGGTATAATAAATTTTGTTCGATATGGAAATAATTAATAATCAAAAAAAATTTTATATTTTTATTTGCCACGCGTGCAAACTTCAGTACTTGGAACATTTATTTCTTGTGTTTCGTATTTCTAAACGCCTTTTCAATTATAAATCGATTATTTTATTCTCCTATTTATGTAGATTTAAGATTCTGACGTATCTAGTTTATGTATTTTATATACAGATTAAGATAACTAAGTTTAACCGTATAGCACACATGTTGATTTTCCGTAATTACCAAATTCTCAATTACAAAAAAAACGAGATAGATGTGCGCGTGGGTGGGCCAAGTTTATGAAATTCCATTCGTATTATTTGTTTTGATAATTTGAAAAAAAAAGAAAATAAATTTTATTTGACCAGGAAAAATGCTTTACACAAAGTATCAGTTATTAGTGCAGTAATAAAATTTAATGATTTCGGCCTTGGCATGTCGATCTTTGCATTTCGATAGCAAAAATACATTTCACAAAGGTAATTTGTATTTTCTATTTCATTCAATATTCAAAGTTATCAAATAGCGATACTAAAATTATTTTTATTGGACTGTAAAATAATATGGTCTGTTCTAGTTTAGTTGATGGAAGATGAATGGCCGTGACACTCATAAACTAGATACATAACTCTAACCAGTTAGTTACTAACCTTACTTGTTCTAGTTTCGAGTATGTTTTTCTAAGTTAGTGATTTGCTATTCTAAATATTAAATTTCTAACAGTTTTCGGTTAGTTATGCCAACGATTGAGGCTTGTTTGAAAATATCAAATATTAGGTGTGCCAGTAGAAACTTGGCTCTGACGTTGGTTGTATTAAAATGTAGTTGTGCGCATCCCATGAATCGGCCGCCCAAGGATTTCCCCAACCCTTAAGAAATTTTCAACTTCCTAACTGTCCGTATGGACTCACTTCAAGGCGTCAAGCCAGAACCGAAGGTAAGACCAAAGAGTTTCAATAGGGTTTGTGGCGCTAAACATCAAACATATCAAGATCTAAGGAAAGATGTTCCAAATGCAATAAGCGGCATAATACCTTACTTCATATTCAATAGGTCCAGGATACTAACGACATACCAAAGAGTAAAGAAGGTAGACATAGTACACAAAATGGTTCTGAAACAGGAGAAGTTAACTGTAATACATCAGCATAATAATTTCGTTTCGTTATAAAGTTAAAGATATTAGTGAACAATGGTTTACATGCCGCGCTGTTTTAGATTCTGGGTCACAGACAACGTTCGGCTCAGAATCTTTAGTAAATTGTCTTCGCCGATATAATTGCCGCTTTTCTATAAAGGGTGTAAATTACACAAATGCATGAGTCTCAAGGGGAATCACGGATCTAACATTAGGATCAAGGAACAAAAACAATTTACAGCTATATATAAAAACTTTGGTATTTCCTAAAATCTCGAATTATGAACCATCATGAATATTAGAATAGTCGCGTTTGAATAGACTCTCCAGTCTGCAAATGACAGATCCAGATATCCTTGAAACCAAGGAGGTCACGCGACAGCGACTATTTCTTTAATTTACCATGTGATGAGTAAATGCGAAACGATTCCAGAAAGTAAATACGAAACAATTCCAGAAAGTAAATACGAAACGATTCCAAAATAGTGTCCAAAGCTGCAGACATCCAATATGTAGTTGGTTTTCATTTCGAGAGGATTTACAGCTGGGACAGTCCATGTCCTGACTGTAAAATGATTTATTGCGTTAGAAAATAAACTATACGTATACGTACGCACTAGAGTATGAAGCACTCGGACACATGACTCAAGAGTAAAATCCATCCACACTAGGCTATTGTCTACCACCTAACGTCGTTTTCAGTGACAACTGCTGAAAAGTACCACATAGTTTTCTAGACGGATAAGAGAAAATGTTCCGTCAGATATGGGTTCGAGATAAAAAAACACTTCCTTTCAAAGAATCTAATGGCGAACTGCCATGTCATATGTCATATGCCATATGGAACTGCCTCTGTACCATTACTAGCAACGAAAACTCCACATCTCCACCAACTAAACGTGCTTTCTATACGATTACATTTTGACCGATGGCGATGACCTAAAAGAAATAAAATTATTAATAAAACAACTCGTTACTAGCACATACATGGTGGTTTTGCCTTAAGAAACTGGACATCAAATAATGATGAACTAAAGAATTCGATTCCAGAAGATATCAAAGAAAAGAACGATATCACTATAAAGGGCTTTAAAATTTAATCCGTGCTTACAGCATACAAACAGAACACTATTATCAGAAGCTTCAAGGCTGTTCAACCCAATGGGTTGGCGTTCATCTTCTACTATTGCAATTAAGATACTCTTACGAACGTTATGGTTGGAGAAACTAGAGCGAGATAACAAACTGCCAACCGTCATTCAAGAATTGTGGTTAAGGATTCGCACAGTTATGCAAATGCCGGAAAATATCAAGGTTATTCGTTGGCCTAATTTAAACTCATATATCTAGTTTGATTTCCATGGATTTTCGGATGCCTCGGAAAGTGGCTATATGGTACCGTCATATATAGTAGAGTGCATTTTGGTGGCATATACAAGACTAATATTGTGGTGGCAAAACAAAGTTCGCTGTAAGACTGTAAGTGTATCTAGATTGCAATTAATTGGTGCACTTCTGATAGTTAAGCTAATAAACGCAATAAAGATGTCACTAGCAGTTAATAATTTACCAAGTACTCGTATGTTTTATTAGATGGATTCACAAATAGTTCTCGATTGGCTTCCAAGAAGATGGAAGACGAACTTCCAAAATACTGGAACTTAGTAATAGAAATCAGTGGTTTCGTGTGGAACCGTCTAGTAATCTTGCAGATTATACCTCGACGGGGTTGATGCCATCAGAATTAATTCACCCAACTGCTTGGCTTCAAATCGACCCTATGCAAACCGACAACGTTGCTGATATAATGAAAGAGCGGACAAAGAGGTAGTCAATACACTTCTGCTTACAGATGAAAATGTCATTCGTACTTTATTGGATAAGTTCTACCGCGCCCGAAAAATTTTAAGAATTGTGGCTTGGATTTACCGCTTCACTATGTATTATAAGGGTAGCGCAAGAGGAAAGCTGCGGCAACGAGATTCAAGTAATAGAATAAAGTGGAGGTGTAATCAAAACATCCATACTATTATAGCTTAACAGAATTAATCATCGTGAGACGAGCACTTGAGAAGTTTACATGCGCGTCCAATTTTACTTATCAATCTGTTTACTAAAGGAGAGTGGCCTTCTAGATGGAACTAGATTAGATGCAAAGATGCAGTAAAGCAAGTTACACAGCCGTCTGTAAAATGTAGTCGCTTTATGGCAAAACGGCATGAACAAATTGTGGGTAACTTACCTTCGTGCAGGACTACCTTTTCGAGGCCATTTTTGGAAGTGGGTTATTTTTTTAAAAACTTCAAAACTCAGGGGTGCTATAAACAAACCAAATGTTGTCTGGTGGTGTTGGACTGTATGGGAAGCAAGGCTGTACATTTGGAGTTGGCAACATATCTATCAACCGATTGTTTTTTGTCTGTATTATGGCGATTCCAAGCTGGGCGTGGTATATACCGTAAGTCGATTTATAGCCATAACGGATCAAACTTTGCTGTTGCAGTAAGAAAATTAAAGGGGATAACCAGAATCATGATATCATCGGGAATACAGCAGTATTCAACAGAAAGGGGCTTCTTTTCCAGTAGGGACCAAAACATTCGTTTAAAGGGATCTCTGGTGGGGCCCGGCTACGTTTTGTAATTTTTATTTTTCAGCTGAAACGGCTTTCATTAAATTGACAGAAAAGGGGGTTTTCGAGTAACTGGAACGGTGTTCTTTTTTTTAATTTTTTGTTTCTTAGCCCATTCTCTGACAAAATTTGCTAATGGAGCTTTTCGAGTCTCAGGAATCTACTTCGATGGGTTCCGTTTTCGCCCCAATTCGTTTAAAGGGTCTTTTAGGTCCGCTCACGTCTTTGTTTTTAATTTTTTGTTTTCAGTCAAAATTGTTAGATAAAAATGGCTGAAATTTGGTTTTCGAGTCTGAGGTTGAGTGATTTCGTTCCTGACTCCTTTGTTTATTTTTTTTTCTCCCAGCTCAACAACTTTGATGGAAATTTGTTGGAAAGGTATTTTCCAGTACCGGGAATCTATTGCAATCAGTATCGTTTTCGACAAAAAACTATTAATGGAGTTTTTCTGTTGGGCTTGCCTCTCTTTTTTTATTTTTTGCTTCTCAGTTCTAAATACTTTAGTAAAAATTGGTGAAAGGGGTTTTCGAGTATCAGTAACCGATTCCGATAGGTTCTGATTTCTGGAAAAGGCGTTTTGAAGCTCCTACGGAAACCCACTGAATTTTATAAATTATTTTTGAACTTACACGACTTTGGCGAAAATTTACTGGAGAAGGAATTCTGTAGTACCAGGAATCGATTGCAAAGAGTCCCGTTTTTGACAAAATTCGTTTAGAAAGTCTATCAGTTGGGCTTGCGTTCAGTTTCTTAATTTGTTGTATTTCAGTTCAAAATTATTTGATAAAAATTGGTAAGGGGGCTTTTCGAGTAAGATGACCGATTGCGATTGGTTTTGATTTCGTGAAGCTTAGAGGGTTCTTTAATAAGGCCGGGGTTCCATGGTTTAATTTTTCTACTCAGCTTAAACAATTTTTAAGAAAATTGCTAAAAAGGGATTTTCGAGTATCAGGAATCATTTGCGATGGTCTATATGATCACTCAACTTAAATCTTTTGTTTACTTGAACTACTTCATTAAACTCCAACATAACTGATACTCCACTCATTAATGTTTTGCCCTGTTAATGTTTTATTTGTAAGCTGTACAGTTAGCAAGCAAAACGGATGCTTGGACGCTTTAGAAATCAAACTAGTTAATTAGTTAACGGTATCTTCAATATTTTTGAATGAAAGAACTAGCAAGATAACCCATCTCTGAATGGGACTATTGCTATTTTCAAACTTATAACATCTATATGGCTTTATGAAATCAAAAAGGCCAACATTTAACTAATGAAAGTTGCACGTTTATGAAACAAGTTTGAAAGTGGTTAAAGCTTTGGCGATTGGATCGGGAGGTACCAGGTTCGAATCCCCATAAGGGCATGATGCAAAAGGAATTTTTCATCACCTGATTACGACCTGAGATGAAATTGCCCTGCCGAGTGCAAAGCTAATGGGACGATCCATCTTCCATGTCAGTACTATAGGCTGTCATGGAGATATGCAATCCGCAGATGGTTCTACGTAAATCGGAATCGTATGAATCTAATTTTCTTCGAGAATAGGTGTCTAGACATTTTGAATCATTTTCGGATGTTTATAATGTTGAGAGTGTAGCTTGCTTCTTTGAATGTGAGCTATTTTTGTGCTAACGAATTTAGCTTGTTTAACAACAATTCTCAATACTGAGGATCTATAGAACTTCCTGACTGTTGTTGTCAGAAAGGCCTATACAATATGAATAATAGTTATTTGAATATATAATGACGTATACGGATCGAGAAAAAAAATCATCAGGCAACAACAATCAATAAATGACGCAATTGCTGTTGTGTAAAGTTACCCTAGTCCACAATTTGTTTAAATTGATTCTAATTAGTGGAACTATTTCCATCGAATTATGGCCATGTATTCGTTACAACTATGGAACTCATATTCGAATGAAAATTACATTTACATGTGGCACGTTAAAAGTATAACTTTATAGGGTTTAGGCTATCTGGTTTTGAGATGGTCTTACTCATGCCTTAATTTAGGTAAATTAAGGAAGAAAACGTTTAGTGGCAACTTAGCGAAATTGGGCCCTTGACCATATATTTGAACTAAAATTACGAGTACAAAGTTGTAGTTTAACGTACGCTTAGACATTAGAGTAATTAAAAAATTACAATGAACAGATTAAACTTAGAACAGGAGGTTTAATTAGTGACAAAAAAAGGAATGAGGCCATTTCAAAGCCGTAAGGCCTTAATTCAACAAATTTAAAAGTTTAACGTTCTATAGTTTACTAACGAATGGATTTTACTTTTGTAAAAGTCATTTCTAATAAATCCTGGGCTGGGCTGGCTTCAAACAAGAGCAACTGGGCTCTTATTGATTAGTGTTGCCTAATGAAATTTTTTTATTTTCTGGGATCGGATCGTGAAATAACTTCATATACGTTACATAATGGCATGATACACCTTTAACCCGGTTGAGGTTGGTTGTTAAGACTGTGCTTGTACGAATTTTGGAGAGTGTTTAGCTTTTAATTTCTTTTTTGGTATTCTTTTTAGAACCCATATGAGTAGTTCAGGTTGATTGTGTACTCAACTACAGTTGAGGGGGCCATGAGATATAATGTAACTGCCTCAAGAGTTTTTACGAGGACCATCCGTTTTTCGAATATTTGCCACCAAAGGGTGTTAGTCGTCCAGTCGACCATAATTTTAGAAAATATGATGATAACTAATAAGAAAGCAAACCTTTACCATATTAGTATGAAACGAACTGTGAGACTTGCACTAAAACTATCAAGTAAAAAGATGTATATGTCTTGTATGAAACTATTAAGGGACTAACATAAATCGAGATACTGTTGCGGGTTAGACATTCAAATCAAGCTATTCAAATAGTAACGCATACATGTTACAAAAAATTCGATAAATTCAAGACATAAAATATAATCGCTATCAATAAGTCACCTCATGCTGCCTATATTATTTTGTCGTACCAGAGATTTTTCCCATATCTACCAAAATATTAAATAAAATGTCATTTTCGTAATTCGATCATAAAAATTATTAATCATTGTGCCTTTTACATGTGAAGGAGATAAGGAAAAACATCCCATTTTATATACGGCTAGCTGTGTGTAAGGAGTTAGACGAGGGCAACGACGGCTGCTGGGGGGATGATGGATATAATAATGAAAAATATTGTATAATAAATGGACATTATAATTTGTTAGTTTTCTTTACGAAATCTTTTTATTCCTCTTATTCTCTGTTATCTTGTCCTATTTACGTATTCATATTAAAATGTATATACACGCACACATATAAAGTTAGATTTGATAAGAAATCATGCTGAGTTTTCCCTATTATTATTCCAAGTTTTAAGTCAATTTGGTTGACAAACGTAAAATAATGTTAGGGGAATGGCTGTATGAAGTTGTCCCGTTGTCGACGAGAGGGCCTAATATAAATTGAAAGTATGGCAAATGCGCCATTAAACAAAAAAAAATTTTTTTTTGTTCCCAGTCTACCTACTCGTAAATCCATTACTCAAAATCCAACCAGTACAATAAATTTCTATTAAATAGACTTTTACACTTGATGAATATGTGTATAAAGTCCTACATGTATGCGTATAGTTAGTTAACCGGATGGAAGAAAAGCGATTCGAGCATAAAAGCCATAAATAACTTCCAAATAATCAAACCGTTTAAAAAAAATTTTGCTTTGGAACATATAAATACATTTCCCAAGCATAACAACATACGTATGTATATATTTATATTACTACATAGAAGTATAAAAGAAATCTGAACATAAAACTTTTGACAGTTTACAAACTTTCATTAACTTTTTGCTATAATCAAATCGTATTATGCTAATGTTGACAGGAATTTGACTTCTTGTTAATTTATTTTTTCGCGGGAAATAATTCTATTAATAAACTGAGTAGGGGTGCAATATATAGAAATGTAATAAAGAATTTACAAAGTATAAGGTGTAAGAATTAGCAAATGTGTATATAATTTAATGAGAAGTCAAAGGCCCGATTTTATGAACATAGATAAATCACCAAAAATCCGAGAGTAAAGATCAATCTTCACCCAAGAATTTTATTTTTTTTTTCGGATTTTACAAACGACGTTAAATAAACAGTTCCTCTCCGTTTTATTATTGCAGTTTTATAGCAGTTTTCTGTATGACTGACAATACTTTTTTTGGCGTGTTAGTTCTATTGTGTGAAAATATGTGTTTTTTTAAGATCATGTTTATCATCGTCGTCGTCGGGGTATGAAAATACAGATGCAAGGGAATTAGGTCTGACTTTTGGCCTCCGCCTTCCGAAAATGTATAAATATTTATTGTAAAAATCCGTTGAAACTTTATTCCAATATAGATATCACTTTAAAAAATGAACATTTTTTTGCATTACCGACATAATGAAAAACCTTTTGGCAAACCAGGCGTTGCTACAATAACGGTTATCAAAACTTTAACCTGATGTTGTTAACATCCGACTTTCTTTAACAATAAATGTATTTCGAATACACCACAGTTAATTTCTAAAGCGGAAAATTATACCTGTCATATTTGTGATAAAAGTTATCTTGTATATTCAAAAATCAATCTTACTGCTTATATTTCAGAACACCCACCGTTGTTAAAAAATGTAATGTTCATTGCAAAAATTGAAAAAGCCCTACGGAAGCTGTCACAACTGGACCGCATTTCACATGTATCCCCAATTTTATGGAAAACGCTTTAGTATGATGTTTTATTCGTCGCAAAACTCGACATTTCTAATACAATTATATTTTTCAAATCTCGCTGCCACTTGGCCAAAAATCACTGTGATTCCACAATTTATGGAAAAACCTTATGTATGAAGTTTATCCCGATCAATCAGTTTGTAGGGGTCAACAAGGACCAAATTTTACTGAAACACAGTTTTTGTGCAAGAATCTTCATTTCCGATTAAATTTTGGAAATCTCATCTGGACCGATGTTGTTGCAAAATTAATTTAGATTCTGTTAGTTCATAACCATCATTCTTGTAAATGATGTGCTTTTCACAAAACATGCAAAAAAAAAAGCTCCTGTTGATGCTGTTACTACCGGTGGACCGATTTCGGCCAAAATTAACTAGGATTTCCCAATTTCTGTAAAAAGCTTGGGTATGTTTCATCCCGATCAATCGGTCCACTGTACAAGGGCCGAATTTTTGTTGAAAAAACGGTTTTGTCAAAAATCATTATTTCTGCTTAAATTTTGAAAAATTGATCTAGAACGGTATTGTTGCAAATTTTATTTAGAATCTTTTAGTTGGTACTTGTTTTCCACGTGAATGTGATACTATTAAAAGTATTAGCAAAAAACGAAAAAGCTCCTACGAAAACTGACACTTCCGTTGAACCAATTTCGACCAAAATTCACTTGGATAATCTAATTTGTGGAAACAGCTTATGTATTTCAATCAACCAATTTGTCTGGACTGTGCAGGGCTGTTTTTTTGTTAAAAAACAGTTTTTTGACAAAAAACGTCATTTCCGGTTTTGGTAAAATGATCTGGACCAGTATTATTGCAAATTTAATTTAGAAACTCGTTTTTCTCGTAAATGGCATACTTTTCAAAATATTTGCAAAAAACAAAAAAGCTCTTATGGAAGCTGTCACTCTGGTAAACCGATTTCGACCAAAATTCACTGGGAACTCCCAACTTTTAAATAACTCTTACCTATGAAGTTTCTGAAACGGGTTTTTGTTTATTTTGCAAAAAACGAGAAAGCTTATATGGAAGCTTCCACTTCCGGTGAACTGATTTCGATTAAAAATCATTTTGACAATCACTTTATTGAAAAAGCTTAAGTATGAAGTTTCACCACGATCGATCAATTTGTCTGGGCTGGAGTGAGCCAACAACCTTTAGTCTGCACGACACCACACACAACACACGTATAACTTACAAAAATACTTTTTTGACTTCGGCGATAAGCGGACAGTAAATCTGCAAAAATCTCTAGCCCAAAATTTTTCATATTTACTAACTGCACTTTATTTTACTACACGTAAAAGTAAGGACAAGAAAAGTGAACCATCAAACACTTCGGAAAGCCTCGGTACCAGAACAGATCGCAAAGATAATAATAACAAATACAAAAAAAAGATATTTTTTGTGCTCTAACCATGTCAAACTTTGTGCCAACAAAACACAATTTGCGGGAAGCGCTGCTTTTTGTTTTAATTCGAGGAAAATTGCAGCTGATGGACATCGATTGCTGTGTGAACCATATGGGGAACGTGCTCTATCAATAAAAACATATGAGCACTGGTTCAGCTATTTTAAAAGTACCGATTGTGGCACCAGTGATAAAGACCGCGAAGGGAGGAGCTCGCTGAAACGTTGGGAGTGACTCAACAAGCAATTCAAAATCATCTCAAGGCCATGGTGTGTGCGATAGTCCAAAGTGCAAAATCAAGGAAATTTGGTTCCGTATGAACTCAAGCCAAGAGACGTTGAACGCCGTTTTTTCACGCGCGAATTACTGCTCGAAAGACGGAAGGGTTTTTCACTACGAGAACCCAAAGCGCACAAAATCGTAGGGTAATCCAGCATCAACTACTGCTGTGTATCTAGTGGGATTCGGAGTGATCTACTAAGAGCTACTCCAGCCTAACGAAACCATGACTGGATAACGTAATCAACAACAATTGATGCAATTAAGCCAAACATTGAAGCTCGAACGCCTTTAACATGCCAAAAGTTTGGAGGAAAATATGTAGAAAACTCGTAGACAATGTAGATTATTAATTTTTCGTTTGTTTTAAATTGGTTTTCTGTGCGAAGTCATCATCTTCTAGTTTTCCAATTTAAATTGGGTTTTACCTAAATTTTGACAATTAAAATTTAATTTTTATTAAACAAATAGGTGCCAATCGTTGTCTTCAATATTGGTACAACCATAAGTGATTTGTTAGGCTAAATTCGGTTATGGTGTCGCTGTGCCAAATGTGCCGTCTGTCATGAACATTCTCGAAACAAATATGAACGTGATTTCAACGTTCATTTTTGAGCAAAGTAATTGGGGTTACAACAATGCTTATAGTGTAAATGAGTTTTGTTGATTGTTTACTGTTTTTGGTTATATTTTGATCAAACTTAAATACAAAAATTGGTGATTCGACAAAAATTGTCTGATACCTGGGACGATGATCTTGTCTTGAACAAGAATACAAATGGTTTTTTTTTAAATATAAGCGATATCCATTTTCCTCAGGTTAGCTCAGTATTACACTCGTTCCAGAGAATCGCCAATTGATTATCAATCGACGTTTGCGTTTCCTGGTCCTTTTTCACTGGAGCTAACTTTCTTCAAATTGAAACGCAAGAACACACTTCACTAACGTCAAGCAACCATTGGACTACCTTGGATTATTACAAGGTTGGGTGACTGCTTGGGAACATCATAGAAAAAAGTGAATAATGAATGGAATGAATCCTCCTCTCCTCCCCTGGCGTGTATACCTTAGTAAGAAGCTCTGGAAGCTGGCTAGGATTCAATGGACTAATCATTCAAATAGTGAAATAAATTCAATTCATCAAAACTCTAACAGAAACGTGAAGGACATCATCTGAAGTAGAATAACGAAACTAATGTGATGAAACGTGATGACCAACATTCTCAAGTCATTACAAGGGTAATGACCGTTGTCAGGGCAACGAGTGGTGTAGACATTTGCAATGACCACCAACTGGTAAAATATCGCACCAAGACAAATCAGAAAAGACTAAACACCGACAGATTAAAAGATGCTGGGCACACCAACAGTGGAAACAAATCTAAGAAATCTATATCGAAACAGTTATCATCACATTCGGGTCGGGCACCAAGAATTCAGACGCAAACCCCGGGATCAAAACATGTGCGTACTACTTCAATCGATGTGGGTGCAATAATCAATAACGATTCTCCAGAAAAGTGGTCTAAGAGAATATATAAATTAGCGGGATATATATTTCTCGTTAACATAACCATAAAGATATGAACAATAGCCATCCTCTATAGAATTTCACCGGCAGTCAACCCGGAATTGAGAAAGGAACATGCTGGCTTCAGACCAGGGCGAAGCTACACCAATGAGCAGTCTAATGAATGTAATTCACCACTGCACCTACTAAAATCTAGCAAAAGAAGTTGGCCTCAAAATAAATATTAGGAAAGCCAGACGATGAGGATAAACACACCAATGAAATCGTATACGTTGGTTGTACTTTAGCGAAAACGGGTGGATCAGAAGAAATTATAAAGAAACAAATCAACACAAAGCGTTGTCTAGTCAACAGGAATTGTATTCTTGTATTGTTTCCGTACCTCCCTTCCACCATTTAATCCTTCCAACATAGGCCCTATTTACAATCGAATTTTTCTCGTTTAAAAAATTTTAACTTTGCACATTTAACGATTTTGCATTTTAAGTGTAACATAAACATGAATATGCTTCACTACCATATAAAAGCTTTGGGTCAAATTTTTCAATGTGGAGAAAGACTGAACTTCATCTTGACATGGTTCGAATTACAAAGAACCAATAGAATTTAATAAATGCTAACAGAAATAATAATTTTCGACATTGTCTACATTTTCTTCATTAACGACGCAATTTTCTTAATTTTCTACATACATTGTTTACACGTGTAAAATATTAAATATCTACGCGGTGTAGATAATACGGCATAGCACTGACCACGAGGAATTTCTTCGACGCAGAATCCGTACGCTGCCTGAAAGAAGGGAAAAGGTCGTAGCTAAAGATGGACAATAAAAATGAATTGAATAAAATACATTGTGCCGATTTCTCCGAATAAAGCTTCGAAGTTATAAAAATAACATCAAAACTTATTTGTACCCGCAATAACTTACCGTTTTTCTGATTAATTAATTTATTGCTCCGTTTATTATTTTATTCATTGTGATTTTTAACAATAATGCAAGACCAATTAGTACAAATAGTCGTTCCATATCCATATGAACAGCTGACAATCAGCGTATGAGTAAGCAGCATCCCTAGATTTCTGTAGCTGGTAACAAGGACCCAGCTTACAGTCTCCAACTAGTGAGCAAATGTGCTGCTGTCACCAATGTAAAGAGCCACAACCGCCATTAAAAATCGTTTCGTTACAGGCCAGCAAAATAATTCGGAAAGCCAAACGCCGATTCCAAGTTCGCACAACACATTAATGGTACTTAATGAACACTTAATACTGCACAATACCACTAACACTTAGAAAATAACTGTATAAAACGCACAAATGTATTATGGTTGCTAAGCACTCCAATTGATCAATGCAGCTTGGCTCGAATTTCTTTTATAAAATTAAAAAAAATCACTATCTCGAAAAATATGTTTTAAAATTAATAAAGTTTTTTAAAATAGTTTAAATTATATTGTTTTGACATTTGTGAAGTCGTTGTAGTTAGTCCGAACCCGAATTTTTTTGGTTGTATTTTAAGGTAAGTGTAGTCATCCTGAAAAAGAGTAATGACAACTATGACTCCCTCTCGGAGAACAGAACTATGGGCCGACCTATCTTCCATACCAGTACTATGGGCTGGCATGGAGCTATGCAATGTGCAGATGGTTCTACGAATATCGGACCTATGGCCGTACGTCCTCGAATTGACTGGCAACGGCATAAACGTAATGCCGGGAAATAGTTGGAATAGCCTCGGCCCCAGAACAGTAGAACAGATTGCAAAGATACTAAAAAAGTGTAAATAATAAATAATTTGGAGCCTAGTCCCGAAAGAAACTTAAGAAGTTGAAAATGAAACGCTATTTTACGCTTTTCGGGATGACTACACTTATACAAAACAAAATCGGGTTCGTGCTAGCTTTCGCGACATCATTTGTGACCCATGACTACACCAATCCAGTCTATGTTATCTTAAGTACAAATTTTTTAGTTATTACCGAGAATCAAAGAGCTGAGTGCTGACTCGCTTTGCTACACAGTGCTAAATATATCCAGTTCTTTTAATTAAAATACATTATTGAATAAACTTTTGTTATGTTTTACAAAATTCTTAATTTTGGTTTTAATTAATATTTAAAATTCAATGATTTTTATTTTTCTGAGTTGAGAGTTTTTCCGTTTCTGAGATAAAAGATGCGCGTGAAGTATTTCCTAACTTTATCCTAAGTTAAAAAAAATTTAGGAAAGATTTAGGAAATATTTCACACCCCTGTATACCGGAAAGAAATAATTCCTAAATAAATCCTTAGTAAAAATCGTGTTTGTGGATTAGTAAATATACACCAAAAAACAAACATTTAGGCGAAACTAGTTAAATATGCAATTTTGAATAATTGGTTTTACTGATAGATATAAAATTTTAAAAATTAGGTGTTTTCACTTTGTACTAGACCCAATCCAACTAGAAAACATGAGTTTTCAGAAAAATTAGGGGAACACTGGGTTTAATATTCAAAAGTTGTAAAGAGGTAAAAATTGAAGTAAAAACCCTCTGTCCTAAGATACTTCTAAGAGGTTACAACTCTTGTGATAGGTGTTTTCACTTTGTACTAGACCCAATCCAACTAGAAAACATGAGTTTTCTGGAAAAATTAGGGGAATACTGGATTTAATATTCAAAAGTTGTAAAGGTAAATTTTGAAGTAATAACCCTCTGTCCTAAGATACTTTTAAGAGGTTACAACTCTTGGGATCGTTGTTTTCAATTTGTACTAGACCCGATCCAACTAGAAAACATGAGTTTTTGGAAAAATTAGAGGAACACTGGGTTAAATATTCAAAAGTTGTAGTTGTAAAAACCCTCTATCCTAAGATACTTCTAAAAGGTTAGAACTCTTGGGATAGGTGTTTTCACTTTGTACTAGACCCAATCCAACTAGAAAACATGAGTTTTCCAGAAAAGTTAGGGGAACACTGGGTTTAATATTCAAAAGTTGTAGAGGTAAAAGTTGAAGTAAAAACCCTCTGTCATAAGATACTTCTAAAAGGTTACAACTCTTGAGATAGGTGTTTTCACTTTGTACTAGACCAAATCCAACTAGAAGACATGAGTTTGTCGGAAAAATTAGGGGAACACTGAGTTAAATATTCAAAAGTTGTAGTTGTAAAAACCCTCTGTCCTAAGATACTTCTAAAAGGTTACAACTCTTGGGATAGGTGTTTTCACTTTGTACTAGACCCAATCCAAATAGGAAACCTGAGTTTCCTTTAAAAATTAGGGGAACAGTGGGTTTAATATTCAAAAGTTGTAAAGGTCGAAATTAAAGTGCAAACCCTCTGTCCTAAGATATTTATAAGAGGTTACAACTCTTGGGATAGGTGTTTTCACTTTGTACTAGACCCAATCCAACTAGAAAACATGAGTTTTTGGAAAAATTAGGGGAACACTGGGTTTAATATTCAAAAGTTGTAGTTGTAAAAACCCTCTATCCTAAGATACTTCTAAGTGGTTACAACTCTTGGGATAGGTGTTTTCACTTTGTACTAGACCCAATCCAAATAGGAAACATGAGTTTGGATTGGATCTAGTACAAAGTAAACACACCTATCCCAAGAGCTGTCAGCTCTTAGAAGTATCTTAGGACAGAGGGTTCTTACTTTTTAGAAAGGTTTTTAATGAGATCGATGACCACCTCATAGAATCTTGACTTGTATTCTTTTGAATTCCAAGCAAGTTAATAATATTTATAGTTTAAGCTTATTCTAAATTTATTACCAATATAATCATATTTTTTTTAGTTTTTAAATGCAATTGTAATTTTTGATATTTTAAAACTATCGGTAAGAGCTATTATTCACAAATGCACATTAACTTTACAAATATTTATATTTTTTTGTTTATATAGCGAAAGAAAATCTTTATGTAAAATATATAGTTTCGCCTAAATGTTCATTTTTGGTGTATATTTACTAATACATATACAGATTTTTTTACTTAGGAGTTATTTAGGAAATATTTCATTCCGGTGATAAAAGACTGTCAATTATTAAAAAACTCACCCTGTATATAACATTTACATTATATTTTAACTAGAACACCCAATAACCAAATTCGGTTAACCGTACCTCGTAATACGATTAATCAGAGTTTAATCATTGTATGTATAAAAATCTTCTATAAATTTCATTACCATTAAATCGAAATTCTTCTAAGAATTTTTAATATATTTTTAAAATTGTTTTAATCAATGGATTTAAATATTAAATCTAACCTTCAAAGATTTGCTGCATATAAGAAAAGTTCACGTAGTACGTCATCACAATATATAAAATATGTAAAAAGAGCTTTAAATAGCATTAACGATTTTAGGGATAATGCTTTCTTGATAAATCGAAATCGTAGCCAATAGCAGGTGGAAAAGTCTTACATTGTATATATAAATCTATTTAATGTCTATCGATAAGGGCAACAATACGTATACCACCGGTAAATGAACTTTACCTAGCCAAACCGAAACGAGTTTTATTTCAGCTTATAGTTCATGCACGGTATAAACACAAAGAGTGTTATGACGATAGAAGTCGTTCCCATTACAAAAATAGTAACACGTTCACTATCATCAAAACTACTCGTAAAGACTATTCTTAGAAGAGCAAATCTAAGAAATTTAATCATAATAATATATGCAAATATGATTATATTTATTTTATACACCCGTACAAATATAATAATAACATTAACGTTGAAATACGAGTTTATGTTTATTTTATTTGTACACACAAGAATGAAAAGGAATCTCCAACAAAAATAATCTTTAAAAATAATTTTTTTTAAGTAGCAAGAAAGTTGAATATAATCCAATTAAAGATGATGAATTACTTCGCCTTCTCCGGTAACCAATCGTTTACTTTAAATTACAACAATAACGAAATTTAAAGTTTTTTTCTTACTAAGGCTTAAGTGCTTGGAAATTTCATCGTTATCTATTCTACTAACTGGTAACAACCACAGCGTCTAGTTAGTTGTGTGCACCTGTAGAACAAAAAAATGTTGTGTAACTTTATCGTAATCGAGATTAATATGCAACAAACGATTAGTCTGATGAAAATTTAAGTTTAATTTTAACCATAATCCTTTTTTATAAAAATTTAATGAACGTACTTTCGTAAAGTAGTTTTATATACTGGCAAGGTACCGGATATACCAATATTTGTTTGTTTAAGGAATTTTTATTACAAAACTTTTATCAGATGTACCAAGTGGTGGTTGAAAATTGACTTAAGGATAACAATCCAAAGGGAAGAAAAAATGCTCTCATTATGATAGTGATTTATATCTGTGCCTTACTCTTCCCATTTATAGTTTACAATTTTCCAATACGTCCAGTAAACCGCCCCTTTCTACAATGGTGATATTATATCTGGGAAATTTACCAGGGGTGGGCGAGATAGACTACGCAATGTAATCTACATGGTTTCTCGATATGTAATCTATTACGAAGAATAGAGCTAGCTCAAACTCCAAACACATTATCTGCTGGATTGGGCACGCCACCATCAACGTATAAGAATTATTTATTTTGTAAATATTGATTTCTTTGATTATTTGGTTCTTATAGCATTGAGTTGTTTCGAATAGTTTTAAAGAAGAATTTAGCGCTATAAATAATGATGAACATAACTTTAAACTGTTCGTAATATCTTTCTAAAGAAATTTGGTTTTTTGAACTATTTGCAACTGTTGCAATCAGGCAGACCTCATACGATTTTCCCAAATGTATGGTATAGTTTCAATAGGTACAGTTTGTGGCGTAATGCAATCATCAAATATATTCCTAAAATATTTTTTTTTGTTATTTATCCGTTATTTGAGATTTCTAATGTCTAAGTGGGTGAATCGTGACGACTTCCGAATTTCTTTTCGTGCTCACTTGTACGAATAAGTTATCATCAGCATAACAGTCTGACAATAGACTCTAAATATGGACATAACTGAAAGCTATGATTTTGTAACTCTATCTATGCTCAACTTCATAGATATTTCGTAAACGACTCACTGTTATTAGCAATCTGATTGCCAGGCTTTCGCACATCCATTTGCATACAACACCCATTTGGGATACCTTGCCGGCGTAAAAGTGCATTTACAAGATAATCTGTAAAATAATCTATCGACATTAAAATATTACGAGAGTTGTGTCATATTGTAAATTATACCGCTTTAAGTTGAAACAATTTTCCAGATTATGGTCATAAATTCTAGTGGTAAATGGTAATCCGCACCACGCTAACTATCAATTAAGTTCTCGTTGAGCATAACCACGCGATTTTACAACAATCGCCGTTAAATCTGTCATTATAGTGAATGCCTCCACAACAATCTTGCATGGTTACTAGCACGAAGACATTCTAAATTGAACCACAAACAAACACCAGCACAGCCCAGAGCGGTGATGAAAGTAAATTGATACACTTTCCAGCTGCCCTATACATAATCTATAGCATCCATTTCCATCAGCCAATCCAGTATCATCTCTAATGTACCTGGATCTCATTTTAAGTACCTGTAGAAATGATTTCGAATTAATTTGTTGTCAAATGCTAAATGGAAGTTGGTTGAATAAGGAAGGGGAAGTTACCAGGAAATATTTTCTAAAATGTACACTAAAATAATGTGGAACAACAAATAAGAAACGATCATTGTTCCTAATATTGTATCGCACATTTGCTCTCATTAATCGAACCCACTTCGCAAATAAAATAAACGTAAAACCTTATAAACATATAGATGTTGTAATGGTAAAACTTTGCAACTCAAAAATAATGGCCAAGCAGAAACCCGTGAAGACTTAAAACACATAATACGAGTAGCATATTTCTGAATAATTATGAGAATTTTTAAAGATGAATGATAGCAACCACCCCAACACGATAACGCATATTCAAGCCTAGAGTTAATGCAAGCATATTAGAATTTTAACACTACCGATTTAGGTGCTACTGGTCTTAATAGATATAAAATTCGTAACGCATTGCTAGATTACAATCAACAACAACTCCAAGGTACTTGAAGCTCTCAACAGTTTCAATGGAAATGCACGAGCTGGAGCAATTAACAGCATTGCAAAAACTGGAATGATACGTTAACGGTGAATGTAAACTACTGCTACCCAAACTAAAATGCATAAACTTAGTTTTGTCTCTTAAAATTAGGAAATGGAGGTCAAACCATTTCGTTAAAACTAAAAGATTGGCTGCAATTTTATGGTAAACATCAGTTTGTGAAGACCCACGATAGCATAAGCTCATCATCTGCAAAGGCAACCATAGAGCCTGCC
This sequence comes from Nephrotoma guestfalica, assembly GCA_963691935.1. Taxonomy (NCBI): domain Eukaryota; kingdom Metazoa; phylum Arthropoda; class Insecta; order Diptera; family Tipulidae; genus Nephrotoma; species Nephrotoma guestfalica. The sequence goes on along the minus strand of OY829914.1, from coordinate 288,246,097 downwards.
AAATTTGCACTAAAAATTGAGTTTACGTATATCAGAAATAGAAGTGGCCCCAAGACGGAACCTTGAGGAACACGAATGTTTAAGACATAAGAGCTGCATCCAATTGGCTATAGCGCAATAGGCCGGTAATTATTTAAGTCGCATCTGGAACCATTTTTATGAAGAGGTAGCACAGTTGCTGATTTCAAAATTTCAGGAACAATACCGGTTCTAAAACAACAATTAAAAATATGACATAAAGGAGCACATATAAGGCCAACGGAACTTTTAATTAAGTAATTGCTACAACCGAATATATCGTAAGAGTTACTTGATTTTAAAGAAGCAATGGCTTTAGAAACTTCAAGATCGTTAGACTCCATAGAATTCCTACTATTTAATGGAAGACTAGACTTCAAATTTGACGCAATACTCCCAAAATAATTGCTGAATTCATTGGCAATATCAGACGCATCAGTTAAAAGATCATTATTAGATGAATTAATAGAATTAATGAGCTTAATCTTTTACGAATTATTACTTAAAATGTCATTGATAGTATGCCACATAAGTTTGGAGTCACCGGAACAGTTATCAAATCTATTTTTATAATAAGCTACGCGAGCAGAAATGGTTTTCTTTTTTACTTTCTGAGAATAGGCTGTAACATATTGCTGGAAACGTTGATTGGTTCTAACATGTTTCGCCTTTCTCAATAACCATTTTTTACGTTTGATCATGTTTAACAAGACCTCAGAGATCCATGGTTTAATACTACGATTACTACGTGATTTTTGTGAGTCTAGGCTAGCTGAAAAAACATCATTCCAAAGCGATAAAAACACATCAACAGCTACACACGGATCGTCAAGGACATAAATAGGAGAGAAATTAGTTCTAATGAACAATTCCAAGAATTTAGATAGAATGATGTTTGGCTTAACAGGTAATCTATCATTGCTTTTCACTTGATTAATTTCGATCACAACATGCATCAAGTGATGGTCAGTAATCAATAATTCAATAATTCAACCTTGACGCGAGACAATATATTATCACGCAATCTGCAAAAGAAGTGATCAATACAAGTAGAAGTAGTATCAGTTACTCTAGTTGGATCATTAATAAGTGATGCTAGACCAACGGACGACATCATACAAATATAATTATCGGACACGGAAGAGCAAGATAAAATATCAATATTAATGTCAACCAGAACAAAGATATTTTTACTGTTTATATGTCTTAAATATTCAGAAAACTTATCCAGAAAGATACACTCCGTAACGGCCTGAAGCCGCTGAAACAAGGTTTATAAATTCAACAAAACAATTTAAATTACTTTTATAAAATACCAAAAGTCCACCAGCACGATAACTATTGTTACAACAACAAACAAGATGATAATCATTTAACTGATAGAATTCCATTTCATCATCATTAATCCAAATTTCACTCAAGAAAATTAAATCAGGTAAACTTTTAAATAACTCAAGATGAGCCAAAAAAGGATTAACATTTTTCCTTAGACTTCTAATATTCTGATGAACAATTTGAACACCCATACAATCATACTTGATTAAACTATCTGAAGCCATAATAAATAAAAAAATTTACACATAAAATTGATTATTAGTTTTCCATAGTTAAGGAAGAACCACTTGCCAGTCGTATTTGTTGATATAGTGACGCATGTTTCGAGAATGTTTTCAGTGAATTGCCTATACGGTCGCATCTTTCCATTTCCTTGATTTCTCGTGGAATAATCTTCGTATTGACGTTTCAGCTTAGACTTATTTTGTTGACACATTTTCGCCCGAGTGAGTTGGTAGCTGCCTGTTCATTGGGTTAACATAATGTATTTCTTGTGTCAACATCGTTTGATCTGTCGTTGTTATATTTTACAGGCTTAATTTTGAATTGTGATATTAACAGTGTGGTCACTGAGAATGTTTGCACCTCTTATTTTTTGACATCTTGTATTGTCGTGAGGAATTTCTTGTTAAGAATTACGTGATCTGTTTTATTTCTTGTTTTGCAATCAATTGTGTTCATGGAACTCTTCCTTGGTTGTTTGATCTGCGACTTCTCTTGGGGTTTATCACTGAATTATGGTGTGTGTTCCATTTTTGAATGACTCTTGCGAAGATTATTTAGCTTTTAACTGGGTTCCATTCCATTAGTGCCTTCTCGCTTTAGCTGTTGTTAATATATCATCGCGTCCAGAGATTATTTCCTTCGATTGTGTTTATTTTATACTCGGTTCTTGCATCTCGCTTCCCTGATGCCAAGAATTTTGATTTTGTGATGCTTCATTTCATTTTCTAATTGTGTAGAAGACTTAATGCTTACTGTACAGTTCTTTTGTTTACCGGTTTGTATTATTTCTTCTAGTATTCCTTTCTGTAATCATTTTGATTGGATCAATGAATGATTGGACCATTGAATGCTAGCGAGCTTCAAGGGCTGCTGAGTGTAAGTGGTCATCCATATTTGTGCTAATCAAGGTAATAGTTGCTTCACGTTGGTGATGAAATTGTTGTTGTCGTATCTATCTATCTCGTATCTATCTCTCTCAATTGGTGTATCTTTCGAATAAGTGTAATTCTCAGGTAACCTGAACAAAATGGATATTGCTTACATTAAAAACTTTCAATCCGTATTCTTGTTCAAGAAAAGATTAAACATAGTTATCAGAGAATTTTAGTCTGGACAAGCTGTAAAAACTCGTCGTGTGTCCGCCATATCTGTACGTAAAATTTTTTCTAAATTTTTTTTTAATTTGGGTCGATCCAAAACCAAAAACACTAAGATCAAACTCAATCGATTTCAACCAGAATGAAAATTATTAATTTCTATAAAGCTCGCTGCATACTGAATTTTTTTTAAAGTTTCTCTCATTTTCCGGTTTCCTTTTCGAAGGATTACAACGACGCCAATATAGAATCAATACTGCAAATCAGCAAATATTACAGGATGCCAGTGTTCGCTAAAGAAATGTCAACTGTAGATAATATAATTTATTTTATTATACCTGGATTTATAAAATTTATTCCACGAACGGAAAATTAAATGGCTTACGGTTGTGTCAATATGGAAGACATCGATTGACCAAGATATTTCAATCGACAATTTTGTTAAACAATTTGAATTTTAATTTCCCAATTTAAAAATTGGAAAACGATAAGGTGGCGACTTCATACAGAAAAACAAAACGCAATAATATACATTGTCTACCAACGTAGACGTCTCGACAGTATCTTCTTAAAACCCAATTGTCTACACTATTTTCGACACCAACATGTAGATAATTCGAAAATATGCGTAGATGCTAGTTGGTCCGCTCTCAATAGCCAAGTAAGTAGAGTGCTTGCTGTGTGATTCGGGGGTCTCGGGTTCGTTTCCTGGTGGTGACAAAAAGTTATGACTGGTCGTTTTTAATGTGTTATGTGTTACATTGTGCATCGTCTATATATCTCAAGCCATAGTTGTCGGCTTTTCTTCATAAATATTTATTTATTAACACGCATAGCACTGGTCGACATTGGCAAAAACAAAATGGTAAATTAAATTTCAAACAAAATTAGTTCAGATCGTCTTTCAAATTTGACCGGAAATTTCGAGTTTTGATAATAGAACTTTCCTTCCGACTATTCGGAATAAAGCTTCATACCTAATCTTTTTCCATTAATTGGGAGATGCTTGCGAAACTTGGTGCAGATCTGTGTACCGAAACAGGCTGCTTCAGTCGGAGCTTTTCAATTTTTGCAATGATGTTTATTCACAAAAAATGACCAAAGTTTAACGCGGGTTGAGCTTTTTACCAATTTTACCAAAAGCTCAAGTAAAGTTAAGTAAGTTATTGAGTTTAATTTTTCGCATTAGAAATCAAGTGGGGTATATTCATAAACTATGTATACATTCGTGATAACATAATGTAGGGTGTTCGCCATAACATAGTCACCCACTGAATATCGCCATCACCACTACCACCATCATTACACACATATAGACAATCTATTGCAAAAGCACGAAATTCTGAAGGAAAATCGTTTTAAAACTTTCATAAATAATTCATTTTTGATATTCTGTTTGAATAACCGTTACCTTCGTGACAATTATATACAAATCAACAAATGCTAAAATTTATTTATAAACTAAACTCCCTAACAGAATAGTGCTTAAAATATTCCTTTGTTCCGCGTAATTATTGTTAAATTGATGATGGTAATCATGATTAAAACGAAGATGAAATGATTGCGATAACACGTTTCATAGCAATTGTGAAAACTGTTTTTATAATTTATTGTAATTGAAAAACATCAGTGAAGAGAACTAACATTTTCAAGTAATATTTCCTGATGTTTTACCACCCTCGACCACCCCCACTTAACCTATATATTATATCGTATACATTTGAGTGAGTTGTCTTAATATAATCAGAATATCGGATTTATTTACTCGTCGTGTAACGAATTTTTTTTTTTGGTAGTCTGTGTAGTGGAAAAGTTTTGTCACTTTAATTGAATTTTAATTAGATTTGTTTTCGGAGTAAAACTTTTTAAATATTATGTATTATTTTGATTCCACCATCTTGAGATGAAAGTTAAATTATTATTTTTTTCTGTCTGATACCAAATTACTGTATAAAGCTTTACTATATAGTTTCACTGTTACCATATTGTGCCACCTCATCTTGCCGGAATATTTTTTATTTGACTTTGTGGTAAAATTAAAATTAATCGACAAATAATTAAATTAAGTGTAACACAACGGTACACACAGAGGTACATGTACGTAACTTGGAAAATGGTAAAAGATGGTTATGGGGACGATTCATTTTATGTACGCCAAACATGTCAGCTTATGTATACCACACCGCACACACACACACACACACACACAATTATACAACACATTTTCCCCTCATTAATTATAAAACCCCAAACAGAAGAATATTTTTTGTGTGTGTGTGTTTGTTATGTGTGAACGTGTCACTTGTTTTTGATGTTGCGAAAAAGCTTCATTTACATTTATTTACAGTTAATTAGAATTAATTTGACTTTAAGTTGAATATTTATTTTACTATTGTGTTGATGATGGTAAAACGATTTTTTTCTGCTGTTAAACTTAATTTATTGCCTACTTGGTTAATTGGTTGAATGTTTCACGGTTGGTAGATTCGTACAGCTGAATAAATCGTAAACGCAGCAAAAAGAATCCGAAGGAAAAACAGTTTTAATTAGAAAGCTTTTCTGTAAATTTCATTATTATAGAGATTAACATATCATTATTTTCTTATTCTTTACAGCTAACTTAATCAGCAGGTGAGTTTACCTAAACTTTTCTAGGTGGTGTTAAAAGTTCAACAACTTCTATAAATAGGTAAGTTCTCTAAGTTTATATACGCGTGAAAAAGACTTTATGTGAAGGCTGTGACCTTGAGACATGTTTGGAATGAAAATATTAATTCTTTTCGAGGAAATTACTTCAATCTTTTAAAAAATCAAAGTGCTTCAATAAATCCAACCATTGAAACCGGTAATTTGTGATGCCATTTCTCCATGATTTTACCTTATCGATACACGACAATTCGCAGCGATAATTAACCGCAATATATGTTAAAAGTGGTTTTCAAATAAGAGTATCGGGTGTGCTAGAAAAAATAGTTCAAGCAAGACCCAATTTGCCCGTTGCAACGTATTGAACTATGTTTGTATGCGCGTATTGATGCGTATTGATCATCAACCAGTTCACCTTTCTTATAGTTGTGCTACTGTTGTTGCCATTTGACGCTTTTTGTTTCATTGTGAGATATTCTGTATGCCATCCTATTCAAAAACTTCAACAATTTATTAGAAGTTCTCATCATTATCATAATTTCAGCATTATGCCTTTATCTGGTAAGTCAACGAGTCATAAACTAAACAAATAATGTCTCGATGTTAAAATGCACGGAATCGTTGTTCATTGGTGTTAGAGGCCTAAATTGACAATTAATTCTATCTGGATCAACAGTGTCTACGTTTCTTAAAATGTAGGAGCTATAGGCCCACTCCCTCCTCCCATAAACCACCAAAATGTTAAGCTGAAGCTGAGTGGTACATCTGTGACAACGTCGCAATACACACAAATAATGGACTCTGATCTTTCATTAAGCTATTCGTTATTGGACCAGCGATCAACTTCGACATTCACGAGAATATTAGTGTTACCATCCATTTGATTAAATTTAAAACGTTTCATACACATTCGTGTACTGCAACTTTTGGAGATTTTTAAATAATTTTCCGTGTTTGCATGTTTTTCAGTGAAGATGGTGCACTCGCTTAATGCACTAGCTTCTCAATGAACTGAATTTTCTCCTCTCTCTCTCTCTCTATCTCTAGTTTTCATATCTCATGAAAAGATTTTGCCGCTTGCACAGTGATACTCCATCCGCCTCGATTATTGGAGGGACTTTCAACCTGGCCCAGCTATTTAACTCGATTGGATTTTTGAATCCAATGATATCGCTCCCTCCGAGAAGTTGCTTAATCTCGTGATCTAGGCAAATCCAATATTCGTTTAGTCGAACTTTAATTAGGTCAAAGAAGATGGAACGAATAAAATTTTTCATTAATTTTGTAATTGGTCATGAACCTAAACCTCATGCTAGTAAAACGGGAGAACCAAAACCAAAACTGTATTCGCAAGTAGTCATGACAAAACCAGTTATTTCGGAGGGCACTACTGAAGGTACAGCAGTGCTCCAAAAGATACTAAGAAGCATGGAAGCTCTTAACATTCGTCTAGCTAAACAAGAGAAATGCCTTCAAGCTCTTAGCAACAGGTTAGATAAGCAAGACTCTCTAAATGAAATGAAATCCATGCTCTATTAAAATGATGCAAACAACAACAAATAAAACATTAAGAATAGTAACCTGGAATGCAAATGGGCTAATGCAACATATTCCAGAATTAGAAATTTTCCTAAATACTGAAAAAATAGATATATGCCTAGTATCCCATTGGGAAACCCATTTTACTTCAACTTCATATCTTAAAATATATGGATACAATTGTTACCTCGCCATTCATCCAGCAGGAAGGGCAAGGGGAGGATCGTCGGTTGTTATAAAAGAAAACATCAAACACTTTATAGATCTTAAAATTGAAGAGGAATTTATGCAAGTAGTCACCTTAAAAGTATTTATAAATAACAACAAAGAATATAGTGTATCGTCAATATATTGCCCCCCAAGACATAATTTAATTAAAGAAGACTATTGCACGTTATTTAAATCACTTGGATCAAGTTTCATAATCGGAGGTGATTTTAATGCAAAACACACCTACTGGGGATCAAGAGTAACCTCTAAAAAAGGAAGAGTGCTGTTTGCAGCAAGAAGACTATGCAATTGCGATTTTCATTCTGGAGATCAACCAACTTATTGGCCTACGGATAACTAAACAAAATACCCGATATCATTGACTTCTTTATCACCAAAAGTATAGACGAAAACTACATATACCTAGAAAGCATCGAGGGGATTATGTCGGATCACACGCCTCAGCGCAACGATTGTTAAAAAACTAGTCCACCTTCGCTAACGAACAAAAAAACCTGCTGGGAGAAATTCCAGAAACTTGTTGAGGATAATATTGATCTTCAGGTGCCAATTAAAAACCCGATACAGCTAGAAGAAGAACTAGAACAACTCAACAACAGTATACAAGAAGCGGCGTGGAGTAGTACCCCCTCAAGTTCAAAGGAAATGCGCCGAAATGCTATTTACCCTCTAGAAGTTACGGAACTGGTTGCAGCAAAACGAAAAGCATAAAAGGCCTGGCATAGAAGTCGAGCGCCAGAATATAAAACAACTCTAAATTTTTTATCCAATGAACTAAAGTTGCTAACTAAAGAAATCAAACACGAATCCATTAATAAATACTTGAGTGGCCTTACTGGGGAAAAAGATACCGAGTACTCCCTTTGGAAAGCGACAAAAAGTTTAAAACGACCTAAACTACAAATTCCACCAGTAAAAAATGAAGATGGCACATGGGCTATAAATGCAAAGCAAAAAGTTTCGTTGTTTCCAACCCACCTGGAGAACACGTTCCAGCCTCTACCTAGACAAACTGCAGAGGAAAACATACCACCAGTATATAAAATGGACAACTGCAGTATATCTCCTGTCACATTACAAGAATTAAAAGAGGAAATCAATCTTAACCTAAATACAAAGGAATCTCCAGGATCCTAATTACTATCCTCCCTCCTCCTAATTACAGGACAAATAGTAAAAGCTCTTCATGAAAAAGGACTACGTAAACTACTCCAAATAATTAATACAGTGTTCAGACTTAATCACGTTCCAAGTCAATGGATAGTAGCAGAAGTTATGATACCTAAACCAAACAAACCACTTAATGACAAAAATTCGTATAGGCCGATTTCCTTACTTCCAATAATTTCAAAATTATTCGAGAAACTACTCCTAAAGAGACCCAAACCAATAATAGCAGAAAGAAATCTTATTCCTCCACATCAATTTGGCTTCAGAGAAAACCAATCAACAATAGAACAAGTACAACGAATTATAAACATAATTGAAGACGTACTTGAAAAAAAGAAAGTATGTTCAAGCGACTTATTGGATGTAGTACAAGCCTTTGACAGAGTGTGGTATAAAGGTTTGGAATATAAATTACAAAGAGACTTACCAAAGCAGTTTTATGAAATTCTAAAATCTTACATATCTAACCGACACTTTCGAATTAAATTAGATGACGAATACTCAGAAATAAAGAAAATATCAGCAGGGGTACCACAAGCATTCTGGGACCAACTTTATATGTTCTATACACCTCGGACCTGCCAACGATAGAGGAGACTAACATAGCGACGTTTGCGGATGATACGGCCATCTTAGCAGTTGCTAATTGCATAGAAGAATCTACAAGCAAATTGCAAAGAGCTACTAATATTGTCAGTACCTGGACCAAGAGATGGCGAATAAAACTTAATGAAACAAAATCTGTTCACGTAACCTTTACCAACAAGAAGGTCAACTGGAGACCAGTAGAACTGAACTCCCAGCAAATTCCCTATGCAAACACGACAAAATATCTAGGCATGACTCTAGACACGAAACTAAAATGGAAAGAGCATGTGAAAAAGAAAAAAGAAGAGTTAAACATCAAATACAGAAAGATGGATTGGCTCTTAGCAAGAAATTCTGAGCTAACTCTACATAATAAATTGGTACTATACCGGTAAATCCTAAAACCTGAGTGGACTTACGGTATTCAGCTCTGGGGCTGTACAAAGAAAACCAATGTCAATATCATCCAGTCATTCCAAAGCAAAATCTTTCGTGAAATAGTCAATGCACCGTGGTACATAAGAAATGACAACCTCCATAGAGATCTGAAGATGGATTTCGTTAGTGAAGAAATAAGCAAACACGCGAGAAAACACATGCAACGTATTAGTCTACACCAAAATGCTGAGATACGTCGTATGTTGGATGATTCAAACCCAGTTAGGCGGCTGCGAAGGAAGAAACCGCATGATCTGCAAGATCCAATCAGGAAAATCAGGAAAAATATAATAAAATTGTAAAGGGGACTAGCCAAAGGGCTACAACCCTCCAAACAAGATATAAATTATGAAATATAAATTACTAATATATTAAAAAACATCGGACATTTCTGAAGTTGTCCTTTGGTAAATTAAAGTCATGTAGATCATCGATAATGTTGAATGATTTAGACAACCAATGGTGTTCTAGTACTAAAATCTCATGGTTTCGAAAATGTTTTCCAAAATGTAAGCTGAATCAATGTGACCAAGCAAACGTTACCAATAAAAGCCGTGCATATTTTGTAATCTGTGCATCTTGTTGAGTACGGAGGTAATCGACCTACATTTTCATGGAATGGTAAATATTGGTTATAATAAAAGTCACTTTTTTTAACAAAAAGTCAGAAACTTCAATTCTTTATTATGGATTCCAGACCGTTACAGCGTATTCTAATTGAGATCGAACGTCAGCGAAATAGAGTGAACATGAGGTTTGAATATCTTTAAATTCCTGTACATCGTTTAACAAATCCAAACATGGCATTCGTTTTCGCAATACAATTTTCAATATGCCAATTACGGCGTTTCCGACAAATGTAACACCTAATTCTATAATGTCATTGACACTTTGTAATACTTCGCTGTTGACTTTGTATGAAGTAATTAGGATTCCTTGTGCGATGAAAATACATGATTTTGCATTTCTAAATATTTAAATAGAGCGCGTTTCGATCACACTCACTTATCTATCGAAGTCTTCTTGTAGTTTCTCCTTATATAGTATTCCATTAACAGTACGAACAATTTTCACATCATCAGTAATTATGAACACAATTATGTTTGGTAAATTCAACCAGATTAGTTGATGTAGATCGACCAAGCATAGATCCACGCTGTTTTATTGATATATTAGGTGAAGGCCCCGTGTGGGGACTCAAACACGGTTTGTTTTTTTGATTGAGTTGTATTTGATTGGTTGTAGGTGTTCGGAACTCGCCATTAAATTAGTTAAGCCAAATACAATATCTAGACACTTGTGATTGATATCGATTATGACAAAAGTTAACACTGATTCTGAAATTTTAAAAGTTTCAATGTCGTTGCTGAAGACGAGATCCAATAATCATCACGATTGGTGGCTATATTGCATGGCTTGCTCCAAAATACAATTTATCTCGTGGTAAAAATTCCAGATTATAATTGGAAGATTAAAATCATCAAGCACAAGAACTAAATCTGGCGAGTTTGTTGTATTTCATCAACAGCATCGATGCAGGTTTTATTTTTACGCTAATCTGGCTCTCGACGGGCCTAAGGATACTGGGGCATTTCAGATAGCGTTGTTTCTATGTCTAGAAGGATACGAGAAATGTTAAATCCATTGTTTTGACCTTCCTTGCTACAAAGTAAACTGCGGTTTGCATTTTGTGCACCAGATGTCAGCTACGTTGGAAATCACTAATATATATATATAAATTAAAGAATTATTATTTTTAATTAGTTTTCAATTACTGAAAATAGTGTTTGTCAAATTAGTGCTCACTGTTATTATTAATTTATCGAAATTATTGATAATTTTTTATAACGTTTTTTATAATTTTGTAATGTTTCTTACGATTATATTTATATATAAAAAATATAAACACTTGTTTTTATGACAATTTTCATAAAACTGACAATAATTTTTAAATTAAAACCTTTACACATAATTACACAGATAACAATGAAGTACGTAACATTAATCTTTCGTAAAATTGTTGACCAACAAATAATTTTTAAAGAGTTAAAAATGATTTAATTAACCATAAAAACGTATAAAAATTTATCGCGAAGAACATTAAAAATGATGATGGTTTATATTTTGTTCCATTGCTTCCCGCAGAAGTAAAAAAACAGAAAACCGTAGCACCAAGAATATGCAGACAAATTTAACCGTTTCCAATCAAATTTATTTGGTACTAGATACCAATGGATGAGCTGTTGTGATGAGTACAATAGAATGGCTGGTAAACATGTTGTTTCATGTCTGATAAATTTTATAGCAAAGGTCAACTATATTAAAAAGCAATTCGAGTGCTTTGAACATATACAGTAGGTAGTTTTTCAAATGTCATTAAGATAGCATTAGGCGAAAAAACTAGGTGTTTAGAACTAGAACGGACAGAGTGTGTACCCAATTGCTTGACCAACGGATGCGAATACACAAGCAACCATATCATAAAATTAAAACCCCAAATACAATTCCCAATGCCCATATTTGGTGGATTGTGATAAAGAGAAATATTTTCACATACATTTTTGGCTTTGACATTACATAATGCAAAATACAGTTCATAGAAAGCAGCACCTTACAGTTCAAATGGCATCAAACTCAATCAATACAAATATATAAAGAGTGTTTTTTTAAATGGCGGAGAGGATCAGTGAGAACAGAGAGATTACCTATCCGACAAATGCGATATTTATCTGTCAGAACGGATAATTTTTTTTGTTTTTTTATTATCGGACAATTATAAGTCAAATAAAATATTTTTGTTGATTGTGTTAACGCGTATATATATACAAAAAAAAAATTAAAACGTTTTTGATTTAATTAAATAGTACATTTGTTAAATTGAACGATATTATTAAATAAAATACAATTTTCTTTACTCAAATGAAAGTTTTATTGAATTCAATAAAACACGGACCGCTGTCAAAGAACAATCTAGACTTTTTTCCAGATAAAAATAGCTTAACCGATAAATTATCCGAGCGTAAAAAAACGATACATAGAAATATTTGTTTTCTCGGATACTAAAAAACGATTACTCCGATCTCAAAAAAAAAAAAAAAAAATACTCAAAAATTAACACACTTTAAGTACCATGAAATGCACTCAACAAAATACAAATTTGACCCAGTTCAAGTGCCATAAAACGCACTCACTATTATGCCTTCAAAAAATTAGAATGTTCTGCTTTTCTCCCATTATACGATATTCGTAACGATCACTCGGCAAACATGATAAAAAATATTACGAAATTATTATCACGTTTTGGCATAAAACACACTCATTTATCACAACAAAACAAAAATTAAGAAATTGTTGATTCTAGGCGTTACATTTTTTGTACATTTTGATTATTTTTTTGTGTGGTGATTTCAAAAATACGTTTAACTAAACGGTAGGTTAAAGTTGCGTTTAACTTGTTATAGCTCCTTTATTGTTTTTGTATAATGGACTATGCCATTCATTTTATTTTCTTGGAAGGTATATAATATTTTTTGTGATCATAATTTGTGTATCCTTTAATTTTTCGAGGTGGTGAATGTCAGGCCATTAATTTGCTTGTACATAGCTGATTACTTTGCAGGTAAGCACGACATAAATAGATCCTGCGTCTTGTTTGTTCGTAAATTAACTCTGCTTCTTGAAGTGGCACCTAAACCCGCTTAAGCAGCTATAGTATTTTAACGTGCAAAACTAATTTATACATTTTATGTACGATTTGATTGTTTACTCGAGTGTGAAATAAAATATAAGAAATAGAAGGTACGGATAGCAAAAATATCATGATATTTTTTATCATTTTTGACCTCAGAGGGGCGATTGTGGCCAACACCCGTCATTCTTTTACCACAAATATATACATATACCTCGAACTAGAATCTCAGTATTTTAGTTGTGGCTGCCACATCTGGTACACAGATTTCCACCAAATTCCGTAAGAATCTCCCAAATAATGGAAAAAGCTTAAGCATGAAGTCAATCCGCCTGGACTAGAGAGCGAATAGAGTAGAGCGAATTTTGGTGAAATAAAGTTGTTTTGGGTAAAACTTGTATTTCTGGTAAGATTTAAAAATTGATATGAACTAATTTTGTTTGACATTTAATTTCAATCTTTTTGTATTCAATCGTTTGAAACGGAAGATGCCATTGGACCGATTAAAAGTACGAGCTTAAGTTCGAAGTTTCATCCTGATCAGCCAATCCGTTTGAGCTGTAGAGATCCAACAGATATTTAGTGGGCATGGCGCTACATACGCACGTCCGAATATTACAGATTTTTAAAAAACAATTTTTTACTTTGGCGATATAGCGAATGGTAAATCTGCAAAAATCTCGAGGCTAAAATTGATCACGTTTCACTAAGCAAAAAAAAGTTAAAATTAGCTAACGATTTTGTAGTTTAGTTTTAGGTTATGTTTTCGTAAACGTTCATAAACAACTACAGGGTGACACAAAAGATAAGTGTTGATTTATATTATAGTCTTCTATTCAATCTTCTCTATTTGGTTTTAATCTATGCAATCTGTTCTGGGACCGGAACGCTCCCTAGTTTCTGCTCATACTTTAGTATTGATACTATAAATGAGCGCTTACGCGTCATCTACTTCGACGTAGATAACGTTGATAACGTCGACAACTCGTCGAACACATTAACTTCCGCTAGATAACGTCGACAACTACTTGTAACTCGTGCCAGTAGTGATCGAATGATCTATATAGGTATTTTGAGCCTTTTTCTGATATTTTAATTATATACTTCAAAATATATTTCCAACTAACATTTGCTATGTGTCTCATACCATGCCTAATATTTAGATTGCAAAAATTGATAAACCGCAAATTAAATTTACGAATTAGAATAAAATTTTAGTGTACTGTGTTTTACGTCATCTTTTAACAACTCATCGTATTCACCGTGTGCGATAAAGATATTATCAAGGTGAGCATGTACTATTTTAAAAGTTAGCCGGAACTCACAAATTTTAATGTTTTTGAAAGAAACAGCACGAAAACAAATTTTCTACTAAGTCAACCACCTTTTTATCATTTCATTGAATTCGACATACTCAAAAATACTTAGAAGATATTAAACCGGCATTACTTGAGCGAGTTCAAGTGAAAGTGAGGAGAAAACGTCACTAAGGGTCGTTTTAGTGTTGTTTTTACAAAAAAACTATTTGAGCGACCCCTAAACGTGGTCCGATGGATCTGCAAATTGAAAGGATATTTCTAATAGAAAATAATATTTTTAGCCCTGAGCCCGATAGAAAAAAAGAGATAAGATTTCCTCCATGCAAAAATGGGTCGCCCTAATATATATACACATATATATATATATATATATATATATATATATATATATATATATATATATATATATATATATATATATATATATATATATATATATATATATATATATATATATATATATATATATATATATATATATATATATATATATTTATATAATAAATAAATAAGCCACAAAAAATCAAATCGATGCACGGAACAATCAAAAACATTTTTAGGTAAATAATGTGGTTGGCAGGGGCCAATTTAGTTTCCAGTCCGTTGATATTTCTCTTCTTAAAGAATGGTAAGATAATTAAACATGATAATACTAAAATAACTCAATCGTTCGAAAATTTATTCGTTGCATTGGAGTTAAATGTTCGGTGAGAAAATATTAGAATTTTATTATTAGTTCGATGAGAAAAGATACTGGTGGCCGTGTTGCAAGAAAGAAGTGAACTTATCGACTGAGGCGGACTTTCGAGACTTCATGATATCTTTCAAAGCATCTGAATATGTTTCAGCACACACAAACATTTCACACTTTTTAATCTCAGTTTGAACATTTTTAACGCGTTGATATTTACATTTGCATTGGCAAGATTTCTTAAACACCGTAATGGGACAGTTGACAGATGTATGAAAAAAAAACAAAACGAAAATATCAAAATTGTACACTGTTATGGTCGCACATAAAATAAAGGGAAAATAAGGATAAATTTGAGATTTTAATATATTTTCCTACTACGCCAGGGATGTACATTTTTTTATGTGATCTACGTAATAAATAACGTGTCGACATCCACATAGATTACATTGCGTAATCTACCTCGCCGGTCCCAGAACGTCACCAAGGTGTACTCTACTAAAGGTAATTATTTCAAGTAACCATTGGATTCAATTTTTCTATTTAATTAAATTAAATCATTTTGTTATTTTGTAACTACTTAATCACTAAGGACAAATTAAAATTTGGCGAAAAATTATGAGTTTTTGTTCCGTAACTAAACCATTTTTAGTTCAGCTTTCTACCCATTGTATATCCTAATTAAAATAATCCCTCTTATTTTAATAAACAACACAAAAATATAAAAAATTACTTTCACATCCGGAAAGTGTGGAAAAAATCCACCATCAAATTCAAATTAAAAATCGCTTTAAAGATATATACAGTTATTTTACATTGTGTTAAAAGTAACTCTGTGCAAACCATCTTAAGTCCGTTAATTAGTTTCCGTACTGAACAAAATGAAAATATATATTCGCTATGGATGCCACTTTAATAAAACATTGAAAGTGATTTTGATTAATTAAATTCATTACACACCCCACTTAGACGTATAGTCGAGAACTAAAATTGTAGTCAATCAAATAAAATAAAATGGTACATAACACAAAAAGCAATAATTGATTCAAATTAATATCAATTCGTACAAATTAATTAGATTTTTTCGTTTTCAATTGAAGAATTAGAGAAACTGTACGGCTATGCGTTGTATTTGTATTTTGTAGGTTACGGAGGACGCTTTTGCAAAAGAACTTTATATACCAACTTATTTAAGGAATTAACCACATACAGTATATAAAGCAGTTTTGTTGTACAAGAACATTTTAAGTATGTTAAAGTATCGTAACAACAAGAAAAGCTGTTGGGAATTAACCGACATGATATTATGTTTTGTACCAAAAATAAATATATTTTTTGGTTGGTCCTTGTAATATATTTAATATATTTTTATATATCTTACACACATTGCGTCTTGTATTTGATATAAATGTCGCTTGACCTCCTTTTTGTAGTTCTTTGTTATATTTCTATATTTCTATTGAGTGATGGATTATTGGATAAATAAATATTGTCGGCTTCACTCAAACATAAAGACAGACATACTGAAGATAAAATTACTTATGCTAGTTAAGCATATTGTCACATTGATAATTAAATTAATTATATTAAGTTGCCCAAGTCTAGCCGCCAATTCGCCCACTCGTTCCAAAATTTTATTCAGTGAACTCCAACATTTTGTAGATAAAGTAACTGCTAAACTTTGGGTAGTAGAGTTTAAAAATAATTTAAACGTTCTATGGCCTTAACGTTCTATGGCGTTATTCTGGATTTTCCAGGTATATAATTGAGATGTAGGAATGATGTTATTTCCTCCCCACTATCGATGCATCCCATTAAGGGATTTATCTGGCCACCTCCATGAGTTTTTGACGGTATTTTTTCGGCGGATTACTTAATGATCTGTTCAATGTCTCCTAGACAGATAACATGTCTCCTGGCTGGGACCAAATGGTATGCCAGGTGAGTAGGTTTTTTCGTTTCGCTCCATTTTTGTCGATTCTCTTTTGGGTTCCCTTGTACAAGTTAGCCGAAAAAGATCAGTCGAAAATAAAATAGTCGATAATGCAGATTGTGTCTTTGTTATTTTATTTCCAGATGGTTGACGACCTATGCTACTGAAGTTAGCCGAAAATTTCAGCCGAAAAACCCTGCATTATCGACATATTTCGTATCAGGTGGTAGTACAAAATTCTGTTGATGTTAGCTGAAAATTACATGTTATTGAAGCTAACAGTAAATTATCGCCGAAAAAAATTTGAAAATCAATATCATACATAATTCGAATGTTTAAAGGTCATATGAACTGGGTGAAGTTAGACAGACTCGTAATTAGCTGGATCCCGTATTTATAATTTGTCGTGTTAGGGGCCAATGAATTTGAGTTGTGACACTAACAGTGAACACCTAGATATTTTTGTTTTTATTTTTTAATTGTTTTTTTACTCGTAGTTTAATAGAAGTATTTTAGAATTATAGTTTCAGTAACTTGGCCCCTAACACGACAAATTATAAATATGGGAGCCAGCTAACTACGATTCTGTTTAACTTCACCCAGTTCGTTTGACCTTTAAACATTCGAATTATGTATGATATTGATTTTCAAATTTTTTTCGGCGATAATTTACTGTTAACTTCAATAACATGTAATTTTCAGCTAATATCAACAGAATTTTGTACTACCACCTGATACGAAATATGTCGATAATGCAGGTTTTTTCGGCTGAAATTTACGGCTAACTTCAGTAGCATTGACGACCTCGATCATTGTGACTATTCGATGTATCATGGATCTACTCATTATTTTGTTGTGTGATTGAAAAGGTCTGAGGGGTGGATGTAATTTCGAAAAAGGCCCCGCTTTCAAAGTTTTGTCATTTGATCAATCTCACTATGACTGATTCGATTATCGATGAGACTTGTGTGTAGATGCAAACGGTATTTTGAGACGAGAAACCGGTCTCAAAGGAGTCCTCTTGGTTTGGCTATAGTGAATGGAGGAGTTGGATAATTCTTTGACAGATTATTTTCAAATTTATTTTTTAGAAAAATCCAGAACTTCATCCAGGATTTATGTTGGAATTTCGATTCAGCTCAACATAACAGATTCGATCAAAATTAGTTAACAAATTGCCTAGCACGGGCGAACTGAAGAACTTCTCCAAAATCCATTTTTAAATCCCCATCCAATTCTGAATACCTGATTTGGCAATAATTTTTAATTTTTTTGGGATATGGTCAAGTTCCATTCAGAATGGTCGAATTGTAAAACTTCATGAAATCGTTTCACGTTAAAATCCCAATACAAGCTGACTTTTTTAATTAGAATCTTAGCACAGCCCTACAAACTAGGTTAGCGGTTAGGAAACGGCCTGGTTCCATTCATTATAGCCGAATCCAAAAATTTTGTCAATTTGGGCTTTGCACACACAATTTGACCATCATTTGTTGAAGAATCGCCTAGTTCCATTGAGCATTATGTTAGAGTGCCAATCCAATTCTGCATACCATATTTGAAAGTAATTGGTTGAGGAGTGGTAAAGCTCCATTGAGAATTGCATAATATGTCCTGTGCAGTATAATTATACTTGGTAATTAAACGAATATTCTTTGGTGATTAAAATTAATAAAACATTTGATATTTTTGCGGAATGAGCTAGACATATTTGAAATATCCAATCCGGTAGTTAATGTGGCATTGAATAACAATGATAGTTTTCCGGGAACCATTGCCTTTGGGATGCCTCACATATTTTTTTTTTGCCATTTTTTGAAAGATGTTTCGTGGTTGCCAAATCAAGGGTTAAATACTTTTAGATTTTGGAGTAATGTTTATAATAGTTTTTAATGTAATTTAAATAACTAATAAGGTTTCAGGAAATTCGATTGTAAGTTGTGGAATTGCAGGAGGATTAAATTAATAAATGGCTACATTATTTAGGAAGCTGGAAAATATTATAAACTTCGAGATCCTTCTTGAATGGGTGTTGATTGTTTCATTTTCGTTCCCATCAGAAAGCCCATTATTTTCTTCGCTTTATCTATGCAGTGTCCTCGAATGACTCTTTCCATCTACCAGAGGTATCAGAGGTATCCTGTATTGGCGGTAGGTTTTTTGGGCTAACCAGGGTGATTACTCTTCTTAACAGTCCGTCCGTTATTAATGTAAGGTTAACATTCGACTCCCCAACATTGTGACTGTACTGGGGGAGAGAGGGGGGGGGTGGTATGGAACTGTATGGTTAGGGCATATGTTCCCATTGAAGTGAACGAAACTGCATTATTCACAGATCGCATTTGCTCTCGTGTAACATACGCGACTCACTAACGGATCAAAAAAATCCAAATCCGTTTAATTTTTTTACAAATCTTTTTCAACAAAAATTCCTTTATATTCCGTGCTAGCTTTGCATAATTTAATTTTACAATATCTTCAACTTATTTTGTTGTTTGGATCGTCTTAGAGATCAATTACTTGGCACCAGCCAGCGCGTATGGGTCCGACCAGTGTAAAATAATTGGTGCGAGCCTCTCGAGTTGGGTGTAACAACTGGTGGACGAAAAAGAGTTGTTTTGTTACACGCGGATTTCGATGGGAAAAATAAGTGGTAAGTGCCACTAAAGGTCGCTTGGACCGCAGTCTTAATTAATTCCTTAACGCCTTGTTTGTTCCGGATGTGATCCCTTTCCACTTTTCCGAGTCCACTCGTTTGTTTTCCACTAAGGTAATTTTTTCTGTTATATTTTTTTTATATTTATTTATTTTTTACTATGACCGTGTTTTAATTTCCATCTGCACCACTATTTTGTCAACTTAGTTTGTTTATTAATATACTTTTATTTAATTTTATTTCTTTGCACTATAAGCCCACGACACCCGTTACCGTGCCGTGATTTATTTATTACTCACTCCGTCTCCTGTACCTTTCTATCTACTTTATTGATATTTTATTTTTTTAAATGAAATTCTATGCGGCTTGAGCTCCCGCCCCAAACTATCAGATGAAGGTGCTTGTGCTTTCGATCCAGCTAGGGTCGTGATCCACGGCCATCACTCTCGGGAGCTCGTTTCAGCTTATTCTTTGAGGTTGCAAACAAATTCTTCCCTTCTGACATCTTCTATTTCACTCGTTCATCCTCATTTTTTTTAGCAAAATCGTCTCCTTATATAGGTTCTTTTTTCATTCAATATGGAAACACGCCCGCCAGCTACACGATGCCATCTACACGCCAACATCGACAGCAAGTACGGGACAGTACTACAATTTAACACCGATCAGTATGAATCGGGCGTCTACTATTGTGCTACTCTGCCATCAATTTGAATTCATTAGTATTTATTTTGACATTTAAATTATTTTCCCGTAATTCTTGTTGACTGTGAATTTCTTTGCTGGTGCAATCTTTCTCTCAGAGTACTTGCCTGAACTGATGAGTTGCTTGTCGTTGTGAACTAAGCTGAGCTGATGACTTTAGTTAGTTATTAGATTTTTCAGAAGTTTTTGTTATCGTTAAAAAGTTAAATATTATGTTGTTATGGCAATTATTTTAGTTCGTTACTATAATTAGTTTCAATATCAATCAATAACTCATCTCTCAGGGCGAAAAAAGCGTGACGTACATATAACATCGGAATTTTATATATTAGAATTAAGAATCAAACCCGGGATCCCAAACTACAAAAGCAAAACAGTTTGTAGAACAGTTGCTTTACTATCGAGGACAAGTAACGCATATAGAGTTGATCAGCTTATTGCATTTCAATGTAGGTCGTTCATCACGCTCGTGCATAGTAAATTATGTATATAAAGTTAGCCCAGGATTCATCCCACAAAACGACGATAGCAACACTATCAGCCCGGAAATACACCCATTCCATAAAAACTATAGCAACTACATAATGGGACGACGAAAATCATAGGATTTATGTCGTCCCATTAATATAATGTTAGTATTTTATAAAAAACTTAGCTTCATAATAAAATAAAAATAATTAGTTTCTTACAAATAAAAAGATTATTAAATTACACAAATCCGCTTAAACATCTCATTCTATAAAAGTGTCGGATTAGGACAAATGCGTTTTAGATGCGGCTCACTAACATCTTCATACAGGATCAGTTTCATGAAACTTCATTTGTTTCTTCGTTTCATTAAGATGTTAGTGTGCCGATACTTTTATAGAATGGGCAGTGGAAGCGATTGAGCATCAAAAGATTGAGTAATTTAATGTTTTTCGAATTATTTAATCACTTAGGCCAACAAACTTTTGATGAAATTATGATAAGAAAATATTTCGTTTTATTTTAAATTTCTATTGGTATGTCGTGATAGAATAATATATATGACATAATATCCTGATAGTTTTTGTAGTATTCCCTATATTTGATTTTTATGGGATGAAAGTCTGGGATAACTTTTTTACCTTAGCAAATTGAATCAGATAAACGTTTCAGATGTTCTTTCCTATAATAAATAATTTTATTTCGAGACTTAATTTCTATTGCACCCCATAACCAACTATAATGTGTTTGGTGTATAGAAAATCGATCTTATTTCTATGTTCACTGTAATAAACCAATAAACCACGTAATAGTTCCAGTTTTACTATAAGTATTTGTAAAATAGTTTCAAACAAATTGGACCAAATTAATTATAGAATAAAAGCACCTGGGAACTTTACAACTTATATAAAGCGTTCTTTCCACAAAAGAGCCAAATGTCAACAAAATAAAGAAAATCGTTAAATATTAAATTATTTTCATCCACAATATTTTTTTTAAAATAAGTCAAACTTTTTAATTTACTGGAACTTTTCTGTATATTTTAGAAAAAAATAATTGTTCGTGTTGGTTTGGTTTCTTTAAATATTTGAACATGCGGATACAATTTTAAGTATTTTGTACGAGTATAGAATTTTTTGGTATAAAAAGTTTTCCTTTAAAATTAAATCCTAATTACTTTCATTTCTACTTACTCGTATATACGAGTAATAAAGCACAATACAATTTTGATTTTTTGTATCATGTATGGAATGTGCAGTACAAATCTCAACAGAATTTATATAAGTACTAATTTAAGATTAGGATGTGAATTGAATATATTATACCAACATGTAAATGTAAACTCATTAATTCCAAAAGGAAAGACGAAATGTTAAGTATAAAGTTCAAATCATTGATAAAAGCAAATATTTTTTATTAAAGTTTATGACTTTAAAGTTTGTGTGTCACGTGTAAGTGAAATATAGAAATTTTCTTCATCATATTGTTAATTGTATATGACGAGATACCATATATATGTACTTGGTGCAAAAAAAATTCCCAACAACAAGAACTAAACTTGAAGAATGCTAGCTCTTAAACAAACTTTATGTTCGTACTTCGTACGTACAGTTTAAAGTTCATTTGAAATAATTTTATTTCACGATTGTTCTCCATTGTCAAATCAATACACATTCAACATACGTGCAAAATTTATAGTTTTATGGCTGAGGACAAAGAACAGTAAATGTTTGTTTTCAAATTGATGTTTTCACATAAAAAAGTTTTTAATAGTTTGTGCAAGAATTTACTAGCAAATTATTCAGCAAGTGTTATTGCAATTATTAGATTTATAAAAAGTTACGTTCAAAGTATTACTTGTTCTCTATGTACCAGTTTATTGCGGCAGTGTTGTGGGTCTACGCGTATAGTTTCGCAGTATCTACATTTTGGTGTCTAAGATAGTGTAGACAACTGTTTTGTACGTCAATAATTGGTAGTATGTAGACTGTATCTAAATTATATATTGGTCAGATAATATTTTAACATGTTCCACTTTCACTCTTAAAGTCTTAACACAAATTCACAAGAAGAATTGAAAGAACAGACGCTTTCTTTCTTCAAATTTTATTTATTGAGCTTTTGCATAATTTGTTTCAAACGCTAAGACATATTGACTATTGGAGTTGCCACTTAAAATTATTTAAGCCCGATTGGCTTAAGATGCTATACAAATTTAATTGAAATAATAATTACTTATCATTGCGCGGAATAATAATTTTACTTATATAAATTAAAGTAGAATGAATAAATTTTAAAGTGGAATAGACTATAATTTCTGATAAAACAAATTATAACGAGTAAATGCGTAAATTTTCATTTTCAGAAAAATCATTTTGACGTAGACATCACGCCAGCCTTGAATCAACCCTATTTAATTAGATGGAAGAATGCATAACTTGTACATATATTGGCCTTTTTAAGTATCCAGATTTGGTTCTAACTGCGGTTAGTGGTGAATTTGTCACTGTAGATATCACTGCAAATTCCACGGCGAGCGGTAAAAAATGCGTCAGTTGTCAAATCTCCCACTAATTCTCAGGACCGAATGGTCCTGTGTAATCGACACCAACCTTTAAAAACGGTCTTGTTTACTCAACTCTAACAGATGGTACGCTTCATCAGCTGCTCCTGATGGCCTACCTTTGTAACCAAACTACGGCAGCTTAAAATCCAGTATTTTTGTCGAATTGTACTAATTAGAAAGTACTGACCAGAATGTACTATGATATAGGACACATAACAACTGGACAATATAACTGCTTCTGCTCAAAAGAGGCCAACGAGTCTTTTAGTCAACCACTAACTCTAATTAGGCCATCTTCATCGACAACAGGTTTCAGGAGTTTCTTGCCGGCTGCTGATACTGGTTTTCGGCATTTCAAATTACACAGTTCCGCTGCAAAATAATTTTCTTGAATTTGTATTGGGACTGCTTTCCGGGATAACTCAATATCAACTACAGTCGCGGGCAACTATAAATCGACTCAAACCTCCGCGCGTACAAAAAGGCGTATTTTTTAAAATGGCTCAACAGATTTTCGTAAAACAACTTTTTTTTGACAGCTTAGTACTTTATCTTTACAAGGAGACCTTTATCATTAAAATCTATAACAACAATTGGTGTATTGCAATCTCCTGTATAGTACCACGTTGACCGATATTTGCCATCAATCACTTATCATACGTTGGCCTGACCAAATCTGTACCAGTTTTATTCGTTGTTTCCTCAAAGTCATGGATACTAATCTAGAAAAAGCCACACAAGTTGTTGCTTTGTTGCAAGAAGGACGAACTCAACGAAAAGTCGCTCGTCAGCTAAACATGAACCAATCTGCTGTCTCAAGAGTATCCAGGAGGTTTCAGAAAACTGCTACCTGTAATCGGATACCACATACCAGCCGGTATCGGTGTACATCGGAGAGGGATGATCGGTTTGTCGTCCAAACTTCACTGCGAAATATCCATCGGCGGGGTTATCTTGTGAAGAAACGTGGTACCAGTTTTCTTTGACTATTGATCTAAGGATTTTTACAGTCCTGTTTGCCACAAAGATAGGTTACCCTGTAGGATGGGACGAAAACTAGCCCAAAACCATTTTTGAATCAGACCAAGCATACACCCTATTTATGTTTAATTTCAAGGCGTCTTGAATCTCGTTAGTAAAACTGCGGCACACAACTCTAAACGCGGGATTGTAGTTTTACTAAGTGGTGCTACTTTGTTTTTAGCTATGCAAATACACAAACTTTTATAGTATATTATAAAGGTAAGACACCTGCAATACAGTGCTGCAGCGTACGCCTTCTCGGATGTGTCTGCGAAACCATGCAGCTCAATTGTTTTGTCTTGACTGGTTGGCAACCTGCGTGGAATTTTGACCTTCCTTCAATCCTTCTCCAGACCACTTGGCAATTGATCATCCCAGCCCAACTTTTGGAGCCAAACTGAAAATATGTCTAAGCATTAGTGAATATCTTAGACAAAAATAGATCAACGAGCAAATAATTGATTCAATATTGATCAATAAAATATTTTCAACGCATTTTCTTTTCTCTATCTAATCTATCGTTTTCATTTAATTTATATCATGGGTCATCGAGCAACAGGAATCGTTTGCGAGATTATATACTTGTTTCGGCTAGAAGTATTTTAATTAAAAATTTTGAGGTTTTTTCGAGTGCCAGGAACCGTATACAATGAGTCATACTTTCTCAGTGGTACATAGTTCCCTTTTATAAACGTTTTTTCCCGAATTAAACAATCTTGATGAAAATAGTGTGGAGGGTATTTAGATCCAAGAAGCGGTTTCAATGAGTTTTTTCTCTCATGTTGCACCATGTTGCGCGACATGGTATCATTTTGCGGCAAATGACTCATTGTTGCAACGGGCTGCGTAACGTTTCAGCATGTTCCGTCATGATTTTTGTATTCATTGCATTCATGTTGCTTTCGTTGTTATTAATTGCAGTACTCAAATTTGAGTAAGTTCGATGAAAGTGGGATTCCCATATTATTTTTGGTGTTAAGACGGGGTTAAATATGACGAGGAAAACCACACATTAAATGTTTGTTTATTAACTTAAGCGCGATCAATACTTCAAATTCCTAAATCTTATTCCAGCGCGGGGAAAGAATGTGGCTAATATTTTTAGGAAGATCTAGGTCGATTTAAACCTTAGCCAATGTATGCAAATATCCTAATGGGGATGACGGGGTTAAATATGACGTAAAAACACACATTAAACTTTGTTTTATTAACTTAAGCATGATCAATACTTTGGTTTCGTTTATCTTATTCCATGGGTTTCCTCGTCATGTGTAACACCCCGCCATCCGCCTTAGAATATTATCATATTTTGGCTAGGGATTAAATGGAACTAGAGCTTCCTAAAAATATTAGTCACATGCATGACCCGCGTTGGAATAAAATTTAAGAAATCGAAGTATTGATCGCGCCTCAGTTAACTAATAAATAGTTACCCCGTTATTCTCAATCAATTTTTTTTATTTTGGCAAACCGTTTGTTAATAAATTAAATTTTAATAATTTATGCGAATAATTAAATTAAATTCTATGAAATAATGCGACATGAACTGCAACTGACCCTTCCATTGTCAAATTTCGCTTATTAACTAATCACTATTGATTTTCAATAATTTGATTGACTACCTATTTGAAATCAATTGTTGAATGGTTTACTAATACTATCAAACGGTTTAGTTTTAGGAATGTTTTAGGAAATTTTTCATCACCGTGTTGCTTGGTACTAAACTAATTGGTTGGCTTATTCTATACCACATTTCATATTTTGTAATTCCAGTCTGCTCTGCACACTTGTAATACGACATAAACGATATTTAAGCTTTGAATGCCAAGATTTCTTAAGCACTGTAATTGGAATTTTTGTGTGACAGTTGGCAAATTTATGAAAAAAACAAAAAAACAAAACGAAAATAACAAAATCGTGTACTATCATGGTCGATAGTTATCTTCCATGCGATAAATAAATCTATTTGATAAGAGATGGCGCATTAAGCAAATAATCTTTTAATATATATTTATTACTAGTAGCCCATCCATATTTTTAATGAATATCTCTAGTTAATTAGAGATTTTAAATTTGTTTTAATTTTGTAATTTAAATTAATCGTTCCCAACTTTTGGTAAAACTATCTTGTTTAATCAAACATTATTATTCCTGACAAAACCAACAAGGTCCTTATTGAAAATTTTATCATTAAATTTATTTGAATCTTTTAATAATTTGTTGTTTTTTGTAAATGTTAAGCTTTTCAACATCATTGCAAAAACTGAAAAAACTCTCATTGAAGCTGTTACTTCCTGTACACAAATTTCCACCAAATCCCACAAGGATCTCCCAATTAATGAAAAATGATTAAGTGAATTGTTATTCCGAATGGTCAATCCGCCTGGACTGTTGAGATGCCAAGTTTTGTGAAATACAGTTTGTTTTATCAAAACTTGTCATATCCGGTAAAATTTAAAAAATTATCGGAACAAAATTTGTTTGAAACTTAATTTAGAATCTTTTTATTTCCAACCGGTTTTCGTATATGCTGTGAAAACTGCCTCTTATACGGTGAAACGGTTTCGGGCAAACGGGTTTTTTTTTGTTAAAAATCGTAATATCCGCTTAAATTTTGGAAATTTGATCTGGACTGGTATCGTTGCAAATTTAATTTAGAATCATTTAGTTCATGAACTTTTTTCTCGTAAATGATATACTTTTCAAAATATTTAGAAAAAACGCAAAAGCTCTTATGGAATTTGCCACTTCTTATAGGTCGATTTCGGCCAAAAATCACTGGGATCACCCAATTTATAGAAATGGGGCTGTCGGCATGGCACCACAAACACACGCACACAAGCACACAGAGATTTTTTAATAACTAATTTTTTGTTTTCGGCGATCTAAAAAATTTCGAGATCAAAATTGTTCATGACTTTAAACTAATACCTAAAAGAAAGTAAAAGAGAGCCATGCCGGGGGTTAGGACATGCCATTATCGATTTTTTTAATCAACTTTATAAGAATAATAACGAAATTTACGGAAATGGCTTGGCCTAACCCCCACCGAGGCTTTTTTTAAGATTTGATATTTTTGGAAAGCTTGGTTCTTATAGCACTTAACTATATAGATCGCTATCGTTTCAGATTGTTGTGGACATTTGAAAAAATTAAAATGCGATGATATCGTCTCTATATGAATAACTAGGAAATTCGTTATACTCGAGTTTTGAACGTCATACATACGTATTTATACAAATTGTTAATTTTATTTTCATTTTCTAAAAATATATTTTTTATGTTTTTCTATTTAAATTTTATTCTAAACAAGAAAAATTCGTAATAACGAGATTTTCTTGATGTTTCATAGGTGTACAAGTATGAAATTAAAGAAGTTAAATTCGGAAGAATGATAAAAATTGTTTTATTTAAAGTATGCTCCATCGCTTGTTATTCATTTTTCTCATCTTTGGAGTAATTTGTGCATACCATGCCAGTAAACATTTTCCCCATTTGCTGCGTACTATCCATCGAGCCATTTTTCATATCTTTGTACGAGCCAAAGCGCTGTTCTGCAAGTGCGTCACCTGTCGATGCAATCAAGTGGTAATCGGAAGGAGCTAAGTCTGGTGAGTAAGCCGCATGGGGTAGAACTTCCCAGCGGAGTGATTCCAAAGTGTCGCGAACCGATTTTGCCGAATGTGATGGAGAATTTTTTCCCTTTTTCAAGCAGCGAACCGTTCAAATCGGTCAATTGTTGTTGGTAACGTTTAGTATTAACCGTTTGTCCAGGTTTAAGCAGCTTATAATAGACCACGACCTTATGGTCCCACCAAACAAAGAGCACCGTTTTTCTACCAAAGCAATTCGGTCTTGCGGTCGATGTGGATAGTGCGCCTGGGTCTACCCATAATTTTTTGCACTCGGAATTCTCAAAATAAATCCACTTTACATCCCCTGCACCGCGGTCTTCTAAATCTTTCCCATCTCTCGTAGGCGATTGGAAACAACTTCTTGAATAATGCCCAATTGCTCGGCGAGTTGTTTTTGTGCTTGTGAATCATCTTCGTCTAACATTGCTTGCAATTCCACATCTTCGTATTTTTTGGAGGTTTCCCACGTTCCTTGATCGCAACATCGATGTCACCACTTTTGAAACGCCGAAACGCCGATGATTCAGTAGCAGTTTTCTTCAAATGAACACAAGAAATTCATGCTGTCGACGAATTCTCTTTGTTCCGTATAAATTTCGACATATTGAAAGCAACAATACAACGCTATCCACACACTTTTCCAATTTATCACTCGTGCGCGTCTGAAACTTGTTGATGATACCACTTTGAGCACAAACTGTATTGGTGCACCATCTATTGTCTGAAATCCGCATTACGTACACCGGTACACTAATACAAGTGTGCAAATTTAATGAGTTGTTTTTAGGACACAGTTAGGACATAATTTACCAACATAATAAATTTTACTATTTTCATTCGATATATCAGAAAATGGCAATCAATTTTCAGTGGCAAAAGAAGCAAAGTAGCAAGCAATACGTTATGCGCTGATTTACAACAAAAACAAATTAAATTTCATAAACCTTCATACACATAACATGTACATACGTACGTACGTATTTAGCAAAAGTGTGGATACGCGGCATGACGTACACAAATTTAAATCAAAAGAGTATTCCGTGACTTCTAAAATATTATTCAAACCGTAATAATTTAAAATAAAATAAAAAACGCGTTTGAAATATTTTTGATGCCCTGAAGGATCCGTACATTACGGCCAATAAAAAAAATCGGCGTTATTTAATAATTCAGGCGGCGTAAAACATAGATATCATCGCGTCATCACCAACATCATCTACCACGCACATTTTACATGTTTACACCTAAATGGAATATACCACCACCTTATTTCTATATAATTTCCCCCCAAAGAATTTTATCAGGGAAATTTTAAAAGGCACATTTTGCTTTGTTTTTATTTAATTTGGTACTTTTGGTATCCAGGCCTCCGGAGAGAACCAAAAATATGAATTCGAAATAAAATTATTTATGTTGTTCTGTGTGAAAACTTAAATGAAATTATTTTTCGATTCAGTTCTAAGGTGTTGTTGTGTGTTTATTTTAATTTCGTTAAGAAAATAATGGCTTAGGTGGAAATGTATTTCGGTCCCCTGACGAACGAAATTCTAAGATTTTTATATATTTATATATCGCAACACGTGTAGTGGCCATGAATTTTAGGCCAAATTACGAAATAATGTACTTTACATCTTTTGTAACTCCTTCATTTACTATATCCAGTAGAAAATTTGACATGTTCTTTGATATAATCCAAACTGGGTTTTGCGCAAGAAGTTGTGGAATATTGACAACTGGGATGATACTGGGCTATTTCTTAGATGGTTAGAACGGAAATATAATTTTAGAATGGGATTTTAAAATGGCCTATTCATTGTTAGTCAGCCCAAACTATCGATCCACATATATGAGCAACTAATCGAAATTATTTATTAAAGAATTGTAGAGACCTTTTCGAAAATTATATTTAAACAAACGTTTCAGGGACGCCAGGTGACTGATTTAAGACTGAACGGGACATTTAAAAAAATTTCGATAGCTAATTATTTTCAACTTTATCGCAGTATTGTGACTACGTTTCTGTCATTTTATTTAGTCATATCGATTTTAGGCATTTCTAAAACCTCTCGACCATATTCCCGAGTTTCTGACAAAAATATAAATTACTTTTTGCTGGCTCTACACATACTCCTGAGGTTATACATACTCATGTTATTTTTCCGACTTAACGTGTGATTCCCAGGGCTAGTCGAATGGTCAATTACTGTCGGACGAAATATACTGATATACCGGGGGGGGGGGGGGGGGAGAGAGAGAGGTTTCCCATGCGGTCACCCAAATTTGTACGCGCCAGGCCTGCTATTGAAATCTTAATAAAAATTTAAAAAAATTATCTTGGTCCAAAACCATTTCTCTCGACGTTTTGAAGGTTCTTTTGTAAGGTACTAATAAAGGTTGAATGTACTAATAATATCGAATTGAGTGATTTAATTTTTTTTAATTTACATTCTCTCAACTATATTTTGGCAGTTACATTCTTCGGTAATTTGTGGGGCTATATTTTATAGACCGTTCTATTTATATATTTGTATCTAAACGTAAGTGTCGTATTCTTGAAGATTCTTGAGAATTTTTGAAATGGGGTGCTACTATTTAAATAGCGAGAAATTTTTTAATTTCGATTTTTAAGCAATTCCGGGTTCGCGAATCTCTAATTAGTACGTTAAATCAAGGGTACACTGTATTTGTAGCAACCACGAGGACGATTGTCGGACTCGTTTTTCAAAAGGAAGTATGACAATCAAATCATGAAAATGGTTCCTTTATTTATTTTGCTCTTCATATTTTTACAATTACTTTTATGCTATTCGCAAGCGGTCACCCCAATTTGTTCTAACACAAGCAGCGGTTGCTTGACGTGGATCAAGCCGCCCGCTCCCCACATTCCAAAATGATTTCTGAATTCCATGTAAACTATAAAATATTAGAATAATTCTAGTTTTCATACAAGCACAGAACGATATTATGTTAATTAGGCAAATGCAAAGAAACGGCACATTGTCGCAAATCGTAATTCAAATAAGTAAACCAGTAGAGTCATAACCTCACATAAACATTTATATTATGCCCTTGTGAAAATTGCATGGAAATTGAAAAGAAATGTTTACAATATGCAAATAAATTATGCAAATGACGAGTAAAAATGCAATTTGGCATTGCAAATCCATGTACTCGTACAAGAGGGAAAACTTTTCAGAAGAAATAAAATTTCAATTTCTAAAAACAGTCATACGCTGTACTACTTACGTATGTAGATAAGGTTCACTTACTATTTATTTCATTTGTTGTTTAGTAATTTTACATATTACGTAGGTTATATGCATGTACATGAGACGCTTGTTTAAAATTAAATTTTCTACATTTTCTGTTAAACATTATTTTCTGTAAAGTACGAGCACTCGTAAAGTGTAAACATTTCGTGTTGTTTATTATTTATGAGCGTAATGATTGATGTGCAATTGAAATGAGTTACTATATCGCAAGAATTCGTATCCATATTTTAGCATTTGGTCGTGAACTTTTTAATTTATATGATTTGTTTATTTACTCTCAGTTATGTTGACAGAATTATCCACCTTTGTGTTTACGTACAAATTGTGATAATGAAATTATTTTGTAATGATTTATAATTTATGAACTGTCATGTAACGCTGTTCAAGCTTCATGCGATATTTTAACCAATTTCTCTTCAATTTTTTAGGTGTTGATACATCGAGTTATATCTTCAAACAGAATTACAGTATTTTCTCAATTACTGATTCTACTCGTAATATAAAAAATGTTGATTATGCAAGAAGTTGGACTCTTTTAAAATTTTGCTTTTGCAATATGTTTTCTGGAGTTATATTGATCAAATATTACTTTGTTTGGTGTGAAGCTAGTAACAGAATGGACGGAGGTGTCATACAATCGACAGATATTTGGGTTTGCTGCTTTGATTTTGTTTGTGTTGAGTATCTCGATCACTGTAGAATAGGTTTTCTCTATTTGTTCATTGGAGGCAGAGGATGATGCATACTCTTTTTTGATATTTAACTTATTTAGGAATGCTTCCACTTGAATTGAAATATGGTTTCGCAATCAGTATTCCGGACAGTGCGAAATATTATATTTACTTAGAGCGTTGATGACAACTGTTATGTTCTTTGATTTTAATTACAGTATATTTTGTTTGTATTCACTAGCAACACCGTCGACCATTTTTCTCGCGAAGAGGTAATGACCGTGTTGAGAGAAATTTCGTCAATGGGATGTTTGAATTTTTTCATATAACCCTTCAGGAGCCATTATTGCCGATTGTTTGCCGTTGTGATGATCTTTCATGAACAGTGTTATATCATCCTTCTCGAATGATTTCTTCCAGATTCTTTTTTTTTTTATTAATTACAACTGAGACTGTGCTCATCTAGCAATTTATCTTTCAACTTTACAAATTTTATATTACATACCAATGGTTCTTTGAAGTTAGTAAGTTCCTGTGAAAGTCTTCATTTCTTGTGTACCACGGAGCATTTACGATGCTACGGAGAACCTTATTTTGAAACGTCTGTATGATTTTGGCGTTTGTTTGCTTGGTACATCCCCAGAGTTGAATACCGTAGGTCCATATCGGCTTCAGTATTTGCCGATATAGCAGCAGCCTGTTGTATATTGTAAGCTCAGAGCCTCTACCTATGAGCTAATACATTTTTCTGAACTTAATATTAAGTTCAGTTTTTTTCTTTTTGGCATGCTCTCTCTTTGTTTGCATACGGCACCGGTCGTGAGTTAATTACTATCGGTAGATGGGAAGCCTTTTGATATGTAAAGTTAATATGCGTGGATTTCGTCTCATTAAGCTTGATTCTCCAGTGCTTAGTCCAATTACAAACCGCATTGGTAATCTTCTGGAGTTTGCTCGTTGCGTCAGCGACATTACTTCCAATGGCCATGAATGCTGTGTCATCTACAAAGGTGGCTATGGTTCCTTCATCTGTTGTTGGAATATTCCTTGTATATAATAAATACAGGATTGGTCCTAAGACACTCCCCTGTGTGAGACTGGCAGAGATTTTCTTTAGTTTGGAGTATTCATCCTCATATTTCACAAGAAGATGTCTATTGGATAAATAAGATCTTATTATGGCATAGAATTGCCTCGGCAGATCTCTGTGCAGCTTGAATTCCAGTCCACTGTGCCAAACTTTATCGAATGCTTGGGTGACGTCCAGAAATATGCTGGAGCATACTTTTTAGCGTTCTAACGTTCTTTCAATAACGTTTGTGATTCTATGCACCTGTTCAATAGTTGAGTGCTTCTTCCTGACTCGGAATTGATGTGGAAGAATTAGTTGTCGGTCCTCAATTATTGGTTTAAGTCTTTTTAGTAATAATTTTTCAAAGAGTTTTGACATAATTGGCAGCAATGAAATTAGCCTTTATGGTTTTTCATCGTTAGGTGGTTTATTAGGTTTTGCTACCATGATTACTTCTGCTACTTTCCATTGCCACGGAACATATTTTAATCGAAAGCTTGCATTGATTATGTGTAATAGCTGACGAAATCCTTTACCTGGTAAAGCCTTGATTATTTGGCAAGTAATCAAGTCATATCCTAGGGCTTTTTTAACATTCATGTTGCTTTTTACTTCTTCTTTTAATTCTTTGAGAGTTACTGGGCGTATATCAAAATCATCTAGCTATATATTTTCATTTTCCGTTTGCCTTGGTAGTGATTGGAAGGTACCCTCGAGATACTCCGCAAACAGACCAGCCTTCTCTTTAGGACCTCTTGCCCAGGTTCCATCCTCCTTTTTAAGTGGAGGCACTTGCATTTTGGGTCTTTTGAGTCCCTTCGTCGCCTTCCACAGAGAATAATCAGAATTTTTTTCATCGGTTAGGCTGACTAGATATCTGTTGATTGATGCATTTTTAACTTCTTTAAGAAGAGATTTGAGACTGTTACCTAAATTGTTAAGAATTGTTTTGTTCTCCGGTGTTCTAGTTATTTGCCAGGTTTTACGTGCCCGTCGTTTTTGTCTTACCAACTCTCTAACTTCCATTGGGTAGGATATGTTAAGCTGCTTCTTATTTTGTATAATGGGAGTACTTGCCAAAGCAGCATAGTGAATTGGTTCATTGAGTTGTTCTAATTCATCTTCCAACTGGTGCGGATTTCTTATCGGTACCTGAAGATTGATTTTTTCCTCCAATACTTCATGAAAGAGATCCCAGTTTGTTTTTGAATTTGTTAATCAGGGTGCACTCTCCCTTTGAATTACCATTTCACTGACTGTCATGATAACCGGTACTAGAGAATGATCCGATACTAGAGAATTACTGTCTTCAATGTGAATGTAGTTCTGGAATATACCTTTTCCTACATAAAAGTCTATTAGGTCAGATATCTTCGTTCCATCACTGCGCCAGTACGTTGGGGAACCACCAGAGCAAAATTCACATTTTGATGTCTGGCCTGCTTGATGCAATTCTTTTCCTTTTGACGTCGTAAGTCTAGATCCCCAATAGGTGATTTTCGCATTAAAGTCACCTCCAATAATAAAATCACGTCCAAGCGATTTAAATAGTTTAAGGTAGTCCTCCCTTTTCAAGTTATGCCGGGGAGGACAATATATTGCAGAGACAGTAAGCTGTCTGTGTTTAATTTGGATCCTTACAGTAGTGACTTGCATAGTTTCTTCTTCGATATTTGATTTTAAATGTTGTTTTATATTTTCTTTTATTAGTAATGCCGAACCACCTCTTGCTCCTTCTACTGGATGAATGGAGTGATATAAGTTATAACCCCGTATTTTAACAAACGAAGATTTAACTAGATGGCTTTCACATAATGCCATTCGCATTCCAGATTGCTATTTTGAAAGTTGTGTTCTTACTTAACATTTTTTGTTGGATTGCGTTGAGGGAGTTGCATTTTCTTCAGTTGATCAAGTATCATGTTGTTCAGATTACTTTGGTCATCTAGCCGCTTTGTAATAGCTGCAATGCTGTTCATAATGTTCTGTTGGTTACTTTCAGAGCCCATATGTTTGGTTGAAACCAAACCTTTCACTACCTGCGCAAATGAACTTCTTTGTCCTGTATTGCTTGGTTGTGGGTTTTAATCCATCTGATCCCGATAATTAGCTGGATGTTGGCCCTTACAATTTGTACACTTGGCTGGCACATCTCTCCCTATTGTACATGCCTGGGTAAAATGATTACCTGAGCATTTTACACATCTTGGATCCCAGCCGCAATATCTTTGGGTGTGATTAAATGCCTGGCATTTCTTGCATTGGAGTATTCGTGTTGTGGTTCTCCTCATTGGTTCAATTTTCACCTTCATGTGAAGGATTCCTTTTATTCCATAAATATTTTGAACATTCTCTTTGTTGTCAAATACTAGCAAAAAAGAGTGAGTCCCTTTTACTGATAATTTGGTCTCCTTCCTGGATTTCTGTTCTCTCTTTTTTAAAAATATTCACAGCATCTAGTATTTTAAAACCTTTATTTTGTAAGTCTTCCATTATTTCTTTGCTTGAGCAAGTGTGATGCAAACCTCTTGCCATTCAATTCATAGATAAGGTTCTATAAGTATCTGAGTTCAGAGTATTAGTTTTCTAAACGTCATTATTTAACGCTGTTACCTTATAGTCTTTGTCAGTAACTGATTTCATCAGTGACTGAATTTCTGGGTAACTGGTTACACCCAAAATATTTATTGGTGGGGGTGGTTTTTGTTTCGGTTGCACCAAATTTGGTGTAATGTTCTTGGTAGATTTACTACCTTTTGGTTGATTGGCTTTGGATAGAGCATCGTTTGAATCTGGACTAGATTGTCCCCTACCATTTAATTGCTCAGCCTCAGGTGACGATTCAGCTTTTCTTTTGTTACTCTTCCTGAACTGTTTTTTCTTCTTTAGGATCCAGTCCGTCTCTCTTTGCAATTCATCTTCATCAGTGGAATAGATGAGTTTGTCATTTTTAGGTTTTCATTTTCTTGTTTTAGATACTGAATTCCTTCGCTTACCTTGGCAAATAATTGCTCCATATGCTCTAGCCTCGCCAAGAGATTCATATTCTCCTTTTCTAGGTCAATAGTTATTTTACTAGATTCGGCTATTTGCAAAGTAAAATTTCCGGTGGCATCACTTATTTCGTGTAATGTTTGTCTAGGCATAGCGTAAGAAAAAGTATCGGCTTGGTCAGCTACCGACTTGATTCTATTTTTCTTTATCGTTGATCTTTGTAAATTTGGTCTTCTCTGGAACGGATTTGATGTTCTCTGATAATGCAATAGATGGCCCTCCCCAGAATCCATAGGGCCAGTCTCCACAGAGAGTGGATTTACCAATGTTGATATTGGTGTACCACCTGGGGTATACTTTTGATTGACTAATTAGCTATTCTGTTTCACTACTACGAAGGGATTGGGTACCACAACCGTTCGTTCTACAAAACATTGCCCAGAGTACGCCCGTATCCATTTATGAATACTTCGTGGAGGCTGTCAATCCCGTACTCCCATTTCTTCGAGATGACTGTTCTTTTAAAATTGAAAAAAATATCTTCCGAAATCACGTCTATAATTAATCTTGGAAATAAGTCGATTATAGAGTAGAGAAATAAATGAAATTATTGGCTAACGTGTTTGCAGAGTGAA
Organism: Nephrotoma guestfalica; assembly: GCA_963691935.1. Classification (NCBI taxonomy): domain Eukaryota; kingdom Metazoa; phylum Arthropoda; class Insecta; order Diptera; family Tipulidae; genus Nephrotoma; species Nephrotoma guestfalica. Next base: position 288,209,482 of record OY829914.1, on the reverse strand, counting down.
TTGTCTCTATTTCATCCGACGAATGTGGATTGTTTGTTGGAGCTTCTTAAGAATCAAGTGATGTGTTATTATTTGTGAACTCGTTTATTTTATCTCGTTTATGCCAAGCGTTGTTGGCATTCTACTTAGAGCGTTTGGCACTACATTTGTTTTGCCCTCTCTGTATATTACTTCGTAGTCATAATTCCCCAGTTCGAGTCTCCATCGTATAATTTTGAAGTTTTTTTTCTCGAAGATTTGATGAAGGTTAGACGCTTGTGATCCGTTATTAATGCAAATTTGCTTCCATGTATGCTGGTATTTTTTTACAGCCTACATTATAGCTAATGCCTCTTTCTCGTATATGTAGCGTGTTTTGTTTCAGTTGAAATTAATGTTTTCGAGACGAAGGCGATGGGTTTTCGATATTGTTCTGCATTTGAGATAAAACTGTGCTGTCCGAAGCGTCTGTCGTCAGTATGAAGGGCTTCGTGAAGGCCGTTTAAGTCAGTATCTGGTCCGTTGCAATGGTTTTTTTTTACTGTTTCGAATGCTTTGATATATTCTGGATCTTTTAGATCCATCAGGGTATCTTATTTCACATATTTCGTCATGCTCTTAGTGATTTTTGAGTAATTTTTATTAAACCTTCGATAACAACCAGAAAGGTCTTGGAACTGTTTGATTTCTCTTTGATTCTTGGGTAATGGCCGATCTAATATTTCTGCACTTGCGCCTGCAAATTTATTTGGTCCGTCTTGTATAATTATGTGTCCGAAAAATTCGGTCTCTCTCACTTCAGTAATTCACACTTGTCCAGTTGTATTGTAAGATTTAATTCTGGGCACGCTGGAATTATGACTGGGTTATTTTTTAGGCCAAAGGGCATTCTACAGAACTCTAAATGTCCTTTATCTGTTGATAATGCCATTTTCGCTTGCGGTTCTCATCCATCGATATCTTATGGAAACCAGATTTAAGTCCAATGCCACATTGGAATACAAATACGTTAATTTCGTTCAATTTGTGATAATCGATGCCAACACTAACTTTCCGTGTTCCTGAGACATTTAACTCCTTTGGAGCAACCCAAATTGGTGCGGACTATGAACTGTTTAAACGTGGAATGATGCCACTGTTCAATTAAACCGTTTGTAACTTCTTTAATGCTTCTGGTTCGTTTGTGAGGGTAATAATTTTTTGTATTCTGGTTCGAACCATTCCTCTTCGCTAGTTGTTTCAAATGGCAAAACATGATTGTTGAATAATAATGGAGAAATTTAAATTTGATGGTATTTAGCAATATATTACTATTTTTATAGTCAGGTTTGGCATTTAATCTTTCCATAGATTGTGATTCCGGAACTTCATCAAAGAATTTGTGGAATTCTAATTCGTAATAAGTTTGCTCTAGAATATCTTGGCCTACAAAATTAATTCTACACTTTCTATCGACGATATGATTTCCTAGAATGTTTTTTACCTAAACGTTTTGTGTTTTTAATTTGGTTTTAGGGATGATACCGGGTTTTATTATATTTTTATTAGCTCCGAAATATGGAAGAAAATTTAATCTTCTGTTTCGTCTTTCTGGTCCTCCTGAAAATTTGTAGAATTATCATTGAGTTCCGTTGAAGCACCGTCCAAATTTAAGTTTTCGATTTCAGTTTCATCGTTGTTCGGATGAATCTCATGATTATTGATTATTTTTTTGCTAAACGTTCTCCTTCTCTCCAAACCGAAGGTTTTATTTGGCACCAGATGGTAACAAAATTGTTTCTTGGTCCAAGACATTTCAAACGATATACAACATCATTATATCGGCCGTTCCAAAAACAGAAGGAATGGAATAACCAAACTTTCGATTTCTATGTGAAGAAATAGAAAGTTTGGTTATTCCATTCCTTCTGCTTTTGGAACGGCCGATATAATGATGTTGTATATCGTTTGAAATGTCTTGGACCAAGAAACAATTTTGTTACCATCTGGTGCCAAATAAATCCTTCGGTATAGAATTTATAACAATAATACATATAATATAACAGAAAAATTTTTAAAACCAAATTTTTACAAAATCGACGAAGAATCAACTATCAATTTTCGTAATTTTCCGTTTTGGTGCAATATGAGACGGAAGTTAATTCTTTTTTTTTATTATTATTATTATTATTTTTTTATTATCTCTGCAATCTGTTCTGGGGCCAAGGCTCTCCCAACTCTTTCACGGTTAGCTTTTTCCGTCCTTACTTTTACGCCAGTGTGTAGGCCAATTCGAGGACGTGCGGTCATAGGTCCGATTTTGTTACCGTCTTCATATTGCATAACACCATGCCAGCCTATACTGGCATGGAAGATGGGTCGGCCCATGAGTTTTGCACTCCGACAGGGGGTCATAAGGGGGTCATCGTTAATTCTTAGAAAACTTTTTCTTTATACCATATACATGTATTTCTTACGAAATTTGAAGCAGCAAATCAGCACAGTTTAAATATTTCGGTTCATTGGGTATCATGAAAAAATGTTAAAGTAGGTCCGATTTTCACGACGACGATAATTTTTTTTTCCAAAATCAATGATGATCGTCGAGTCGAAATTTGAAGTGTTTGTCAATTATCAGACCGAATTTCTGAATACCTTGTGGGATTTTGGCCCTTTGCACTGTAGTATTGAATTCTTGGTATGCTCTGCGAGTAGCAAAGAAATGAGCGTCTATTTGTTTATAGAGATCCTCAATGTTCAGATAAAGCTACGTGTTCCGGGGAGCACCAGATATTATAGTGGGCCTTCAGCCTAGCCGGTGTTTAGGTGATCGTTTAATATATACGCCATCAATAATATTGATGAACCGATAGCTGAAAGCATAAAATAACGTTGTGAGGCTGTTTTTTTTAAATTTGTTTTATATTTCAAATTTAATAAACAGCTGATATTTGGTGAGAAATTTTATTTTATTATAAATTACAATAAAATATGATTGGTACCTAATTTGATATATTTAGCAAATGCTTTGAAGAGGTATCTCTCAGACCGAACGTAATGTTTTAATGTATAAAGTTTTTTGTAATGTAACCCTCCATTTTCGAATACTTACATTGAAAAACTTAACAAACCTGAAATATTATTTTGTTTCAGGGCATTATTAGTTATATAAATACATAAATACAAATTATAACACATCTGTTCAAAAAATCATTTAAACGCACATATTAACAGTTATAATGTAACCTAAGTACGTCAAGATCACTTCTAACATCTTTATTCAATCATTATGAATCTCAACAATCATTCTCAATCTGAACACTGAATTCTCAATATGAACATATCGTTCTCAATTTAAACGCATCAATCTTAATCTGAGCATATTATTCCCGATCAAAACATATCCTTTTCCGTTATTGATTCGAGCATGATACGAATCAATTTGCGTTCATTTTTGAGATGTCACTGTTAGCGCGCAAGAAATTCAAAAGTAACTATCAATGCTATGTAAATTTTCAAGTGGTCTTTTCTACATATTTCAACTTTTTAATCTTTTCATAATGCGAGTAGTTTAAAAGACGCTTTATTCGTTTTTGGTTCTAACTTCAGTTTGTAAGACCAAATTAATAAATCCTAATAAAAATGACTTTGATCCTAGCGGTGTAAAGATTTATCCATCGCCCCGGATGTTTATAACGATTATTTCTTAAAATGGCTTAGGTGTTAAATTTTTAATTTAGGTGTATGTATTGAAAAGGTTTTGAATTCCTGCCATAAGTAATCACCCCAAAAACGCAAAATATTGCTTTAGAATATTTCTATATAGTCGTGTAGTACATCGTTTTAAAGGGATCAGACAACAAGTGATAATACCACTTAGTTCATAAATTCACCGCTTTGGTGGTATTAGCTATTGTTGGTTGATTATAGAATATAAGCTTGTCGTATATCAATGAAAAGGGTTTGAAGAATTATATAACTTTTGCTGAAGCATCTTAGTACTCAAAACTACCGGCTCTGAAAATATTTAGAGTTTTACTCATTCCCATTATCAAGTGGCCAAACGACACGATACGTTTGGAACAATTTTTTAATCAACTCTTTAGTTCACATATAATTGAAAAAGCCTTGAAGAATGGTTACAAATGTAGGTTGTGTATATTTGTATACTGAAAACTAACATTATAAGTCCATTAATACTTCAGTCCTTTAGTTAATAGATCCAGAGTTTTGGCGCTGCAAGCTAATCAATCCTGTATTACAGAATATATAAGTGCCGAAAAGTTTGAAAGAAAAAGATTGAAAAGTTCATAAATAATGTCACAAATTCATCAGAAGTGGCTTAGTACTCAAAACTACCGCTATAGTGCTGAAGGGAGATATTTTTCTTGTCATTCCGATATAATCATGTGGCATATTGTTTGAAACGTCTTGGACAAAGCAACAATTTTAGTAACATCATCAAATTCATAGCAGTGCGAAATTGATCTTTTGGAAATTTTCGATTTTAATTTTCCGTGAATTTTCCAGATTGGTGCATATTTTTAAACATTTTAATTATATTTTTAGAAAAGTTGTTCTTCATATAAATACATTTACTATCAGATTTGAAGCAAAATAGAACAGTTTTTTAATTTTTTGCTTCATTGCGTATTATGAAAATCTTTTAAAACTGTTCTGGTTTTCACGATGACTATAATTAATTCGTTTCAGAATCACTGATGATAGTTTATTGGAATTATATTTTCTTAAATCGTTTTGTGACCAAATCCTCACAGGAATTTGGCGAAGTTTACCAATAACCGGTGGATTTTTTGGTTTTGCCAATTTTGACACCGAAGTTCTGATAACCTCTTGAGGTTCTAAAACAATTAATGGATGGGCAAACTGTGGGCGATAATATAACGTAATATTTAAGGGTGCTAAACCAATTCCTCAAACACTTTGGTATTTCAAAAATTTCAGGCAGTTAAATTGTTACTCTCAAGAAAAAATTTAAAGATCTTTGCAGGTCATTAAAATCCTCTAAACTATCAATAAAGAATTAAAACTTCGTGACTTTAATGCCGAGTTAAAAGGTTAAATTAAATTGCTAATAAATAATTTTTAAATCCGGATCATTGATGTATGCGCGGTTAAACATAAACGGAACAAATATATCTAACATTAAATTTTTGCTTACGTGAGGTATTAGAAAATATTCCGAAATACAACATCTATCAAATGAAATATCCGCATTGTATCATTTGATTGCTTATAGACACTCGGTAAACATAAAACAATCAACATGCTCCAGATAAACATACAAACTCATCATGACAATGAACAAGGAAAAAACTTTGGACGATTTTTTTTAGTGGGGGATAGATTTCCTTCTCAAGATAATAAAAAGTTAAATCTCAAAAACAACTTAAATCGACAAACTGCTTTTTACAGTATTGAGTTGCGAGCTATCATCAGAAACATGATAGATGACTATCACTTCATCGTTATAGATGAAGGAGGCAAAAAAAAAAAGAAATCAAATTTCCTCGTTCCTTTTCATCGCTTTCAATCTCTTTTATAATCGCGGTGGAATAGTTGTTGGTTTATGTTTCATTTTTCATGGCTTTTTTCGTTTCTGATACCAGACATCGTATCTGAATTAATCTGAATAAATAGTTAATATAGTTTGGTTTGGTGTGAGTCGAATTGCGAGTCGCTCACACACACAAAAAATAAAAATTTGCAAGGTTTCTCAAATACTGTTAGAGTGAAATTTAGGATCGATATCCTCATCATTATATCTTAATTTTTTTTGGTTTGCTTGCCTTTTCACACAAACCAAATATGTTTAAAATAACGATAACATTTTGCAACAATTTAACATTTTTGGTTTTTTAATTTAATGTAATTCACAAAATACCCTCATATAAACTAACCATGTGTCACTAAAAACTATGTATGAGGCGGCACGAATTTATAATATTCCAGCTCCAGTTAAAATATAAACAAAGAAGCCTGAATAGGGTTTGCTGTGTGGGGAATCTAATTAAATTCAGAAACTGAAATTGGATAGATATAGATTTACATGGATAAATATTATCAAGGCATGTTGAAAAATATATGTTTTGTATACCTAGAAAGTCCTTAAAAACGAAATCCTTGACTCTAAATTAAATTTAGTATGCTTTATGTAATCATTTCGATTATAAATTCTAAAAGCTTTAAAACTTTTGTATAATTACAAAATATTTATCTCTATTATTTGTATGCGTGTATGCCAATCGTAACGTTTATGGCCTTCCATCCCAAATTTAAATGTACATATAAAACTCTTCTATCTAACCGTAACCTAAGTGAGGAACGAGAAACGATATATAGATAAGTTGATGTTAGAACCGACCTCGAGAAATTCAATAGGGATCCCAAAAAAAATATTCCATTTCGTATGTACTCGTATAATAAAAATGTTAATCATTTTATCTTAAGGGCACCGCATCCGCCGCACCGATCAAAGTTGAGAATGATATATAAGAACGGCGATGATAATAAAAATTATGGTAATTTAAATTTTTTTTTACGATTTTTTGAATTAGGTACAGTTATATTTTTATAATACGGGTAGGTTCAGTTTCCTTCAAAGCTCAAAAAAGGGAAACTTTTTTCCGTTAAATGAAATTACCTCGTGCTGTTATCTGTTTTTAGAGTGAATAAGTTTCTTAAAGACAACGTTGGTATTTTCATACAATAAAATATGTAATTCATTATCATAATTTGCACTCCTTTTAGAACACGAATATATAATTTTTTTTTGTTATCGCGGCTACATGCGCGGATTAACTTTATCTAGGTACGTACAAGAATATTAAAACGTCGTCTCCTCGTGTGGCACAAAGGACCTTTTAGATTTACTTGTATTGCTTAATCATGTAAATTTTAATTTGCATAACTCATTAGAATAGAAAATGATGCTGGTTTTATGTCAGCATGTTGCGATTATAATATTTTTTATATGGAAAGTTCTAGAAATGGAGGAATAATTTTTTGCTCAAAATTCCAACTAAAAATGACTTAGAGTTTCGATTTCAAAACAAAGACTTGGAATTAAAGAAAATAATAAAAATTCTATATATCTGTCATTGAGTAGAGAGTGATAGTCTACTCCTTGAAAGCAGGATTCACAAACCCGGCACAAATTGCCAACAACCTTGCGTTCTTTGTTTGTGCTCTGAACTATATGATAACATTTGATATCATCAAAACTTTCATTCTGTTTAAATTAGAAAAATTGAGCAACATAGTTGGGGCCATGTATTTCCTAAAACTGTTGAAATATTTTTAGAATTTTTTTTGTGAAAGAGAGTTGTGAAAAAAATTTTCTATTGCTAAATAGTTGAGAATGTATTAATGTAAAATATACAAAATCCGTGTGAGTTATGCTAGAAATTCCATTTTGGAAATCCCAGGGTTTTCTTATTTTGTCGAGTAGTGTTTGATTGTGCAATTTTGTGCGTGTAACGGTAATTTGTGAGGGATCGGTTTGGGCTTAGGGGTACCGCAGATTGTGGCGTAGATTACCGCATTATATAAAGATAACTAAAAGGAGACTGAGGAAGGTAGGAATTGGGGTATCGGACTCTGAAGTAGTAGGCAAAACTGACCGCGGTTGTATTTCCTAAACCTAATCTGGCTTTTAACTAACTCTGAACATGGCGTTGGCTCAAGTTCCCCAGTATCAGATTGAGCCAACCTCATTCCATATTTAAGACTACTATTACCTCTCCTAACCCTAATGTCTTAATTAACTTATTTAGCGCTGGCATTCTATCTCCGCGCGGGATACCAGTCTTCAATCCGTCGTTGCATCACCTAGGCATGCATCTGGGGGTGCGTAGATGATGCAACCACGGTTTGGTTCACGTTATCGAGTGTGATCTTACTCGTGATCGTACACTCCTTCTTTCTGTTTTTCTGCTCCCTCAACCGCTTCCTTGTCTCTCTTCTCCAGACACTCAGTTGCAACCTGCAACTGTTGAGCCTCTCTTTTGATTTCGCCACATCTGCTGATGTTATACAACACCCTGCGATGCGGCTCTCTTCCACGACTTCTTTCAGCTTCTCTGACGTCTTTAAACATTTTGGTGATTTACTCACTCGGTTGGTTCTACTTTGGACATGAACCAGTCTTGCCATTGCCTCGGGCAACCATTCGGCAGCAGCTGTGTTATTCTTCAGGTCTTGTACCACATCTACGTGTGCCTTACTCGGCGCGAGGAATGAATCCTCACGCTCTTCCTCCAATTTGCGCATTAACGCTTCCTTCATGGTTTGAGTAATTTCCTGGGTGGCATTATCCACCAGGTTGCGTACCTCAAATTCTATACGCGTTTCTTCGTCCGTCAACTTGTCTATATTAAATTCCATCTCCACCTAGTTTGATAACAATAAACTAAAATCAGATGGTCCTAATTTGACTATTTAAACTCAATTTTTACCTAACTCAAAACTATGAATTACTGTAAAGATAAACCTAACAATCTCACAAAAACTGATTGATTCAAAATGTATACAACCACAGTCAATTCCACCCCCGCAACGAGGTGACGGTTAATTCCCACTACTTGGGTCAAACAAGGATAGGAAAAAGGGAAATTAAGTGATTTGGATGAAACACGAAATGCCAACCCAACTAGCAATGGCATTCATAACTTCGATTTCTCGCAAGTGAGACACATTGCCCTGGTGAAGCCATTTGGTATTTCATTATTTTACCTAGTTGACTGAAACAATCCTCTTGCCCGCATATCTCACAGTCATCATTAAAAATCCCCTTGGATGAGTATGACTGTGTGAGTGGCAGGCCGAATCGTTCACTCAAATAGGAACAATAACACGCCGGTTGCTGTTGTGAATTTCCATAACTTTGCAATACTAACTTGACTGGTTTATGGCCAACTTGTATTCGATGCACATCCACTTGCAGACTCCTAAGTATGACCAACCAATCAAGTTGTACCCTGGATGCAACTATTACCTAAACGAGTAGACTGGCGACCCCATCCCGAAGGATGATATTTTAAAATTTTAAAAACAGAAGTGAAGAAAACGCGACTCTTAAATATAAAGTTATAGATTGGAAATTCCATTTTTATCTAATTTTGGAAAAATGACAAAACTTAACCTGTGGTAAATTCTAGCCACAAGCAAAAGTGTTGCCACTAAACGGAGGATGATTAGGGGTTCAAATTTTACAATTTCAGCAGCCCTTTATACCACCCAAGGTTGTCGCTTGGCAGGAAAAGGATATGCTCATTACTTCAGGGATCGCATCACTCATCCTTGCCAGTGTAGAATTGCAAAAATGGTACGTTGTACAAGGTACCCGAAAACCGCACAACATTTTTGTTGGTGCATATAATGAACCGTTAAAAAGAATGGTTCGCCGAGTTCCATATACCACCACAAATACCAGTTCACCTCCCCCCCCCCCCCCCCCCCCGGAGTGCGGGTTGGGACTTGCCACAGGCGAACTGAATATTCTGAGATCCGGTACGGGAAAACGACAATTTACGAAACTCATTTGTGTGTGTACGACCCACCCAGTATTTCGTCAGGCACACCGAAAAGGCATGACCGCAGCCATACTAACAAAAAGAAAATTTCTTATTCTATTCACTAAGCATTGATTACACTGTTTAACACTGTTTAGGCGTACCGCAGATTGTGGCCTAGATTACCGCATTAAATAAAGATAACAAAAGGAGACTGGGGAATGTAAGAATTGGGGTATCGGACTCCGAAGTAGTAGGTTAGCTTATCAGCCCATCGCTTGGGCAAAACTGAGCGCGGTTGTATTTCGTAAAATGTTTATCTAAACATTTTACCCTACTCTACCTAACCTAATTAAAACTATCTGGCCCATAGGCTCTAATTGAGAAAAAAAAATGTTAGTAAGAGGGATTAATAATGGGATGCTATCTAGGTTGGTAACAGAAAAGAGCCGCTTGGCGTCAACAATTTCGTATTACCTTCTGTCGGTAGCAACCTCACTATTATTATTTAGTTATTAGTAAACGCCTTCCACTCTGCTTAACTTACCAGTACCACAAGCAGATAAAATCTGCACGCAGAAGAAACACAATCACCGAAAACCAAAACAACCAAAAAAAAACGGTCGCGGTTAATTTGAACAGGCAGGCACTACTTTATTGACAGCAAAACAAAATACAAAAAAAATTAAAACACTTAGGAACTATATAAAAATCTAAAACAAAGCAAAACTATTTCCAACACCAAATCACAAAAAAAACAAGAAAACGACCACACGTTGGTCTCTCTAAAAACTGACTGTCTCCCCCAAACAAGAAAATTGTCGTACCTCTTTTTGAGTTTCGTAGGAAACTTTTTCGTAGGAAAATTGTACACCAACGTGACATCGATTTTGCTGAATCGATCCACGCGAAAATATTTTTTCTTTAATACATCCGTTGAGGAACTTCGAACAACAACAACCACAATGATTTTCAATATTTGCATCGGTCATTGTCATTTACCTAGTAAATAAAACAAATTTGTTATGTACATCTCTGCCTATGCCTAATCAAATTACGTTCATGTACATATTTGCGTTCACTTAACTGTGACACATATGAAAAATTCTAAGGTGAATGAATCATATGATACCACTATAAATAAATGCAAAGGAGAAATGTAGAAAGCCGGCATGACGTTTGCATGAATGGGATGTAGTTGAAGATATTATCTTCGAGGTCATGCCGATGAGGAAGTAGATTTTGTTGGGATGGGTTGATAACGGAATTCGGTTTAATGCCGTTACAGTGCTAAAATCAATTTACTCTCTTTCAGAATTCGTCAGGATTTGCGTAATGCGTAATGCACAAAATCTGTTAAAGTAGATCAACTATGTAAGAAAAAGTCGTAGCTTTCTAGCCACAATGTTTAGACTAGATGTATATAACCTGATAAGACCAGGATTCACTGGTGACATACTCCATATCAGCCAGAATTGGGAATAAAAACCTTTAATTCAATCCTACATTTAAAACTTAGATTTTTGAAACACAGCACATTTTATTAATGAAATCGCTTAAACTAGTTGAAATGAACACTCAGATCAAATTCCATGATTGTGAATACTACCCATCAGCCAGAATCCCACACACAAGTCCCTTCCCACATACTTCAACCTTTCGAAACCTTTCAAAAAATGTTTATTAAAAAAATGCTTGTACAGAACACACTGGCCAAGTTTTATGAGTGTGCCTACTCCCCATGAGCCAGGATCGCGCACACAAAAACTTCAATTCAACCCTAATTTCAAAAGATTGTTTTCGAAAATATTTTTATGGGTGATTGTTGGAGATTCCACCATTTTTTAATGAATACATTAGAACTGATTTTTGGTTTAATAACATTTATAACGCCGTTGTACAGATGCTGTATAAGATAGCGGAAATTTCTCAGCGGAAAATAAGAGATTTCGCTACTCGCCGCAAGTGGCAGTACAATCACAAAAGAGAATTTATTTTGTTATATAATTACCAGCGGATATTTATTATTCATTTCGTATCTCTTTTTTCACTAAATAGAACATCCCAGCGGAATAAAATATTAAAAATGATCCTTAAAATGACAAATTGATTGATCTCCGAAGTAAAGGAACTCGGTAAATGAAATCTTGAAATTTAACAATATTCCGTCTTTCCGCCATACTAAAAGGATGACGATGAAATTGGGATAAAAGTATTGATCAGGGGTCCAAAACTTAGGAAAAAATTCTAGGATCTGTTCATGCTGGACTAAATTAGGCCATTTCATAACCAATCCTTTTGAAAATTTAATTTTTTTTATCAATTTATTATCCGTTTTTGGCCAATATTTCAAAAACTTCCACTAGTAACCAATACTTTCGATTGTTTTTCTAATAGCTTAGGTCATACTAAGACTACCAGGAAAATTTGGGGAAAATTGATGGATTAGAATTTTCACTATAAATTTTTGATTTTCTGCGGCCATATAAGTTATTTTCAGTTTTTGGCCAATATCTCAAAACTTTCACTAGAAACCAATACTTTCGGTTGTTTTTCCTCGTAGTCCCAGTATGACCTAAGCTATTAGAAAAACAACCGAAAGTATTGATTACTAGTGGAAGTTTTTGAGATATTGGCCAAAAACTGAAAATAACTTATATGGCCGCAGAAAATCAAAAATTTATAGTGAAAATTCTAATCCATCAATTTTCCCCAAATTTTCCTGGTAGTTTTAGTATGACCTAAGCTATTAAATAAACAACCGAAAGTATTGGTTTACTAGTGGAAGTTTTTGAGATATTTTCCAAAAACTGATAATAAATTGATAAAAAAATTTAAATTTTCAAAAGAATTGGTTATGAAATGGCCTAGTTTAGTCCAGCATGAACAGATTCTAGAATTTTTTCCTAAGTTTTCGACCCCTGATCAATACTTTTATCCCAATTTCATCGTCATTCTTATAGAATGGCGGAAAGACGAAATATTGTTAAATTTCAAGATTTCATTTACCGAGTTCCTTTACTTCGGAGATCAATCGATTTGTCATTTTAAGGATCACTTTTAATATTTTATTCCGCTGGGATGTTCTATGTATTTAGTGAAAAAAGAGATACGAAATGAATAATAAATTTCCGCTGGTAATTATATAACAAAATAAATTCTCTTTTGTGATTGTGCTGCCACTTGCGGCGAGTAGCAAAATCTCTTATTTTCCGCTGAGAAATTTCCGCTATCTTATACAGCATGTTGTACAGCGGATTAAGAAAAACGTGCAATTCTACGATAAAGAATACCATAAATACTATGAGAACATAATTTTCGACTATGTGAGTGAAATACATAAAATAGCCGTAAAATAAATCCTATATTCGTACTAGTAAATCAATTATTTGATGAAACGATAATCGAATAAAAAAACATAAAATGTGCGGGAGATAAGCCACGTACTTACGAACGATATATAAACTTAACAAACTTACATTATATCGATTTCGATTTATACAAAACAACATCAATTCGCGCGTACCTATACCAATCCATCACATGCATGCATAAACCATCCACACACCGTGATTTTATCGCGCAAATATAAATTATTGTAAATCAACAAAACAATTCCGATTAGAATCTGTTAAATTGCAATAAATAGATAAAAAATAATAACGAAACAATAAAATTTAGTTTCTACCCTCAAACCGTGCCATTCGGTTGCCTGGGATATTCACACAACCATCATAAAAAAAAAAAATTTAACCACCAAAGCGTAATTCTTGTGTGTTTGTACGCAGAAGAGGAAAACTCATAAAATCCAATTTTCCCATTAATTCTTGTTGTTGCTGTATTTATACTCGTATCTAGGATGTGTTATTAAACCAACTTCCACGTAGGTATATCGATGTAGATCTTGTGTTCGACAAAACCACAGTACCATATTTTTGTTATACTGATATTCAGTGTTTCGATTTTCCTACATAAATGAAAAATCAGCCACATATTTCACATTTTCCTATACATTGTGGAAAATCAATTTAAAGAGAAAATCGCATGGCGGGGGCAACTACAACATCTACTGTAGAGTTACAAGAATGTTTTAATTAAAAATTATGTAAAAATTGATGTTTCGTTTGTCATGTGCGCTGTAGGTACGATGTATATTAAGTATTTAACATGGTGATTTCAATGATCATGTCCTACATATGTAGGTATGCTGTATACACATCTTCTGGTTCCGTTTGATATTGATTGGATTGTGTTGTGAATGTTGAATTTCAATTATAAATTCTTTTGTATGGCGGCGTTTACTTGAAAATAATTGGAAAAGTTTTTCATTGTCTGTAAATCGCGCACGCTGATGTGACGAAATTTTTCTTTTCCAAGAATCTTAAACAAATTGGTTCAAATTGAATACGTCAATTTTAAAATTAATACTACAACTTAGTATTCAATGTACCAGACTGGGGAGTATAGCAGTCAAAACGACATCATACTATATTTACTTAGTTTATTTCGTTATTCTGAATTTTTTATAGAGAGGTTTTGGGTGGCATATAGTTTGGGGCGAAACAAAAATTGATTACATTTTATATGCAGAATTTTTAAGAGATATTTACATAATCTATAAGATTAAACCGTTTTATTAGGTGTGCAAGTATAAACTCTGCTTTTTTTGGTCAAATTCTGTCTATGCACTTTTGCCATTTATCAGAGAGATGATGAATGCCTTCGGGTTTGAAACTTGGTGGTTTCCTTATTTTCAACTTTCGGACTAGGTTCCAGAAGATCGTAGTAAATAACTCCTTTCCAATCCCATTAGACACATAGTAACACTTTCTTGGCATGAATATTCATTTTTCAACTGATGTTCATGGCTGGCTTGGATCAACCCATGATTTTCTGCGTTTAGGATTATCGTACAAAATCTATTTTTCATCACCAGTAATGATTTTGTGCAAAAATTCTTTCTTTTGTACCTAGAAAGCAAATTCATGCAGATTCAAGTCAGTTTATGAGGAACCCATTTTCCGTTCTTCTGAATGTTTCCCATTGCGTGCAATCGGAGTGATATTGCTTGATAAGTAACTCCTAACTGTTCTGCAAGCTCTTTTTGAGCTTGACACTGATTTTCATCCAGTAAAACTTAAGTTCTTCGTCTTCAAATTGTTTTATTGCACCTGGACGTGGATCGTACAACTTCAAAGTCGAATTAATCAATTCTACACCTTGAGCCGCATTTCATTTTTTCATTTTGAAACAGACTAGAATGGAATAAAGTAAATGTTGCTTATCGACATCCATCTCTTGAAATTGATGAGCAGGTTATATTTTAATGCAACCAACTTCAGAGCCGAGTTTCTACTTGCACACCTAATACAAACGACAAGATGCATTTAGTGTTTTAAAGATGAAGAAAGCAATTTTTCAAAGTTTTTTTCAGTTTAATATTAAAATCGTAAAATATCTATGTACATATAGTTATTATTATGAACATTATAAAGATTTTTATTAATAAGACTAGCAGTAAAATGTTAACTTGCTGTAATAAAAAGTGGATACAGTTTCAATCGATATACAGCGTAAGGTCGTTAAATCTAAAATGAGATTTATTTGCGGCAACTTTACTCAAAATATTATGTAAACACATTTGTGTGCGTTCGTCACGCCAACCGAAACCATACCGGACGGTACAAATTCCCAATATTCAATTTCTCAGCCGGTCGGAACCACATCAATCCGATCTGTTATTTAAGTCATTGCGCACTACCTAAAATGTTAGCTGAAACCACTACATTATCAGCCAGAACCATAAAAGCTAAGGTTTTATCAGTAGTAACCATTAGGTGCTTGCACATTGATTAATTGATTGTGAATGCACTGCTCTAAGCAAGGTCTCTAGGAAAGCCAGGCTTCACGGCGCACCCGTTTTATAATTAAAAAAAAACAAAATAAAAATAGCAATGACAGACTTGACCCGTTTATTGACATCTAAAGCCAAGTTGTTTTTACCAATTTTGAACAATTTTGACCTCGTGATTTTTGCAGAAATATTGGTTTTCAAACAGTTCCCTGTATGTGATGCTGTGAAGATTAAATGTCTGTACCCTCTCTAGGGCCCGAATGGAATGATGGAATGATCGAAATGAAATTTCATATTTAAGTTTTTCTTCTTAATTTTTAGGTTTAGGCTGAAACTATGTTTGTATCCTGCTTACTTAGTTCTTCAACAGCGATCATTCGTTCCAGAGCACTTGAAACTTCGGCTAAAATTGCAAATTAGTTATCGGAAATTTGCAAAACACGCGCAGAATTTATATATGGATATAGCTTCAGACAACGGTTGACGGACGTTACCACAGTTTTCCAATGGGTCTTGTAGTCCAGAAGAACTTTTAATAGTTTTCCTTCATTTCTAGTATTTATTTATTTAAAATTTCAGTCAAAAAAGCCGGCTGTTGGCCACAACATATTCACCCTCCATTGTTTTTTACATGTAATGTTTATATATGACTAATGTCGTTGGGTCCAACTATACAGGGGTTGACAAAATTAAGTAAGCACTCACATACATTTTTTCGGAATACCCTAATGATGGAATACCCTACTAAATGTAAGTGGCGACGCGACATAATTAACACTGTTTTGATGTTTACTCCACTTTTTTCCCGAATAAACTTCGGAATATAAATATTCAAGTGATTTGAGACAAAGGATTGTGGATAATCATAATCTTGGGTTGTCCTATCGCCAACTTGCTGAGAAGTACCGGCTGACATTCACTAGCGCGAGAAAAATATGTTTAAAGAATAAAGAAAACGTAAAAAAATTGTCCGGACGGGGAAAGAAGCGAAAAACATCCGAAGAAGACAGACAAATCGTCAGAGAAGTGACGAAAAGTTCAGAACTAATTTCCGCGAAATTAAAAAAGTAACTAATTTTTCGGTTTCTAGACGTACAGTTTGTCGACGGTTACGGGAAAAAGGAAAATTTAGCGCGAAATCCAGCGAAAAGAACCCTTCTTAAATAAAGCAAATATGAAGAAGAGATTGAATTTTGCTAAAGAATATAGAAATAAAGGCTTTGAATTTTGGAATAATGTCCTATGGTCAGATGAGAGCAAATGTCAACTCTTCAGGTCTAAAAAACGAGATCGAGTTTGGGAAAATCCTGGGACCGCTTATGCATCTCAAATTATAAAAGCCACAATAAAACACGGTGGTGGTTCTAAGAAGTGGAATTGGTAATTCGTGTTTAATTGAAAATATTATGACAGCTCGTGTCTATGTGAACATATTGAAAGAAAATATGAAAGACTTCTGTTACCACGGCAGTTTATGTTCCAGCGTCAGGAGAATGATCCCAAACATATGTCCGTATTAGAATAGCCTCCCGAAAACCCGAATCTTAATCCGATTTCAACCCTGAGCGCTCAAATTAAAACGATTTTTTTTAGTAATTTAAGACACGTTTGGGAACAAATATCTACTGAAACCACTTCAAATCTAATGAAAAGTAGGCGACGGCAAGCAGTCATCAAATCTGGATCATCAATAATCTTAATTTTTATCTTGTAAAATAAATATGTTCACTTAATTTTGTCACCCTCTGTATGTAATATAATTTGGAAATAATTGGATATTGCTTTGGGCCTACAAAATGTGTTTCTAGAATATTCAGATGAGTTCTTTTACAATCCAGCCTCTAGTAAGTAGGTTGAAATACGGACGTGTTGATAAACGTAACCATTAGACGATCCTCTTCAGGGTTATTTCAGGGTCGTTGTTCATTCATTTTCTCATTTTTTCTTAGTCAGTAATCTAATGATTTTCATATTAACTTACATCATACCAAAGCAGCATCTTTTGAGCTTAAGATACTGCGTTTTGCATCACAGACAGACTAATGCTTAGATCAGGAATCATACCTTCTGGATTAGATCTAATCGTTGTCAGAATCCTCTATAAAGGGTCCGACGCTAATGTTCGAGCAGGCATTTTTATTTTTCACAATATTAGTGTGACTCTTATTTATGAATGGAACGTTGCAGCTGTGATTCTCACTCTTAAATCGTCGAACTCATGCAAATAGCAGCATCAGTGTATCTACCTTATCATTTATTTTCACAACCGCTTTTGGAGGAGATTATTAAACGTGTATTATGGCGCAGGTCAAATCAATTACCTTTAGTGCTACTGAGTTTAAAATTTTAAACAAATGTTGGGAGCCAAATTATTCAATAATGAGACATTGATATTGTCACCTAAAACACTCGACGATCTTCTCGTGAGCTCGTATCTAAAAACCGTCACTTATCGATTTGCATGCACCTGTTACAACAATTGAAATATCACTTAGTACTAGGGAGCCTCTTATGAGTACTTTTCTAGATATTGCGGGTGTCTTTAGTACAGGACATCTTTAGGACACTGAAGCCTGCGCAGATTTTCGCATTTACCAAACCATCGTCACATGGATTGGAACCATACTTAGGCAAAGACAAATTTACAATTTATTTAGTTTATCTAACGAGAAATGAATATGGCTAATAACAAATTGCTGTGCATCTCATTTCCCTATTCCAGACAAAATAATATTCTGTGTAGAGACAGTAAATCTGTGCTCAATTATTTACGGAATGCTATGACCACATCCAAACAAGGACTGTAAGCATTTTATTAGCCTTCTTTACTTCAGCAATAGCTAAAGCGGGTTCACTTCTTTAGTGGTAAAAAAGCCATTAAAAATATTGTCAAATTTATTACTAGGCTAAGTGAAATTGGCTTGCTTCTACTACCTGCCAGAAGTCAAAATACTTCATTTGTGAACCTACCCTGAGGTTAACAAAGTACGCTTTACCTTTGAAGAAAGACCAACTAAGAATTTATGTTTTGACGTCAAATTAATCGATTAACCTGTACCCATTCGAGTGACGCAATATATATAAAGTGGCTATTCGTAAGCCGCATACACAATTCAGTACCGGATGAACAAGTCCGGAAACTACTAACGATGATCGTTAATACTGATGAGCTATTTGTCCAATGTATGGTACCAAACCTAAGCTTTGGATTGAACTATGTTTACGTATGGTACAAAATCAATATCCCAGTGGCACTATTGTGGCTTTACTCTGGAAATAGAGACTTAGGAAAAATATTTTCATTGCATTTTTGACAAAATTGTATTTTTCAGGCCTACTGATGGGATTAGTTTAGTGTAAATATTTCCGAAACAAAGTGAAATGATGAATTATTTTGCCCTATAAAAATTTTGAGGAACGAAAGTTTCCCAATCAACTTTGTTTCGTAATTATTTACTAGTTCCACCAGTAGGCCAGAAATAAACAATTTTGCCAAATATGAAAATATTTTTCCTAATTCCCTATTCCCAAGGACCACCAGAATAGTGTCACAGGTGAAATTTTCCAAAGCACCATTAACTTCACTCCGTGGCCGGTATTACTTTTTGTCAAGGAATTTGATTAGGCCAAAAGAAGATGCTTTTTCAGTCACCTAATATAACATCCCCAATGGATATTAAGCCGAAGAATATTATTTTCGGAATTCGATACACGAGATGTTACAATTTTTTTAATTCATATACGATAGATCGTCTTTCAAGGCTTTACATCAATCTATTGGTGGTTTACCATATTCCGCAAGCTCTCATTTTTTCTATATATAGGCTTCCTGTACTATGCCCTGCTTGAGTTTTCTTGTAGACTCTAAGAATTATAGACCCGAAGCCGAAAACGTTAAAAGCGCAAATTTTTGCAAGGGAAGATAGGCATATTTCGGTTGATCCCTAAAATAACCAAACTATAGGTCAGAAGATTAAAGTTGCTGACTTGAATAATTCTTAAGATTTGATCGGGATTTTTGAGCTCGGTTGGGATCCAAAGGCATGGTCTCTCCAGGTCTTCTTCGCAGTGAGCTGTGTTGCTGGCCATAACTCACTCACTTCGGACTCTGACTTTCCATATAGATCAAACTGATCTTTAGTTAGAAGCATTAGCTCTACATATTTTGGCACTTTATAGCATATTGCTGGACATTTAGTAATCATTAAAGAATACCGATGAAGAAGTGTAAAAATTTCTACATGCATTTTTAAGAAGTTCTTCGAACATATTCATTCAGATTCAAAGGAGCTTTATTGGAAATTGCGTTGCATTCAGAATCAAGTTAGTAACACTTCAATAAAACAAATTCTGCTATCTAATGTACCTTTCATCCGGACGTAAATGATTGAAAGAACTGTTAACGTTAGTTACAATGTCTTTCTTCTAGTTAAACGTTGTTAAGGAGAAAGTGGTTTGAATATTTGAATTCTGAGTGTTAATAGATGGCGCCATTGAACAATTAAGATAATGCAACTGGCAATTTCCGCTTATAAATGACAGTTATTAGCCTATTTTATGTAATGTTTTGATTGTATTCTTAAAAGATCGATCGCAGCGTACTTTTAATTGTTGCCATTTTAATCTTAATTACCACCGAAACAGCTGATAATCTTTTCAAACCTTTTGTTTGTTTTATAACAAGTATGGAGATTCAGCCATCAAAGTGTTTAAATCAATTGATTTTGACGAACATAGATTTTGAAGGACTTGTAGTCAATCCACCGGATAAATGGTGCAGTGGTTAAAGCTTCGAGACTTGGACCGGAAGGTACTGGGTTCGAATCCCACCAGAGGCTGAATGCAAAGCAAATGTTGGTCATCGATTACGATCGGTAATACTAATAAACACAACTAAGATTCTCTGTTGCAGTGCATAATTAAAATCAATTCAGATTCAATGCTCCGTCTAGCATTAGACGGTTCCAGCTCAAAAATAATGCTGTACAGAATAATGCTGATTTGCTCAAAAATAATGCTGGTTTCGGTCCGGCTGACATTTTTCACGTTCGTATTTCAGATTAATTTGCCGAAGTGGGTGCGTCGGCCTATAGTCTTGATTATCTCGGGACGGTTTAGCCCTTAGAACTTCATTTAATTATATTTATTAAACTGTTAACAATTTTACTAAATTTTCTTTGTCTTACTTTCAGATTTCTAGTAGCGGACATTGCGATTCTACAGACACCTGAATAAAGTAAGTGACAAAACCATTTAATCTCCGCTGGTTATTTATTTATTTCTATAAATGATTAATGTTTAAAGTGTATTGAAATTTAAAATAATTTTCTGCAGTGACGCCCAAATTTTAAAGTGGGAAATATTAACTAGGAAAAAAGTACTCGCACGTAATCCAATAATAATGCAGAGTAATCAAATTTTATTATCAATGATAAAGAAATGAAAACAAAAAGCGTTGTCTTACGTAAACTTTGTATTCCCCGCATAATTATGCTAATGGATCATCTAATGGTAGATGGTATCTAGATCGAATAAAATGGAAAATGTCATTTTCAATTTTTTGAAACTTAAAATTTTTCGCTTAACATTATTGGGAAAATATATATACAGACTGAATAGCAAGTAGATGTATATTACAAATTTGGCTTGGTACAACTTCAATATTTAATGAATTGAAATTACATGCCATGCCTACGTTTTAGTGTTTCATTCTGTTAACTCCAACAACAGTTCAAAAAGAGCCATTAGTCATTCAATTAAAAACAAAAATTGACGGGAAATTTAGGTTGAGTGATGTTGAAGAAGGGCAACGATTTTTTTTTGTAAATAAAAATTTTTTGACACAAGACTGTAACATTTATTTGAGTTTTTGGCATAAAGAGCAATTAATTTTATCTCATTATTAAGAGATTTACGGTGTGTGATGATGATTTTCCACTCAATAATGAAATATTGATTTTCAATTTTTTGTTATATACATAATGACTAGACTATATACAGATATATATGTATACATATAAATCTGCTTGTACTCCAGAATAATTTTGTTATTATTATTTGTTGATAATTCGACAGTCATTAGACGATAAAATATTGTGTACCTGCTGTGCGACGAAATCCACATAAATAATATCGTTTTATGTATAATCATGACGTATTCATCAAAAATTCAATGAAACGCGTTTATGATATCGATTTACGATTTAAACGTTTGAAATGATTTGTATACAGCATATTTTGACATGTTCAAAACCACCTACGAATTTCTATTTTCCCACCTTTTCCTTTACAATCCCACTTAGTTATAAAAATTCCACAATATGCTCTACCATATGTTAATATCTTAACCTTTTAATAATTCATTTCCCGCGATATTTTTACATTACATATCGATGAACTGGAAAATAATAAAATTTTTCGAATTTTCGATAGAATCAACATTGTTACGATACTTAGTGTTTAGAATACACCAAGCGCACACATTTCTCATTATATTTTATTTTATGTAAACAAACAATTGAACGGTTTATGGTGGTCCAGAAGAAACAACATAACAGCCAAATGTTTCTTATCGTTTAGCGAGACCTCTTAATAAATCATAAACCAAGAATTTTCCGCACCATCATCGCACGGCTAAACTAGGCCGTATACGAAATAACCGGTTTACTCAATACAAAGAAAATTTTATTTGTCTATTTGCCTGATGATTAGCAACGCTATCGGCAAAAGGTTATATAATTTTATTTTCAATAAACAGTTATCTTTAAATCTGTTTCAAATCAGATTTCAACAAAAAATAATTTGTTTACATTTGTTTTGTACAATAAACGAGAGAAAAATCTGTTGGGAAATTGATTTTATTCCAATTAGCAGTCTACGCGGTTTAACATCTTGTTACTTTCATAATGAAAGGTGTTCATTTCTAACGGTTTATATAATTTACAATGCAATTAATTTATTTAATTATTATTATTATTTAATATGATCGTGAGATGAATTAGTCAGTTGGGGCGCAGTACATAATACTCGTATAACTGAAGTCTTAGCAGCGAAAGTATAAATTGGTTTTAGAATGAAAGAAATTGTTTTTCCAGCAGTGAATAGTTCTATTATTTACTGTACTACAATATAATAGATAAATTGCACGCAATTTAGAATAATATATGAGCTGTTTCATGATTCCTTCGGTTGCTTCTTTACCGTTGCTTAGATTATAAAAAAGTACTACATTTTCGTCTTTGATTTCTTAAGATTTCATCTTGTATCCGTTTATCTCTAATAGCGCTGGATATATTTAGTATTTTTGTTCTCAATACGAGACTCACTACATTTCTTATTGAAGCACTTATATCGTGTTACTATCCGTGTGGTATTTCTTATTATTAAGATTATTAGCCTTTGCACCCTGTTAAAATAGGTACTTGATCCATAATTTTATTCCGCACTACAAATTTAGAAGAAATTATTATCAAAAATAATTAATTCTCAAATTTTGTTTATTTCTCAAATTAAGAATTCTAATTCTCAGTTTGAGAAAATAAATATTTTTATAAAATTAAGTGTGCTTTTGATAGAAAATATAATTAAAAATGTATTAGATATATTTAGCTACTAAATATAGCCATTAAGTGTACGTTGGTTTCATCAGAATTGACGCAATATTTGAGTTGATTCGAAGCCAACAATTGTTGTGCGATTATCACAAAACTAGATTTGATCAATATTTACCGTAGAACAAAAGTATAAAATAAAACTTTTGCAATTTATTTTTATAAATAATGCAACGTAATATTGACGAAATTTAATTCGAGGAAAGGTAATTTGGTTTCGAACTAATGAGAATTTGAACTTATGACTTTTATATTTAATCGATTCGACCAATATATTCGGAATAGGAGGAGGATTTTATTGTGTTAGGAATTTATTGTGTCCATTTCATAATACTAATCACTATTTCATTTATACTATTCACTTTTACTTTTCTCACTGTTGACTTTTACTTCTTAACTTGCACTGGTTAAATTACAATTCTTCCTGTGTCCCAAATTGCTCTCTCGCTTTTATAATTGTTCTAGATTATTCCATTTATTGGAAAATCATTTGGATGCAATTGTGTTCGTATTCCACGTCATCATTTTCCCTGTATTTATGATTAGCTTTGTTGTTAATACTAGTATCTCCCATGATAGACTATCGCCGCCGTTTACAATTGCTTTCGTTATTTCCATATTCCGCTTTACTTGGAATGGCGTTCTAAAATCTAATTTCCAATTGCTAGTGGAGGAATACTTAATCTGGCAACATCGATGCGTATCTTAAATAATAATTGCTCAATAAAATTATAAACTCGGCCTAGATTCGAACTCGCGACTGTTAGGATGATAACACCTAGTAGTGTACAACTCAACCACTCGACCCTTCTGGACGCTCTCCACTTTTATAGCTCATCCTGTTCCTGATCCTACCTCGTCATATCCGAGCACTTCTCCATTGATTTTTGATGTCACTTGGCTTAACACTTGAATGTTGTAACTTTCTGTGACTCAAATAACTTTGTGTTAGGGCCTCAACTCGTTTCTTATTAGCATTTTGCGTGATATTCACTGATTTCAGCTTGCGCAACTTTACAGAATCCAGTTGCTGAACTTACTCTGGCTGCCTCATATTCCAAAGCCAACGCCAATACTTTCAAGTCGTTCACCAAGTTTCAGATGGTCGTCCTTGACAACACTGATAAACACGTTCACTGTTGGTTCAGTCAACATATCTGCAGGTGCATTACCGTAAGCTAGACGCGCCAAATTCGTTACCTCTCTTTCTAGGTCTTGCAAGCAGTTCCAACTTAATCATGATCCGCTTAAGATACTTTATTTCTCCTCAACACTTTCAGTTAAAAATTGCCACCCTTGCTGGTTTAATTTAGCATCGAATTTAGCCTCCATTCCTTTCAGTTGAAGCAAGTGGGCCTGCATCATTTCTCCAGGTTGAAGGATAATTTCTGTTGTTCAGTAATAAGCGGCTGTACTAAAATCGTTGTTTCTGTTCGATCCATCGCTCCTCAATTTTTTACTTTTTCCAATTTCGGAGTGTTCCACTCTGGATCTCCAGAGAGCCTGATCGCGCGTTTGTTGTAGCTCGCGATCGCTTAGTCGGGCTACTCTAGCGTGGGATGTGAGAGGAAACCAAGGCTCTACAAATTTAATAGAAAAATTGATATATATGAGAATAGTTATAAGAAAGTATGACTTACCAGGTTTTGATGTCTGACCGCTCTTTGACAAACGTTTGATGCACTTAGGGCAATAAATTTGCAAAACCGATTGGAGCCCGGTTAAACTCAATCGCACGCCTAGTATGATAAATTCCTCGCTCCTTGTACACAGTGCTGTAGCAGTACTGTATGCATTGTACTTGACCTCGCGTATACTAAAAAATCTTTTTAAATATGTATTGACCTTATAGCGGCACATCAACTTATTCGCGGCTACTATAATTTATCCTCACCGCATGTCTTGCATCTTATAGCGAACTTTTAATTTTTTCGGTCGCCATGTAAAATCTGCGGCGTAAACAAAACACCTTTCTATATAGACGCGCTATATAAACTACGTTTTTTCGCGTATGTCTGTGCTTCTCTATCCGCCATGTGCTGGTATTTGTTACAATTTCTCGTAATTTATGTCTCTTTCATTCATCTACTTGCATCTAATAATTTTGGTTTGTTTTTATTATTTCGTATTTAACCAAATCTTGGGCAGATTAGTCAAAATATTACAAGAGCAAAAGATCTTTGATAATAAAATTTGTGTGAATGTGGATCCTGGATTTACAGAAATTTTATAGGATAGGAAAATAGGAACATATCAAATTTTCTCTCTCACCCTAAACCATCGTGAAATTGCCGTGATCATGACTCGCCTTTTACTGATTACAACCAACAGAGTAACATTATCTCTGGAATGCCCGGTTACAGACTGTCGTACAAAGGTCTTCAGAATTTCTCCACAATTATGCCGAAGTTGACCAACATTATGGCCTATCAAATAACCATAGTGGCATCAATGACAAAGCACGTTAATCTTGAGCGACGCAAATAAATTTTGCTAAATTACACCTCTGCATCCCCCATCAGAATTTCTCCACGATTAAGCCGAAGTGACCAACATTGTGGCCTATCAAATACCCATAGTGGCATCAATGACAAAGCACGATAATCTTGAACGACATGCCGGCCATTCAATGAATTTTTGATATATTGAATTACCAAATTTTTGCAAAATTAGACCCCTTCATCCCCTTCAGAATTTCTCAACAAAATGGATGCTAAATGGATGCAAATAGGATAGCAATTGCTTGGATAGGAAAAACAATATCTGCATTCTCATCTTTCGGCTTGGATAGCGAAGACACTATCTACATTACCTTTCGGCTGGGATATCAAATACACTATCTGCATTACCTTTCGGCTGGAAACTTTCGGCTAACTTTAACAGTATGCTTACACCACTTCATTCACGGGTTTACCTCTAGCATTGGTTGTGATATCGAAACGAGTGAAATAAAATTGCTCTAGTAAGCGGTTTGTGGTCGGTGGAGATCGTGAATTCTCGATCTTCGATAAAGTAGTGAAAGTGCTTTATCGCTTGGAAAAGATTCTGAATAAAAATTGATGCATGCTAATGTACTCGTAGACTTCCTGATTACCCAGAATTATGAACTCGATGAAATGATGTTCCACTAATGAGGTTACAATCTCTCCGTTTTGTGTATCGTTCACCATTTATCTTTTTGTCTGTTAGTAGTGAATTTTTATGCTCTAACGAGAGGGCATTGTGTGTCTGTAGCTTCGAATTTCTGCAGCTATTTCTTTCTGCGCATCTAAGCACTATGTTATATTTAAATAATAGTTAGATTAAGGTCTGTTGGTATAGCCTTGCTACTTGATGTGTTTCGGTGTTCTTAATAAGGTTCTATTCGTTGAGGATCTGAATTCGCGACGCGCACGAGGAAGTAAAGAATAGATTAGTTTATGGAGAAGATATTGCGAGATCATCGGTATACAATGGCTGTCCTTACTCTACCTGTCTTATTTGAAATTTCAAATATCATTCCAGTCAACAGTAAAACCTGTGCAGTGGACCCTGTTTTTTATATGTTGACGGTGGCTATTTTATATTATGTGCAGATCGAACGCGGGCTAACTGAACAGAAGATGAACGATGCATTAGGACTGGGATATAGATTCGACCTGAGTACTTTTCTTTGAAATCAGAATGATTTTTTCGATTCATTCCCTATGTAACCATACTGTTGTAACACTAAAGTACTTCACCAAGTAGAAAATGTAACAGTAATAATAATATACGACATTTTGACAGTTCAACATAACAATTTATACCTTTTGTTTCAGAAAAATGTTCATAATTTAATGTTTCGCTTGGTATGCTACGAATAAATAAAGTTGGAAAAACATTAAATATAAAAATATAAGTTCACATGTGATTCAGTTAGATACCTAGAAAATGAATCCAAGAATAAAAAATGGAATCATAAAAATGCCAGGAGACAGAATCCTTTTATATGTAAATAACGGGTACCATATTTCAAACCATAAAAAATCTGAAGTAATTTCAGTATTTGGTTTTACGATACCACACATATGTTGTACTCAAAATATTTTTGCTTCGAATTTTATTTCAAATTTCCCTATTGCCACCAAACCACTGTGCGATGAGTAGAGATTTTGGGGAGAGATTTAAAAAAATGGTTGGTCGGTATATCTTACAAACAATAATATTTTGTCATTTTAAACTTTGATTATTTCTTACCCGTTGGCCACATCAGAGTGCGCACATGTATTGTGGGTGATTATGATAAACTCAACATGCAAAAAATTTACCTCGACTGAATGAGTTATAGTGCTAAAATAAAAATTTACATTTGTTGGCGAAATAGGAAAAATATTTAAAAAAAAAAACTAATTTTTATCAATATGAAGTACGATACCGCAGGCGACGTGTGTAATTTATTAGTAATATTCTGCAAACCGAATTGAAATCAACTTTATACAGACACCAAAAGTGAAAGTAGCAAACTAAGAAACGTATTTTTGGTTCCTGGTTTTGCTGGTTAAATGTCTTTCGGCATTTTATTGGTTTCGGGGAAAATGGGAATTACATTTTTTTGGTATGCGAGAAACGTGTAATATACGAGCATTTTTCCCAATTCATAAAAGTAAAAAAAACGAAAATAAGAAAGTCGAAATGTTGTCTATGTGTAACGTTCAACGAGTATATTGATGGTACACAAGCGGAAGAAAGAAATATTTCATTAAAGTTTCATGTTTGAAATATTATATGATTTGTACAGTACGAGGTAGTGGCGTGTTGGAAAATTTTTTTCCAATTCGGTTGCTTTTATTTGAAACATATTCTACCAACTTGTTGATATGGAATTAATATTATTATTATTACAGGTTTTATGATATTTGTGTGACATATTTTGACGTCTATTTTATATTCCTGGTTGTAATCAATTTTTCGATTATAGAATATTGCTATTAGGATATTGTCATATACAATGTTCAAGTTAACAAAACTGAATGCGATACGTCTGTTTTTCCAACCCACATGAGAATGCGGTATTTGAAGCTTCGACAAGTGAGTATACACGCCCTCGATAACGGCAAATTATCTATGGCACTTCAAAGTAGATCTAGCTATTACAGTTCTCTGTAAAACGGTTTCTGATTTGCAAATATTTTTAATCTTGCGATGTTGAAAAATTGGAGCTATAGAGATATTTTGCCATAACTGTGCTAGTTAGTACTATAATGGTTATTAAGCCGCAAAGTCTATTATAGTACAGATATAGGCAGTCATATATAGATTCCTCATTTGAAGAAAAATCTTGAAACAAAGTTATTTCTGATGTTGTAAACTAAATCAATGCGTGTTCGAGTTTGAGTAAGTGCAACGGCAGTTTGAGAAAAACCAGAAGCCAAATTAGACTAGGAAGGCGGTAGAACTGTATAAATAATAAAATTAATATCTGGGTCAACTTCATGTTCAGCGAGACGAGCAACTGAACCAAATTTCGCAGTTTCTAGAACTTCAGTAAAACGAGCTCAAAGATAAACAAATTATTTGAACAAAACGAATTATACAAGTTTGCATACTACAGGTTGGCTGAGACCAAATGTTACTGACTTCACTCTGCTGTCATTTGTGTAGTTGTCATTTTCGCGCGTCAATTTTTTGACAGATTGAAGTTTGGTTAGTTGTTTACATGTGGTCAACAAATAATTGTTCTAAATTAATATCTTCATAAAAAAATCGTAATGGAATTCAAACGTAATAGTGTAATTGCACTGTATTTGGGTGGAAATTCACAAACAGCAATAGTTCGTCAGCTCCAGCATTTGAATGTGAATAAAATGTTTGTGTATCGAACCATAACTCGATACAACAAAACTTCTAGCATCGCTAAACGCAACAGAGGCGGTCCTAAAAAGACAGCAACATCAAAAGAAATGATACGAAATGTGAAGAAACGAATCCAACGAAATTCTCGTCAAAGTGCCAATCAATTAGCCGCACGTCTACATGTTTCACGATACAGCATTCAAACCATATTGAAAAATGAACTACACTTGAAGCCCTACAAGATGCAAAAAGTTCAAGATCTTACGGAGGCACAAAAAAAAGTTAGGCTTGAAAGAACACGAGCATTGAAGGCCTTGGCCGAACGTGATGAGATTCCAAAAGTGGTCTTTTCTGATGAGAAAATTTTCACCATTCAACAGTATGTGAATAAACAAAATGATCGTGTTTGGTTAGAGCACAAGTCCAACGATAATTTGGACACAAGAGTTGCCATGCGCAAGCAATCACCAGCTTATGTTATGGTTTGGGCTGCAGTGACTGCAGATGGACGCACTCCTCTGGTTTTCATCGAACATGGAGTCAAGGTAAACCAAGAGGTGTACCGCCAAAAGATCCTAAACGATGCTTTGCTACCTTGGGCACGTAAACACTTTGGTACGAACCGTTGGACAATCCAACAGGACTCGGCATCGTCACACAAAGCTCGAGCGACACAGCAATTTTTACAAAATTGCGTTCCGCTGCTGATTTCGTCGAAAGAATGGCCACCATATTCACCAGACTTGAATCCCATGGATTTCTCCATATAGTCCATTTTGGAGAGTAAGGTGTCCACTAAAAAATACGAAAGTGTTGATGCATTGAAGTCAGCTCTTGTTCGAGAATGGAATAAAATTCCGCAACCTCACGTTCGGTCAGCATGAAATGCTTTCTATGGAAGACTGAATCAAATAATCAGAGCCAAAGGAGGTCATATCGAGCAGTAACATGTTTTTCATAAAATGTAATATGTTTTCAACATATTCCACGAAATTTCAATAAAAAATAATCAAAATTAAAAAAATTACAGCGTTTTCGTTTGGTAACACTTGGTCTCAGCCACCCTGTATATGTATGTAGTAGTGTCCTTTCTAAGAATTAACACAAATAAATATGTTACTAGTACACTGTAAAAATATTTCTTATAAGAATTTTGAGTGAAATAAAAGATAACTCATATTGTTTTTCCTTATGATAATTAAAAGTATTAAAAAAGTAGTATCTACGTTCCAACGACTATCTCGTTCCGTTGATGCTGCAATCCTATTTAAAAATTTGTGGTAAATTAAAATTAAATTGAAAAGAAACTAAAAAATAAAAAAACTTAACGTGCCACTCAAAGAATTCAATTAACGAGTTTTACTCAAACAAATCTATCGCGACCAATCCGTTTGGAAATCAAACCTATTTTAATTGAGAGTGGCATTAAATGTATTCCACTCAGACTTCATGAGTGCACTAAATAAATTCTACTCAATAAACTTCCGACGTCAATCCATTTAGGAATGTCACTGATGCTATTTGGTTAAGTCCATAGGTATCATAGGTATATAATGAAATTTTGGTATAAACTCTACGATGTCTTGTGATTAATCATTTAAAGTGTGCCAACGAATTCAATGAACGAGTTTTACTCAAAAAAATTTTACGCGACCAATCTGTTTGGAAATTAAACCTATTTTATTTGAAAGGTTGAGCCTTTAGAAGTTATCCGATAATAGTGGAATTTTGGCCATTATAAGTATTTCACTCAGACTTTCTACTCAAAAATTTTTCGGTACCAATCCGTTTGATATAAACTTTGCGGTGTTCTGTTTTTTTAACTTTAAAGTGTGTCACTTATTTTTTTAAATAAACGAGTTTTATTTCAACATAAATCTGGCGATGGAAAATTTTATTGTTTGAATCACAAACGCTCAACCAAAATCTACTTAAATATAAGTCCTGCTGAGAGTTAGTTTGACAGATACCTTTATAAAAATAACTACCGAAGAATGTGTTGATTACACTAACAATCCAATGTAAATTTGATTTTTTTTTTTCATTTTTTTAACACATTCATACTTTGTTATTAAAAAAAATTTACTTTGGAAAAAAAAATTGCCAATACATCTTTAGATAGTCATCTTTAACAGGAACTAATATCTTCCTGTTCATTTGATATGTGCGGAGTTAGCAGGACTTATATTTAAGTCAATTCTGACTCAACATATAAATCGGATCCAATATGAGTTATACATTAAAGAGCAAGTGAGCTGAATATCATTATAGAAAGAGACGAAATGAATTTTTAATTTATTTCTTATTTGAAAAAACATGGTGAGCGTTTCATCTCTTTCTAATATCATAGAGCTGTCTCTCTCAACAATGTGTTTAACAGTGTAAAAACTGACACGTACCATTTTCTATAATATTCTTATTGGATTCATATACACTTTGCTGTTATTTTCTGTTAGAAACAACACTTTTATTTGCATACCGACATTTGACATTTAATCAAATTGCAAAATATTAAAAAAAAATTAACAATTGTCACTCCTATGCAGGATAAAGCGCAGATACAAGCTCTCTCTTGTGTTTTCACCCTAATAAAGAGCAGCCGGAAAATGTCGATAATGCAGAACAAATCACCAGAAAAATAAATTTCTGTAAACAATATCCATCAAAATACCGAGCCGAAAATATAATGCAGAAATTTTTAGTTCGATGTTCTGAAAAATTACTAAAAATATACAAATGAACCAGATTTTTGTAAGTGCTTTATTAATTGTTTCGGGCGCTAAGATGTGAAATGCATCTATAGTAACAAGCACATAAACAATTGGAGAGTTTCTTTTAACAGATTACATGCCTCTAAAGTGGTTGATTTGAAGCTTAAATTTACTGAGAAGTTGAAACGCTGGAATTATTAATTTAAAGATAAAATGGTCCTGCGTTCCAGATTTTTCCAAAAATTCATAGTAAGTAGGGTCTAAGGAATTTGAGTGAGTGGAGTTTCGAATTATTGAATTCGAATTATTGGTCATAAATTTAACTATGAATATTCGATGAAGTATTCACGCAAAATTTCATAATATAATTGGGGGTGGTATGAAGAGGTTGTGGGGTGGAATTCCAATTTTCTCATTTTATAAAGATAAAATATCCCGTGTTCCAGATTTTCAAGGTGTCCGTTAATCTAACTATAAATATTCGATGAAGCATGTTTTCAAGCAAAATTTCATACTATGGTTGGCGGCATTCTGAAGAGTTTGGACTGGTGGAATTTCAAATTTTCTCCTTTTTTCTTCATTACAAAACGAAAAAATCAACAATATCACCCCAAACATATTATAAAACTTAGCAATAGTAAGATTGAAGACCAACTGACAAAATCTTGAATGCAGGGCCATTTTAGCAATAAAAAATAATTAAATTTGAAATTCCATCTCATTAAACCCTTCAAACTGTACCGGGACATTTTGAATAAATCTATATTTTATTCGGTAAACATCATAGTGAAATTGAAGACCACATACAAAATCTTGAACGCGGGGCCATTTTATCTTTGTCAAATGAATCGAAATTCCATCGATTCAAATTCTTCAGATAACTTTTATCAATATATGACATTTTATGTAAATCGATGCGGCATCATGTATGATTGCTGGCCATCTGCTTCTTGAACTCAGAAGACGTCCAATGTTATCATTGGACAAAATTGAATTATTATTACTATTATTTTATCTTTGCAATCTGTTCTGGGGCCGAGACAATCCCAACTCTTTCGTGGTTCGCTTTGCACGTCCGACTTTTACGTCGTTGCCAGCCAATTTAATGATGTACGGCTAAAGGTCCGATTTTCGTAGAGCCATCTGCACATTGCATAGCTACATGCCGACAGGAGAGTCATGGTTCAGATCTTAATCTGATGATGAAAAATAATTTTTGCATCCTGCCATGCTTTAACCACTGTGCCGTTTGGTTGATAATTTGAAATTTCAGCCTTTCAAGCTTCTTCCGACAAGACTAACCCAACCATACTATCTATATGCAATTTTGTATAAATCGATGCTTCATCGAATTGTCAAATTTATATTGATGACCAAAATTTGATTATCGAAGATTTTCAACTGACTATATAGAAATGGATCTTCTTTATCGAAATATTTCAGCTCATATAATTTTATTGATCATTTGAAACTGCATTGTCGACATTTTTGATTAACCTAATCTGCATTAGAGACAGTTCTCGGTTGAACAATTTTGTTTAACTTTAATTTGTAGCCACCCTCGTTTCAAAAATAACTCATCTTCTACGGACCTCATGTGTGACCAATCCATTG
The DNA here is from genome assembly GCA_963691935.1 of Nephrotoma guestfalica. Taxonomy (NCBI): domain Eukaryota; kingdom Metazoa; phylum Arthropoda; class Insecta; order Diptera; family Tipulidae; genus Nephrotoma; species Nephrotoma guestfalica. The sequence continues at coordinate 288,176,388 of OY829914.1, read as the reverse complement.
ACAGTTGTCCGCAGTATTCGTTTTATTTGCAGGCCTTTGAGACGTAAGTCCAATAGATCAACGTTAGAAATCGAGTTGAGGTAAAAGATTCCATATACTTATCTCAGAATTGATTGGTGAATCCTTGGAGTTTCTTTTAAGCTATTTGTGTTGTTCTGCAAGTTTCGCACCCAGATGGCGGAGAGGTTCAGTGCTGCCGTTAGTTATCACACTTCGTTGGTAACATTATTTCAAATTATTGTTATTGTTAGTAGTTCCTACTCGTAGCGTTTTGTTTAAATAATATTTATTTAGTTGTAGTCAGTGTAGACGAGAGAGTTTAGGTTCTAATGGGTGCCACTTGGTATATCGATATTGCTTTACTTCATCATACTTTTTAACACAACCATAGAGATTGGTGGTAAAACTCATCTTTGGCGTACTCCTCTGTTGATCGTAAATTTGATGTTTTGTGAGTTTTTTTTCTCTGTACCTAACGCTGCATGTGGCATCTAATTATAAGAACAGAACTGTAATTGTTTGCGTGTACTATGCAATTTTTCAGCGCCTCCAAATGACTATTCTTGTGCTGGTGTCAAAAGCCCTTGAATGGCGCGATGGTAATGTTCCGATTAGGAACCGCCTTTTGAAATGATTAATTAATTACCAATTAATGAAATCGCTTTGCGGAGTATCCGAGTTAATTTATTTTGAAACTGTAGTGCTTATTTCATGAGGTCATCGATATAATAATCTGTTTTTGCCACCTAATAAACGAAAGGCACTTTTTTCGTCCTCCGCCAGGTGTTGTTAAGTTATGACCGCGAGGTAAGTGGTTGCTGATGTTCCAAATGTGGCGACTATTTTTAATTAGTATTTCTGAAGTTTTTCAGTTGATGACTTACGATTAAGTGCGCTTTGGAAATTCCCGTCCTCTTCGGCAATCAAAATTTGCCGAAATATCTTTTCAATATCTTCGGAAAATGCGTATTTGTATTTTCGCCATGTCATTTAATGACCGGCCATTAGTTGTTCTTCCAGAGGCATCAAACACCAATTTGGCGTACCCTATAGTATTTCAACTGTTGAAGCATTAGTAACCTTGAGCATATGCCCGAGTTGTTCATATTCTTGCAAAAACCTTTTTGGATTGGGCTGCTAATTCTTCGTGGTTGTACTTCCAGTTGTAGGCAACTTGCCATTGTCATATTTTATGAGCCACCTAATTTGGTGTCAATACTGAGACGTAGTGACGTGGTTGACTTTCGAAGGTGTTGTAAATCATTAATTTCCAAAAATTGTTTAAGCTTTTTTTCTATTTCCTCAAGCGAGTGGTATTCGCCACATGTATATTACGCCAATTATATATTTAATTTGCTTGATTTTATGGGTTTTCCCAGAAATATCCGCCCTAGCCTGGAGTTATAAGTAATGGATTGTTGATTACCAGTGTGATTACGTCAACTGATGCGATTTTGGTGGCTTCAGATTATTTCGTTGTTTTTAAATTGTTATCATTCTTTTTGTGATAGCATAACAACTAATGATTTCGTCCACTGCATTGTTTACATGAGCATAAAGTCAACTGTCAAAGCAACCATTCAGCTTATTAGACAGTTTCTGTACAGTTCCAACAGTGCCACAAGTTGGGTTTTTTCGTAATTATTCATCGGTTTGAATTTTCCACAGGCGTACCTCATATGCTGCATTTGTTGTCAACAAAGTTACTCCTGTTGGATCATATTTTGGAATAGGAGCTGAGGGTGTGGAGATATTGATGGTCAGTTCACGAAACGCTAATTATCAAGCGGTAAATCGCTTTTCAAAAAATTTCATGAGAAACGGCTAAAGTTTGAAGTTCCTTTGTGCTTGTTAACGACAGACTATTTGTTGCGAAATCGAGCTTCTTGATTATAACGTATATATAACGTATATATATCAATTATATTGATTTGATATCGTATAATGAGGAAATTGCGGAAGCAAATTCAGTACCGATGATCCTTTGTAGCATCAATGTATCTTTCTTTGATAATCCAAAATGCTATTTCATAGTTTTCGCATATGGCATGACGGTGAATAATTAATTTTGCTATCTGGGCATCGGTAAAATGATTAAATAATTGATCTTGTGCGCATTCGTTAGACATCATGAAATGCCATCCAATTCATGTGCTCTCCGATAAAGTGTGGTATACCAATTTTTGGAAGTTTCACTATCAACGGATTTTCACTGCTACATTTTAAATGTTCTTATATTTATTGAACGGCTAATACTGTGTCATCATGAACTCTCATATATCTCCCTCCGTAAAGTAACCCCATGCTTATATTTTCGTTCGTTCTTTAACACAAAATGTTTCCGGAAACCTTAAAAATTGTTGCATAGCTTAAATATGAGGGACAAATCTACTAAATGTAGGAAATTAATCGATGCGTGCAAATTCATAAGACATAACTCACTCATGAGTCGTTGCTAAATTCGAGTGTCTGCAAAACTGACCAAAATGAGTTCAAAACTATGACGTAAACCATTTCTTTGAATCCACATTTAGTGATAACAACTTCACACACCTCTACTCGAACTCATGAAACGATTATCATTCCAAATCACGAAAAGGCTTAATTGAATTAAATTACGTATATAATATACTTGATGACATTGCCTATCGTTGTACCTCTATGTCTATACATATTTCCTTCAAGCGTACAAATTTATTTTAATTTGACATAAATACGTGTTTGGCTCAGATTTCAAATATTTACTCGTATTTTAACCAGATTCTACCTTGAATCAATTTCCTGTGTATATTACACCTCGATAATAAAGTGTTACGAAGAGTGTGTATCGAATTTTACCTTTAATCTAATTGTTTACCGTCGTTTTGAAGTTTTTCACTGTGCATGTCACACCGATAAATGTTAAAGGTACGAATATCGATTATAAGAGAACGAGGTATCGAACCTTCTTTAAGATGCTTTATATGAATCTACATTATATACGCCAACGCTTTGTTAAATATTACCAATAACAATACACACAATAAAATTGACATGAGCCTTTGTAACCTTTTGACCAATGAATTTAATTATTTCCAATTCGTTAAATTTTTTTCGTGTTAGATTTTGGAATTTAAACGAATAAAAATCGGGTAGGTCGGTCGGTTAGGGATCATTCAATTGTATGAACTGGATGTTACACTATTCCCAAATTTCTAATTACCACGCATAACACGAGAGAATATTACGAGCAGGTGAAACAACAAAACCAAAGTTCATTCATGTACAAAATTGTGTTGGTGTACTGGGAAAACGAATGAAATGGAAGATTCGCTCGTCTAAAAGTATTCCAATTTGTTGTGTATCATTTGTCATTGTTGTTGTGAAATCCCTGGAAAACGCTAATACTTTTTGACAATCTGATGGAAATATTACAAAATTTATGTTTTTTAGTATTTATGCATATTGATACATAAACGAATCTGAAATTGACGTGCAACATACGAGTACAATGTGTAGTGAGAAAAATCCTTTTGAACGCGCCATATATACATTACCCGAGTAGCATTTATTTTATTGCGAGCTAATAATTTTCTCTCGTACAGTGTTTTCTACAAAAGCTTTTAATAATCGCAACATATGCACATAAAAAAGCCATAAAATTATGTATATGGCATAATAAAACTACCCATTTTGCATTTTCATCCCCCCAATTTTAGGAACATACAAAATATCGTCACGGTATGATTTTAAAATCGGTATATCAGCTTACCGCTCATATTGTTGTTTTTCATACGAGTATATGATAATCAGTTTTATGGTAGTAGAAGTATGTTTGATAGGATTTTATTGTTATTCCGATTTTGTTGATAACAGCACCCAAACCAATAACAATACGACGATATATAAAATCACTTTGCATAATGACTGCAACAGTCATAAATTTAAAGTAAATTAGATCGGTACATAATAAACAGACAACATGTTTATCTTTTAAAGTCGAAGGTCAACATTTTAATTGTGCTCACGTTCGAGAGTCCCAGTCTATCCTACTGATATTCTATAAGTCTTCCAATCTTACTTACTTACAAATGGAATACGATTTGTTTATATTGCTCAAACGTTAACCTGTGAGATAGTGTCTTGCAGTAGTATTCTCAGCCATACTGACGACATTAAATTATTACAGCTGTCTCGACCTTGGCATATCTAGTTGAGGTAGTACTAGACAAGCTAATTTGCTTGGACTGAATGGGCTCTTTCACGACACCCAACAGTTGGAAGAATCTTGAGTAAAATTGCAACCAACGTTATGATATTAATTTAGCACTATGAAATTTTGAAATCATATGGGCGACAATTTCTTTAGTCATGATACGGAATCCGAAAGCGCCTAATGTACACAATTTAATCCTTTGGCACCCTTTGACACTTAGAAAATGAATTTTTTTTATATTATATTTTTTTATCAATAATTGATTGTTGATCATAAAGTCTATGTTGTTTGACTCATTTAACGTTTCGAATGTTATCCCATTTACCATCAGAAAAGACAATTTTAAAATACAATGCAAATATTTGAGTCCCTTACATATAAAAAGTATTTCTTTCCATTATACATTAAACTTATAATATCACGAAGATTATTATAAATCCATTTGATATGGCATAGATTCTTGCTTATTAATTCCAATTAGAAAAAATATTTCACCAACCAGGTATAATAAAATTATGTCAGAGCCGACACCTAGCGGTATTCCATACAAAATGACAAAATTTTGGTTAAAATTAAAAAGAAACGGAAATAAAGACTTTCTATTTGTGAGAATGGTACTTCCGATTTTTTTGTTTTTGTTGTGTTGCTATAATTTTTCGTTAAAAACAAAATAATAATCCCCCACTCTCTTTTAAGTTTATTCGTTGAAAATTTTATGATTAAATACGAAGTGAATTTAGTGAACATAGCAAAAACTTTTCACCACTGGTAAGATTTTTAAACTATCACGATATAAAATAAAGTACTGCGATATAATACTGTGGGCAAAAAATAGTAAGACTTTGTTCATAATTTTAAAATTCTTTATTTATTTCTCCAAATCTATTTCGTCCCCGTCAAAGTAATCCCCCCGGCCTCAATACACTTGTGCCAACGTTTTTTCCAATCCTCGAAACAGTTGTTAAAGTCAATTTCCGGAATAGCCTCCAATGCGCGTAGCGATTCACGTTCAATGTCTTCAATTGACTCAAAACGGTTTCCCCGGAGCGGTCGTTTGAGTTTGCTGAACAGCCAGAAGTCACACGGAGGTAAATCAGCCGAATACGGTGGTTGCGGAACGATATGGGTGGAATTTTTGGCGAAAAAACTAACGTAAAACCAATTCAGTATGAGAAGGTACATTATCGTGGTGCAAAAACCAAGAGTTGTCGACCCATAATTCCGGCCTCTTTTTGGCCGGCCTTCCGACCGGAAGGAGTGCACCACACCTCGATAATCGAAGAAAACTGTCAACATCACCTTGATTTTTGACTTGCTTTGACGTGGTTTTTTCGGCTTCGGCTCACCTTTGGCACGATATTCGGCCGATTGATCGTCTGTTTCTGGGTCGTAAGCATAGATCCAAGACTCGTCACCAGTTATAATACGTTTCATGACATCCTGGTAGTCGGAAAGCATTGTTTTCAAAAAATTTAGTGATTTTGGAACCAATCGTGCTTTCACTTTTCTTAGGCCCAAATGATCTTTCAAAATGGTTTTCACTGATTCTTCCGATATTTCAACGATGCCAGTAAGATCTCTGACTGTTAATCGTCGATCCTCGAGCACCAATTGCTTGATTTTATTAACGTGTTGATCATCAGTTGATGTTGATGGCCATCCTAGACGTGGTTCGTCTTCAACACGTTCTCGACCCTCTTTGAACAATTTGTACCAACCAAAAACACTTGCTCGCGACATGCAATTATTACCGAAGGCCTTTTGCAACATTCTGAACGTTTCGGCACTACAAAATTGATTCCGCACACAAAATTTAATGGAACTTCTTTGTTGAATAATTTCGCTGAAGAAAAGCGTAACTAAACACTAATGATTATTTTGATGTGACATTTGGCACAGATGTTACTGACAGTCATACCAACATAGGAAAAGAAAATATTTCGACGAATGGTTTTCCGCGCGAAATTAAAATTAAAATGTCTTACTACTTTTTGCCCACAGTAGTACGTATCTACTCGTATACTATTACAGAATTATATTATCATTTTATTTCATAATATAAATCTGGAAGGAATTTGAATGTAGCAAATTTGTTTAAGAAGTGTATAAACCAAGAAGCAACGGTACGTTTTAATACAGAATCAATCAATTTTAGTTGTCCCTACTATGTAAGTTTCATGAACCTGTGTACATAAAACTAAATGCAATACACAGTTGGTTGTATAGAAAATGAGTACAGTCGAGTAACGTTTTCGTCCTATTCGAGACCAGTGCATCAAAGCATGCGATTTTAACAAGGGTCTCATGGCCATATGTAGCCCAATTATAGCTCAATAAATACTCGTGACTGTTTACTCTGTAAATTCTAAGTTTTGATATTACCCGCATTGCCATTACGTTTTTCGACTAGTTCCGATCCTAACCTAAACAATGCATCTGAACATGTACACACATTCTAACAAGACTCTCGTGGCAATATATGGCCCAGTTATAGCACAATAAACACTCATCAATTTTTATTGTGTAACTTGTAAGTTTTGGTATTGGCCCGTGATGCCATTACGTTTTCCGATTTGATTGATTTGCCGCGAAATCGATATAGATTAGGACCAGAACTAACCGAAAATCGAAATGGCATCGCAGGCCAATACCAAAACTTAGAAGTAACAGAGTGAAAAGTGACGAGTATTTATTAAGCTATAATTGGCCATATATGGTCACGAGATCCTTGTTAGAAACGCATGTTCCGAGACATTGATATAGATTAGGATCAGAACTAATCTAAAATCGTAATGACGTCGTGTGGGGATTCGCTCGAAACGTGATATTTCAAAACGCGATATGGTACAAAACGCGATATGGTACAGAATGTGCATTGCGAAGCGACAGAACCCGATCCTATACTCCCGCTCCTATCGATTTTTAAATTCCTATAAACTTAAATTAAATTTCCCCCTTTCCAGAATGTGCATTGCGAAGTGATCGGAGCCGACCCGCCTATTATAAGCTGATCCTAAACTCCCGCTCCTATGGATTTTATACTCCTATATCGCGTTTTGTACCGTACCGCATTTTAAAATATCGCGTTTCAAATGGGACCTCGTCGCGTACAAATACCAAAACTTAGAAGTAACAGAGAAAAAATTGATGAGTATTTATTGAGCTACAGTGTCATGGCAATTCTTTATTGAATTTTTTATTTCTAAATCATTTTTCAAACGTCCTGTATGTTTGTTTAGTTCGGCCCCGTATTGTTTGTACGCATATATACTGACCAGCAATTCTCTATCTGGTTGAGATCTGGTGAATTGCCTGGCCACGGGACATGGTGCGCCATCTTACATGAAAGTGTACACCGATGAACGAACTGGAAGGAATTTCATGTAGGGCATGTACATATAATTCAAAACTTTGTCTTGTATTGGTCTCGCCGTATCGTTTCATGTACAAAATATATTGGTCCAAAGCCCTTTGGTGATATATAGCTCAATAACATGACGGCCGATGGATGCTTGACTCGTTTTTCCACGCAGTCCTCATTATAGCATTTGCTCGGTCGCCTGCGCGCGAAACTATGAAATTTCGTGACTACCTCCAAGCGGCACTCGTTGCTAAATATAACCTATGGAATTGAAAAATTAAGTTAGTTAGTATTTTTTATGTTTGATCGCAGCTAAACATAATTATTGTTTTCAAATTTGAAACTTACCCTATTCCAATCAAATTCTGTGAATTCCTGATGCTGCCGGGCCCAAACCACTCGTAAATGTCTCATGCGTGGAGTGAGACGAGGTTACGACATGCTGTTCTTTTCAGTATTTTCACTCCAAGCTCGATTATAACACTGGTGATTTTTTGAATTGCTGGGTGGTTTTCTAATGCAGCACCGACTAATTTCCGATCCACTCTTTTGGTCTATATTTTTACGCGATAATTCACTTTAAGACTATATTGTATTTAAGATAAAAATTGTTTGCATCCAGAAAAATATGGCGACACGTACACAACACCCAAAAGTAAAAAACTTATTTTTCTAGGATAAAAACTTTCCTAGGAATCGGTCTAGGATCAGAACTAATCGAAAAGCGTAATGACGTCGCGTGCAAATATCAACACTTAGAAGTAGCAAAGAAAAAATTGACAAGTATTTATTGACCATAATTGGGCCATATACGCACTGGTGTAGATTATGTCCAAAACTAATCAAAAAACATAATGGCACCACGGGCCAACACCAAAACTTAGAGGTTACATATAAAAGATTTCCAAATTTTTGTTTAGCTATAGTTGGGCTATATATGGCCACGAGAACCTTATTTGTATAAATCGCATGCTCTTATGCGCTGGTCTAGATTAGTACCAGAACTAACCGGAAAGCGTAATGGCACTGCAGGTAGGGATAGGCGAAGTAGAAGTCGCGTTGTAATCTACGCAGTTGTCGACGCGTAATCTATATTACGTATATTATTTGACGTCCCCGAAGTCGACAATGTAGACAACGCGACAACTTATAAAATGATATTAAAAACTCTATTTGCTCATTATTTTCTGTTTATTTCACAGCAGGTCGACGATAACAGTTGCTGTCTAGCTATTAGCTAATTGCCTAATTATGAAAAAGGCCAAATAATTTAACTTTTGATAATAAATTAAATAAATTAGTTATTAGGATATGGAACGACCCCAATGACGATCTAATCCCGAAGATGCTTTTCATTCGATTCTACTCAAGATTATAATGTACGATTATGTTGCGGAATATTAAAATCTTTTATAACTGTGTGTGTTGGTCGGACGAAATTGTGTTTCGGGTAAATGGGTCGATTGACAATATACCGTTCGGTAACAAAGTGGTCGGCCATCTTGCCTTTTGACGATATTGTTATCATCAATTTGGCGAATTTCGAATTTTTTTGCTTGTGCAAGAAATTCGTTTTCATGAGCTTTCAAGCTCTCTGCTAGTTGAAATGGGTGAAAATTGAAATTGGATTGAAAATAGACAGACTATAAAAGAGGCGTCATTTACCATTAATGCTGGATACTGTATTTAGCAGAACATAGAGAATTTTGCATTGAGAAACTCTTAGGCACAGATAAAACATGTAATCGGGTGAAGCTAAAGTGAGTGCAGGTAAGTGAGGGATCAGTTTGCATCAGATTGGGTCCTAGTAAATTTCAAAATCCTAATAACAAATTTACATATAAATTTACCTGTAATTTGTATCAAATAAACTTCAAATATGCTCATTCTCATCAGAAAAGACAATTTTTGGAATCTCATCACGTTCGGCCAAGGCCTTCAATGCTCGTGTTCTTTCAAGCCTAACTTTTTTTGTGACTCCTTAAGATCTTGAACTTTTTGTAACTTGTAGGGCTTCAAGTGTAGTTCATTTTTCAATATGGTTTGAATGCTGTATCGTGAAACATGTAGACGTGCGGCTAATTGATTGGCACTTTGACGAGGATTTCGTTGGATTCGTTTCTTCGCGTTTCTTTTTAGGACCACCTCTGTTGCGTTTAGCGATGCTACCAGTTTCATTGTATCGAGTTATGGTTCGATACACAAACATTTTATTCACATTCAAATGCTGGAGCTGACGAACTATTGCTGTTTGTGAATTTCCACCCAAATACAGTGCAATTACACTATTACGTTTGAATTCCATTACGATTTTTTTATGAAGATATTAATTTAGAACTAAATAAATTATTAAAGGTGGTAAAATCGACCCTTAAATTACCTATTCGAGGCCTCTACCGTTGGGAGCCAATTCCGCGTATCGTGACACAAAAATAATTTATTTTACAACTGGATAAGGTTGACTTGCCCACCACGATGTTCAAGGAGTAACATTTGACTCAATATCTGGTGGCGGTCTGGTGAAATAAATTATTAATGGTAGTAAAATCGACCTTTAAATTAAAAAATTCATACCTTTACCGTTCGGGGCAAATTCCGTGCAACCTGACTCGAAAATAATTTATTACACACCTATATAAGGTTGACCTATTCATTACAACAACCACAGAGTAACATTAGACCCAATATCTGGTGGTGGTGTAATAAATTATGAAAGGTGGTAAAATCGACCTTTAAATTACCTATTTGAAGCCTCTACCGTTGGGAGCCAATTCCGCGTATCGTGACACAAAAATAATTTATTTTACAACTGGATAAGGTTGACCTACCCACCACATTGTCCAAGGAGTATTATTTGACTCAATATCTGGTGGCGGTCTGGTGTAATAAATTATTAATGGTGGTAAAATCGACCTTTAAATTAAAAATTTCAACATTTTCACAAATTCCGTGTAACCTCACTGAAAAATAATTTATTACACACCTGTATAAGGTTAACCTACTCATTACAACAACCACAGAGTAACATTAGATCCCATATCTGGTGACGGTCTGGTGTAATAAATTATTAAAGGTGGTAAAATCGTCCCTTATATTACCTATTCGAGGCCTCTACCGTTGGGAGCCAATTCCGCGTATCGTGACACAAAAATAATTTATTACATATCTGGATAGGGCTTAACTACTCTCGACAAGATTTCTTGCAACATTTTTCCTAAAATCTTATTTCAGTCTGGTATAAAAAAATTTATTAAATTTGGTTAAATTGACGTTTTTGAAATATAGAATCGTTTTGGGGTGAAATTTACCCTTAGGATAGTTATAGGGGTGGTTATTTGTAATAAATTCTGGTTCAAGAATCATCCCGATATTATAGCTACATCAAAAGTTACCATTTTGGCGGTGCAGGTTTAATTGTAAGCTAAACCGCCCACTCGTTCCGCGAAAACGGTAACTGTAATAAAATCGGGATTTGTTGTAATAAATGTGTAACAAATTATAGTACAGGTTTCATTGGGGTGGGCTAATTTGGTCGGTGAAGATTAAGAGCACTCATTTATGGGCAATCTTTGCTATATAATAACCTAGTAGAAAATAAAATTGGCAATCTGTATACTACTTTTACACTTTTGTTTTGCCAAACTTGCAACTTGTTTAGCCTGGTTAAGGTAGCTGTTCCGTATACGATAAGGCCATAACTAAGTCGCGAATGAATAAACGAAAAATAAATCATAAGCAATACCCTAGTAGGAACAAAGAAAGATAATTTTCTGAGTAACCCAACAAGTGGGGCAATTTTCTTACTTGTGATATTGTTGTGGTGGTCATCCTAAAACATATGTTCGTCAAGTGTAACTCCCAAATATTTGAATGAACTAACTCTCTCAATATTAATGTTTCTAACTTCAAGTAGAATTGAACTAGTCATCGATTTATATGGTGTGGAATGAAATATCATATATTTGGGTTTAGATATATTGAGAGCTATTCAATTGGGATTAAAATATTCTAAAAGTATACTCAGGTTTCATATCAATCAATATACTGTCAGTATCATGGGTTTCATAAAATAAAGCAGTATCATCTGCAAATATTCTATTATGACCCTTGAGCGGCAAATAGGAAATATCATTAATATAAATGAGAAACAAAAGTGGTCCTAAAACACTACCCTGAGGGACACCACATTTGATATCTAACAATTCATTTCCTACTCCATTTAATATCACATACTGTTTTCGATTTGATAAATAACTTTTTAATAAGTTGTAAGGAATTCCACGTACGCCGTAACAGTACAATTTATTTAGAAGTAACTGATGATCACTTAATAAACACATTAAAACACTTGTTTATTATTTCGCACAAAACTTTTTTTTTTTTTTTTCTAAAATGTTTAAAAAATTACTCGACTTGTTAGGTCATCATCAGGAGTATCTACTGATAAATAAAAATAAAAATTTAGTTATAACGGGTGTTTTTTTAGGAGGTTTGTTTTTCCGATAGATGTCGTTTTATTTTATGACAGTTGTTTTGACAGCTCAAAGTGGCATTTCTACTCAGTATTGTTTGGCAAATCATTATGACTAGGTTAACTCCAGAACAACGTTTTCAAATCGTGGAAATTTATTTTCAAAATCAGTGTTCAATTAAAAATGTTTATAGAGCACTTCGTGAATTTTATGGTGCACATAATCGTCCGTCAGAGACCACCATAAAGAACGTAATTACCAAATTTCGGTCTACATTCACTCTTTTGGATGCCAAGCCACCGACAAGAATGAGAAGAGTTCGTACAGAAGAAAATATTGCTGTCGTTGAGGCCAGTGTCGAAGAAAACGACAATTTATCGATTCGTCGTCGTGCTCAGCAAATTGGACTTTGTCCATCGACTTTATGGAAAATTTTACGTAAAGATTTGGGTTTGGTGCCATACAAAATTCAATTGGTGCAAGAATTAAAGCCACACGACCATCGTTTGCGCCGTGAATTCAGTGATTGGTCGTTAAATCAATTGAACGAAGATCCATTTTTTTACCGTAAAATTCTCTTCAGTGATGAGGCGCATTTTTGGTTAAATGGATACGTCAACAAACAAAATTGTCGCATTTGGAGCAAAGATAATCCACACGCCGTTCTAGAATTACCAATGCATCCTGATAAATGTACTGTTTGGTGCGGTCTATGGGCTGGTGGGATCATCGGTCCATATTTCTTTAAAAATGAGGAAGGACGACGCGTTACCGTGAATGGAAATCGATACAGAACCATGTTAAATGAGTTTTTGTTGTCAAATCTTGAAGATATGGATATGAATGAAATGTGGTTTCAACAAGATGGTGCCACTTGCCATACAGCACGTGAAACAATCGACTTATTGAAAGAAACTTTCAACGACAACATTATTTCGAGAAATGGTCCGGTGAATTGGCCTCCGCGTTCGTGCGATTTGACGCCACTCGATTACTTTTTGTGGGGATACGTGAAGTCATTGGTTTATGTGGATAAACCTCAATCGATTGACGCTTTGGAAACCAATATTCAACGTGTCATTGCTGACATACGCCCTCAAATGCTTGAAAAAGTGCTGGAAAATTGGACCTCCAGAATGACATTTGTGAAAAATAGTCGTGGTAGCCATATGCCAGAAATTGTGTTTAAATGTTAAATGCCAAAAAATTATCTACCAAATAAAAAAAAATTTTGGTCATTTCATAATTTTATATGTGTTTTATTCAAAAAAAAAATCGGCAACCTCTTAAAAAAACACCCCCAAGAATTTTATCGAATATAGAAAGAGTAGAAATAGGCCTATAACTATTAAGTAGAGAAGAATCTCCATTCTTTAGAATAGGAATTACTTTAACGGCTTTTAAACATTTGGGATATACACCAGTTATTAAACTTTCATTAAAAGCATCAGACATGTTCGAAAAAAACTTAATTCTACATTTCAGCACGCAGCTGAAACTCCACCTTTTCTACTACTAAGCGAACAGATAACATTACAAACTTCAGCAGGTGTGATTGGTGATAGATACAGGCCATCTGAAATCCATTTAATAGTTCCAAACCTGTGTACGTCTCTGTCGGAGGTAATAGATTCACTGAGTAAGTAACCTGCATTAACAAAGAAGCAATTGAAAAGATTAGCTATCTCAAAAGAATCACTTACGTATCGGCCATTAAAGAAAATTTTATCAAATTTAAGAGATTCGAGATTTTTATTAAAAAATAAGTTCACGTTCTTCCATAAATCTCTCTGATTTAAATCTGTAAACATATTACTAAAGTAACATTTTTTAGCATAATATTTTTTAAAAGCTAACAATTTAGATACACGTACTAATTCGGATTTAAGAGCAACGTTACTAGTATTACGTTTAATTTTTTTTAACTTTATTTTTTTACGAATGTCACGCCAAATGTCAAGTGTGATCCACGGACATAACGTATTTTTCAGCTTAACATCAACACTTATTGTCGTAGAAAATTATTGAATAATTGATTAAGTTTTACCATGTTTACTATTTTCTTTACAAGAGATTTCTTAATATACTTAAAAGTAAAGTAAATATTTGACAAAAGGAAATTGTGATCGCTAATAGTGGAGTATATCGTAGAATTGACGATTTTAGTTATATTTATGAAGCTAAATATGGAATGATCTAAAATATTGTCACTTGCAGAACAAGTTGCATACGTATTTGTGGTGATCAAACCATGGGTCATCAACAGATTATTATAATCAATGACATTACCGTCTGTTTTATTAACGGCAATATTTGTATCCCCAAGTAATATGTTGTCAGTACAGCGATTTCCAGATAGGAGATTATCCAACCAATTGGAAAAACATCAGAACTTGGCGGTCGATAGATACCACATATTTTTGTATTATTAAGACGAGGAGGCAGAATTTGTTTGTAACTCACAATTGATAATTATTGTTGTGCTAGATAATTTATAATTACTTCACAGAATTTATTTTTAGAAGTTCTTCATTTTTAAGGTCAGACTACTGGAAATTATTGTTCAGTGCTTTCGTCAATGATGCCAATTTAATAACAACAAGTAAACTTGTCTCACGAATTGTAGCTGGGAGATGTTCAGACTCTAAAGAGAGTAATTCCAGATTATTAATCAAACGTAAGAATATCATTAGTTACCTCCAGATCTAATTGATATTAGTCAGACCAGAGATTTAACGAATTGATAAAAGATGGCTCACACTCTTTATTTAGCATTTTCTGTTTCACGGCACATGGCTAATAGACAACCAAAGGCGAAAATGATACATAATCATATAATCTTATTGTTATCCTCCATTTTCAAACTTGCTTAAAAATGCTGATTTGTAAAATATTCATCTCAGTCATTTAAGTATTAAAACAAGTTACACAATCCTATAATCCCAATAAACAGCAACAAATTCAGTTGATTTAAATTAAACCATAAAACTATCCATGAACGCCGCTTAACAAACTTATCATCAGCATTACACATTAGATATAAACCGATACCCTTATTCAGAAATCTGTTAACATTTCCTTCCCTAGTTGGCCATTATAGATTTTATTGCGTTTGGTTATATCCTCTAAATGTATCTTTAAAACTAAACGAAATCTTATACGAAATGGGCAAATATAATTTTGAAATTTACTGTCTATATAGACTCAAGATGTCCTTAAACCCACCACCATGTATGTACATACTTATTCTTATGCTTATAAGACTAAAAGATAACGAGATAAAAGAACTAAAATGAGAATAGATTTAAAGATGAAAATACGAAAATTAAATTTTCTTCATTTCGTACTAATAAGGAAGCAAGTCACGACAATATCTTGTGTGTAAGACTTATTTTGGTTAAGCCTTGTGCTAACATTGTGGCAGAAAATTGTGTGCGACGACAACACAGACAATAGAGTTCTGTTCTATTTTAAATTTTTGCAATTTTCAATTTTTTAATTTAATCGAATTTATTTTTATTATCATTATGAATGGAGCCGAATGAAATAATATTATTCAAATTTTCCTTCTTCTAGCATGTGATCGAGATGCGTACAATGATAAACCATTTTTTCCGTATTCTCATCTAAATTGAATGAAAATATGATGTATTGTTTGGCACAATGAGGGGTTATTAAATTATGTAATTTAGGATTTTTTCGTGATATGGTAGCGAAGTAGAATTTAAAAAAAAAAATATTGTTTAACAGGTTGGGGGTGGAACGTTGCTTGGAATCCAATTTCTCTCAAACATTATTTTGGTTTGCAATTTCCTGTTTGAGTCGAATTTATAAAATTCAATGGAATTATTTTAATGTTATTATTGGCACAATTTATTAAGTAGCTCAATCAAATAAAATAAAATTAAACCTTTTTCACCTCATTTGAGGAATTTTTGGTTTGGAATATTTAACTGGTTCGTTATGTATTTATAGAACGGGTTTTCACCTCACTATACAATTTCAAGTAAACACTGTATTTGGACTGTACTTGAGTTGACCCGGTTTGTTGAAATTTTTAAATTAATTTTTGGAATTTAAAACAAAAATTTAACCACAACTAACATAAAAAATTTCAAGTGAACCAGATCAATAAGGGTCAGCAAATAACGTCAATGGCAGCAAATAACTGGACATCCACAAACAGCACTGGTAGATATTCGAGGAGAATCGCCGAACAATAGGCGGGGGGCCTGGTTTAAAATGACAGATACCAGATTATCAATGTTCGGAATTCTAAAAACTACCGTTAACATATATCCAACTTTCCACAAGCATGACGAGACCGAAATTTTAATTGGATGTAGCCATTGCCTGTCTATAATTTTACCAGGTCGCACAATATTACCAGGTGATAGCACAATAAATCATTCTTGGTTGGATTATGTCGAGGACATTAAGTGACAAAATTTTAAACTTCTATCATCATTGTTAAATCACTTACGAATTTTGGATAGCGAGAACCATTTTATGTAAAAGTACAAAATAAATCGCGAAATAAGAATAAAGAGGGCTTCCACTATTTATGCTCACTTTAAATTGCAAGAAGGCACATCCCGTAAACTACCGGGGATGTAAAATAGCTAAGAAGCTAGAAAGATTAAGAAATAATACGCGAAAACAAAATTCAAGAATACCCGAAAAAATTAACAAAACTTTCACCAAAGAGGACCTAAACCTCATTCTAGTAAAACGGGAGAACCAAAACTATACTCGCAAGTGGAAATGACAAAACCACTTACTTCGAAGGACACTACTGAAGATACAACAGTTCGGAACCCATTTACCAGTTATCGGAAACCCATTTTACTTCCACTTCATATCTTAAAATATATGAGTACAGCTGTTACCACGCCATTCATCCAGCAGAAAGGGCAAGAGAAGGATCGTCGGTAGTTATAAAAGAACAAATCCAACCCTTTATAATCTTAAAATTGAAGAGGAGTTTATGCAAGTAGTTACCTTAAAAGTATATGTAAATGACAACATAGAAAATAGTGTTTCGTCGATGTATTAACACCCAAGAAATTAATTAGAGAAGCCATGGCACATTATTTAAATCACTTGGATCAAGTTTCATAATCGGAGATAATTTTAATGCAAAAAATACCCTCTGGGGATCAAGAGTAACATCTAGAAAAAGGAAGAGAGCTGTTTGCAGCAGGACGACTATGCAGTAGCGATTTTCATTTTGGAGATCGATCAAGTACTAATTTTCCGGTGCTAATTAAAAATTCGATACAGCTAGAAGAAGAACTATAACATCTCAACAACAGTATATAAGAAGCAGTGTGGAGTAGTACTCGTCAAGTTCAAAGAAAATGTGCTACTTACTCTCTGGAAGTTAGGGAACTGGTTGCAGCAAAACGAAAAGCAAGAAAGGCCTTGCAAAGAAGTCGAACGCCAAAATATAAATCTAAATTTTTAGATTTTCCTGTTACATCACAAGAACTAAAAGAGGAAATCAATCTTAAACTAAATGCGAAGAAATCTGCAGGATATGACAATTACAGAACAAATAGTAAATGCTCTTCCTAAAAAAGACTCCAAGACTATTCCAAATAATTAACGCAGTATTCGGACTAAAACACGTTCCTAATCAATGGAAAGTCGTAGAAATATTCATGATACAACCGCCCCTCCCCCCCCCCCCCTCTAATTTAAAGCTAATCAGAAGAACGCTCATTACTTATTCAAACTTTTTCAATTACTGTGTATACCTTAGATTACATCATCCTGGGGCATATTTGAAGAATTAAATTCTGCCTGATCGTCTACATTTAATTATGGTGCTAATATCAGCTTCGGTTAGCGGATGTCCTAATGGACTGTAATCATATTTACCGATAAGAGGTGGCCAAATACCTTCAGCTTTCTTTAGTTCAGGATGAAATGGGAATGTAGATTCCTGAACTTACGATATTCGCACTTTTATGATGTTAGAAATATTGATAAGTTTTGCGAATTCATTCGGAGGGTTTTTGTTTAGGTTTTCCAAAAATTCCTGGCATTCGAGTGATCGGTGATCAGGATTGGATTTTCTGGCTTTCTTGAAAAAAACTGGAGCATTGGAGTCTTGAGGGTAAAAATTTTTGTAATGTCTGGTACTTTTGAAAAGAGCGAGTGCCCTAAGTCGCTTAAGTATTTATTATTTACCAATGATCATTAGTTCCATGTTCTTGAAGAGCGCTCTCATACATTGTGGTAAGTTGTTTTTGAAATTCATTTTGTATATTATCTCACTGCAATAGTACTTCGTTTGCAGATTTAAAGTTGTATGATACTGAGGTTAATGTAGTTTGGAAATGTTTGGCTGTCTTGTAACTGTTAATGCTCTGGCTTGTTTATGGTGGATGCAAATAATCCATATAAGACAATGCTCCCTTAATTCAAGTTAGAATGTATATAAAACAAATGTGGTTTTAGTCGTGTTAAGATATGATCAACCTGTGTTCGACTATGCCCATCGGTCCATATGTAAATCAGCTTGTGTCATCTGCAGTAGTCTTAATAAAAAGAATGGCCGATATGGAAAGGAAACATAATGAAATGCCATTTTCATTAGATTTGTTTTGGTATAAATTGGTGTCAATGTTAATGATCCCGTCACACAGTGTTGAACATATTTTGGATGACACCAACGTTGGTGGTTGTACTGTGAGGTTTGAGGTGGAACATAGGCAGAGACAAAGTGAATTTCTCTTAAATTAGGTATACATTCTAGTAGCGTAATTATTGGCCCATAATAATGTTTAACTCGTCTAACACGAAAAGAGGATTTTTTGCTTACTAAAATCGCTAGCCGCCGCGACTTTTCGTAGCAGCGCTGTCAAATAGGTACAATGAATAATCTTCTGAGGAACAAATACCTATGTCTGTGAAGCTGGCCCGAAAAGTTAGCACGTAAAACACTATGGCAACACTAATGGTTTGGGTCTAGAATAATGTAATTTTAGTACAAGTTAGCACGAAAAAATTAATTTCTCGAGTGTTATTTAAAAAGTTAGCAAGATTTTTTTTAACAGAATATTAAACACGAAAAATATATATTTATACTATTCTTATACCACATTTGCATCGCATCGCGGATAGTATAATACTAAAATAGTATTAAACTGTTATATGTAATATATTATCGGTACAAAAAAACCAAAATATAAAATATTTGAATTATTCAGAAAATTTCAGAATTTTTTTATGATTTGTTTGCGAGCAATATCGATTCGTGCTGGGCATTTTCAAAATTTTGTCGTATATGAAATTGATTGAGTGATATCGATTCGAGCTGGTCTTTTCCAAAAATTTGTCGGACATGAAACTGATTTTATATTAAAGTAGGACCAATTACGAAATTATTCAGAAAGTTTCAGAATTTTTTTATGATTTGTTTGCGAGCAATATCGATTCGTGCTGGGCATTTTCAAAATTTTGTCGTATATGAAATTGATTGAGTGATATCGATTCGAGCTGGTCTTTTCCAAAAATTTGTCGGACATGAAACTGATTTTATATTAAAGTAGGACCAATTACGAAATTATTCAGAAAGTTTCAGAATTTTTTTATGATTTGTTTGCGAGCAATATCGATTCGTGCTGGGCATTTTCAAAATTTTGTCGTATATGAAATTGATTGAGTGATATCGATTCGAGCTGGTCTTTTCCAAAAATTTGTCGGACATGAAACTGATTTTATATTAAAGTAGGACCAATTACGAAATTATTCAGAAAGTTTCAGAATTTTTTTATGATTTGTTTGCGAGCAATATCGATTCGTGCTGGGCATTTTCAAAATTTTGTCGTATATGAAATTGATTGAGTGATATCGATTCGAGCTGGTCTTTTCCAAAAATTTGTCGGACATGAAACTGATTTTATATTAAAGTAGGACCAATTACGAAATTATTCAGAAAATTTCAGAATTTTTTTATGATTTGTTTGCGAGCAATATCGATTCGTGCTGGGCATTTTCAAAATTTTGTCGTATATGAAATTGATTGAGTGATATCGATTCGAGCTGGTCTTTTCCAAAAATTTGTCGGACATGAAACTGATTTTATATTAAAGTAGGACCAATTACGAAATTATTCAGAAAGTTTCAGAATTT
Source organism: Nephrotoma guestfalica (assembly GCA_963691935.1). Lineage (NCBI taxonomy): Eukaryota > Metazoa > Arthropoda > Insecta > Diptera > Tipulidae > Nephrotoma > Nephrotoma guestfalica. The sequence continues at coordinate 288,156,218 of OY829914.1, read as the reverse complement.
TTTTATGATTTGTTTGCGAGCAATATCGATTCGTGCTGGGCATTTTCAAAATTTTGTCGTATATGAAATTGATTGAGTGATATCGATTCGAGCTGGTCTTTTCCAAAAATTTGTCGGACATGAAACTGATTTTATATTAAAGTAGGACCAATTACAAAACTATTCAGAAAGTTTCAGAATTTTTTTATGATTTGTTTGCGAGCAATGTCGATTCGTGCTGGGCATTTTCAAAATTTTGTCGTATATGAAATTGATTGAGTGATATCGATTCGAGCTGGTCTTTTCCAAAAATTTGTCGGACATGAAACTGATTACGAACCGTTAGTACTCCCGTTCAAATCATAGAATTGTTTTGTAGTTTTGAGAATAATTTCGTAAAGGATCACGGTTTAATATAAAACTCAGTTCATGTCCGACAAATGTTAGAAAGGGCTCAGCACGAACCGTTAGTAGTCCCGTTCAAATCATAGAATTGTTTTGTAGTTTTGAGAATAATTTCGTAAAGGATCACGGTTTAATATAAAATTCAATTCATGTCCGACAAATGTTAGAAAGGGCTCAGCACGAACCGTTAGTACTCCCGTTCAAATCATAGAATTGTTTTGTAGTTTTGAGAATAATTTCGTAAAGGATCACGGTTTAATATAAAATTCAATTCATGTCCGACAAATGTTAGAAAGGGCTCAGCACGAACCGTTAGTACTCCCGTTCAAATCATAGAATTGTTTTGTAGTTTTGAGAATAATTTCGTAAAGGATCACGGTTTAATATAAAATTCAATTCATGTCCGACAAATGTTAGAAAGGGCTCAGCACGAACCGTTAGTACTCCCGTTCAAATCATAGAATTGTTTTGTAGTTTTGAGAATAATTTCGTAAAGGATCATGGTTTAATATAAAACTCAGTTCATGTCCGACAAATGTTAGAAAGGGCTCAGCACGAACCGTTAGTACTCCCGTTCAAATCATAGAATTGTTTTGTAGTTTTGAGAATAATTTCGTAAAGGATCATGGTTTAATATAAAATTCAATTCATGTCCGACAAATGTTAGAAAGGGCTCAGCACGAACCGTTAGTACTCCCGTTCAAATCATAGAATTGTTTTGTAGTTTTGAGAATAATTTCGTAAAGGATCACGGTTTAATATAAAATTCAATTCATGTCCGACAAATGTTAGAAAGGGCGCAGCACGAACCGTTAGTACTCCCGTTCAAATCATAGAATTGTTTTGTAGTTTTGAGAATAATTTCGTAAAGGATCATGGTTTAATATAAAACTCAATTCATGTCCGACAAATGTTAGAAAGGGCTCAGCACGAACCGTTAGTACTCCCGTTCAAATCATAGAATTGTTTTGTAGTTTTGAGAATAATTTCGTAAAGGATCACGGTTTAATATAAAATTCAATTCATGTCCGACAAATGTTAGAAAGGGCTCAGCACGAACCGTTAGTACTCCCGTTCAAATCATAGAATTGTTTTGTAGTTTTGAGAATAATTTCGTAAAGGATCACGGTTTAATATAAAATTCAATTCATGTCCGACAAATGTTAGAAAGGGCTCAGCACGAACCGTTAGTACTCCCGTTCAAATCATAGAATTGTTTTGTAGTTTTGAGAATAATTTCGTAAAGGATCATGGTTTAATATAAAACTCAGTTCATGTCCGACAAATGTTAGAAAGGGCTCAGCACGAACCGTTAGTACTCCCGTTCAAATCATAGAATTGTTTTGTAGTTTTGAGAATAATTTCGTAAAGGATCATGGTTTAATATAAAATTCAATTCATGTCCGACAAATGTTAGAAAGGGCTCAGCACGAACCGTTAGTACTCCCGTTCAAATCATAGAATTGTTTTGTAGTTTTGAGAATAATTTCGTAAAGGATCACGGTTTAATATAAAATTCAATTCATGTCCGACAAATGTTAGAAAGGGCTCAGCACGAACCGTTAGTACTCCCGTTCAAATCATAGAATTGTTTTGTAGTTTTGAGAATAATTTCGTAAAGGATCACGGTTTAATATAAAATTCAATTCATGTCCGACAAATGTTAGAAAGGGCGCAGCACGAACCGTTAGTACTCCCGTTCAAATCATAGAATTGTTTTGTAGTTTTGAGAATAATTTCGTAAAGGATCATGGTTTAATATAAAACTCAATTCATGTCCGACAAATGTTAGAAAGGGCTCAGCACGAACCGTTAGTACTCCCGTTCAAATCATAGAATTGTTTTGTAGTTTTGAGAATAATTTCGTAAAGGATCACGGTTTAATATAAAATTCAATTCATGTCCGACAAATGTTAGAAAGGGCTCAGCACGAACCGTTAGTACTCCCGTTCAAATCATAGAATTGTTTTGTAGTTTTGAGAATAATTTCGTAAAGGATCATGGTTTAATATAAAACTCAGTTCATGTCCGACAAATGTTAGAAAGGGCTCAGCACGAACCGTTAGTACTCCCGTTCAAATCATAGAATTGTTTTGTAGTTTTGAGAATAATTTCGTAAAGGATCATGGTTTAATATAAAATTCAATTCATGTCCGACAAATGTTAGAAAGGGCTCAGCACGAACCGTTAGTACTCCCGTTCAAATCATAGAATTGTTTTGTAGTTTTGAGAATAATTTCGTAAAGGATCACGGTTTAATATAAAACTCAGTTCATGTCCGACAAATGTTAGAAAGGGCTCAGCACGAACCGTTAGTACTCCCGTTCATATCATAGAATTGTTTTGTAGTTTTGAGAATAATTTCGTAAAGGATCACGGTTTAATATAAAATTCAATTCATGTCCGACAAATGTTAGAAAGGGCTCAGCACGAACCGTTAGTACTCCCGTTCAAATCATAGAATTGTTTTGTAGTTTTGAGAATAATTTCGTAAAGGATCATGGTTTAATATAAAACTCAGTTCATGTCCGACAAATGTTAGAAAGGGCTCAGCACGAACCGTTAGTACTCCCGTTCAAATCATAGAATTGTTTTGTAGTTTTGAGAATAATTTCGTAAAGGATCACGGTTTAATATAAAACTCAGTTCATGTCCGACAAATGTTAGAAAGGGCTCAGCACGAACCGTTAGTACTCCCGTTCAAATCATAGAATTGTTTTGTAGTTTTGAGAATAATTTCGTAAAGGATCATGGTTTAATATAAAACTCAATTCATGTCCGACAAATGTTAGAAAGGGCTCAGCACGAACCGTTAGTACTCCCGTTCAAATCATAGAATTGTTTTGTAGTTTTGAGAATAATTTCGTAAAGGATCACGGTTTAATATAAAATTCAATTCATGTCCGACAAATGTTAGAAAGGGCTCAGCACGAACCGTTAGTACTCCCGTTCAAATCATAGAATTGTTTTGTAGTTTTGAGAATAATTTCGTAAAGGATCATGGTTTAATATAAAACTCAATTCATGTCCGACAAATGTTAGAAAGGGCTCAGCACGAACCGTTAGTACTCCCGTTCAAATCATAGAATTGTTTTGTAGTTTTGAGAATAATTTCGTAAAGGATCATGGTTTAATATAAAACTCAGTTCATGTCCGACAAATGTTAGAAAGGGCTCAGCACGAACCGTTAGTACTCCCGTTCAAATCATAGAATTGTTTTGTAGTTTTGAGAATAATTTCGTAAAGGATCATGGTTTAATATAAAATTCAATTCATGTCCGACAAATGTTAGAAAGGGCTCAGCACGAACCGTTAGTACTCCCGTTCAAATCATAGAATTGTTTTGTAGTTTTGAGAATAATTTCGTAAAGGATCATGGTTTAATATAAAATTCAATTCATGTCCGACAAATGTTAGAAAGGGCTCAGCACGAACCGTTAGTACTCCCGTTCAAATCATAGAATTGTTTTGTAGTTTTGAGAATAATTTCGTAAAGGATCACGGTTTAATATAAAATTCAATTCATGTCCGACAAATGTTAGAAAGGGCTCAGCACGAACCGTTAGTACTCCCGTTCAAATCATAGAATTGTTTTGTAGTTTTGAGAATAATTTCGTAAAGGATCACGGTTTAATATAAAATTCAATGCATGTCCGACAAATGTTAGAAAGGGCGCAGCACGAACCGTTAGTACTCCCGTTCAAATCATAGAATTGTTTTGTAGTTTTGAGAATAATTTCGTAAAGGATCATGGTTTAATATAAAATTCAATTCATGTCCGACAAATGTTAGAAAGGGCTCAGCACGAACCGTTAGTACTCCCGTTCAAATCATAGAATTGTTTTGTAGTTTTGAGAATAATTTCGTAAAGGATCACGGTTTAATATAAAATTCAATTCATGTCCGACAAATGTTAGAAAGGGCTCAGCACGAACCGTTAGTACTCCCGTTCAAATCATAGAATTGTTTTGTAGTTTTGAGAATAATTTCGTAAAGGATCATGGTTTAATATAAAACTCAGTTCATGTCCGACAAATGTTAGAAAGGGCTCAGCACGAACCGTTAGTACTCCCGTTCAAATCATAGAATTGTTTTGTAGTTTTGAGAATAATTTCGTAAAGGATCATGGTTTAATATAAAATTCAATTCATGTCCGACAAATGTTAGAAAGGGCTCAGCACGAACCGTTAGTACTCCCGTTCAAATCATAGAATTGTTTTGTAGTTTTGAGAATAATTTCGTAAAGGATCATGGTTTAATATAAAACTCAATTCATGTCCGACAAATGTTAGAAAGGGCTCAGCACGAGTCGTTAGTACTCCCGTTCAAATCATAGAATTGTTTTGTAGTTTTGAGAATAATTTCGTAAAGGATCATGGTTTAATAAAAAACTCAATTCATGTCCGACAAATGTTAGAAAGGGCGCAGCACGAACCGTTAGTACTCCCGTTCAAATCATAGAATTGTTTTGTAGTTTTGACAATAATTTCGTAAAGGATCATGGTTTAATATACAATTTCATAGGTGATAAGTACGAATAAGAAAAGCATTACATGTTTTACATATGCTAGATTTTAAGTATTGTACTAGTTGTATGATAAGATTGGTTATTTTTTATTATTTATGCTCAAAAATCAATTTTTATTAACATGTTTATATCGATATGTTTGTGTTCGAATCATAGAAAATACATTGATTTTGTTTTCGTTTTTGATTTGTAACTCGTTTTATTTTTGTTTGATTTTAAATTTTCGTGCTAACTCTAGCTAATACTCGAACCGCTATATGTTTTTAAAATATTTTATTATCGAGCCTGCTTATTGCTAATAAAAATTTAGTTATTGGACTATAGATCAATTAACGAAACTACGTTTTGTTTGAAAACGTTCAGTTTTATAGTAAAATTAAAGATGTGCATGTTTTTATATTTATTATTATAATAAATGCTTATTTTGTGTGGTACATTTTTTAGTACTATTCAATAGAAAACAAATTGGTTTAGATATTTGATAAAAGTATTACCATATGTATATTTTTTTAAAATACGTGCTAACTTTTCGTGCTAGCTTCACATCGGTCAAATACCTAGGCTCTACTACTTATTGTCATTTAATCAATATTATTGTTATGCAAAATGGAGTCAATTTTATCGTGCTTTTGGGAATGATTAATTCCGCGAATATTCAATGTACCAATACAAACGGTACTAGATTTATTATAGGTACCGGAAAAGGACTAGTAGATTGAGTTATGTCAACAAGCGTTTGTTGTAGATTTAAACCATCATATAGTGATTTTCGGCAATAGATTAATCTCAAATGCATATTCTGCTTCTCAGATAAAATTTATCTGATCTTGTAAATTAATGTACAGAAGGTTACAGTTAACCATTTAGTACCACCCCAGAAACCACCTTGTTGTAAATTAGTTACATATTATTTTATTAAATCATTATAAGACAAATTAGTGTTGGGTGGATAGACAGAGCGGCAAGAATCGAACAGGTTATTCCTAATGTACTCAGTAATGATAGAGCGTAGTTCATAAGCAATGCTAGATGACTGCTGGAGTTCTTTTAGCTGTAGCTCATGGAAAACAGCAGTAAAAAGGCAATTCCCATCTCCTGGTATCTTATGAACCTCCATGGCTTAATAATAATTGCAAATTAAGTTTTATCTTACTCATAGTATGGTGATGTTTATTATAACTTTTAAAAATAATTAATCCACTTTTATTTGCAATATTTTTAAGTTTATTTGAACTTTCACGTAATAATTACGAGTATACAAATCTAATAAGCTTGGCTTCTTATTTAAGAATTATCATTAGGATGAGTAATTCTATCTAATATATGAAATATGAGTGACAGACTATCTAGTGTTTCCAGCGTTATTGTGATCTAATTTAAGAAACGAAAGTAAGTGACATCTATGTATGAACATTTTATTTTTAATTGCTTAATTACTAGATATGTAATTAGAAGCGGTCATGATTATAAGGCTAAGAGATTTTAAAACCAAAATAATTAAACAGTTTTAATTACAGAATAAGTTTTGAAGTGCGACACTTAAACCTCTGGCCTAGAACAAAAAAAAAATAAATATATCAGATCATGTAATTAATTTTGTTGTATGTTTATAAATCGCGATTTCAAATAAACAAAGCACATAACATTATGTACAATCAAGTCTGTAATTTAATTTTCATATCATTAAATATTATGGTTCTGACAACAAGTAACCATTAATAATGAGTTATTATACCATAAATTATTAAATTTAACAAACCCCACTATAAATATACATGCACGTTAAACTCATATATGTATGTCCAAAATTAAATACTTGTTCAACGCTGTATGTGGAAAAATCAATTTTCATTAAATTAATTACCGGAAAACCAGATACTACTAATAGAGACGTTGAATACTAAAACCAAACACTGTTCATTATTGAATTGGAAGCATCGTCACACTCAAACCATCCATACACCCCCATATGGGTATTATGTACCAAACGGCAGACACGACAGCGAATTTCATTCTCATACATTGGTTCATTTATTATTGTTTTTCATTTCACCATGTCGCCACACAAATTTGACATTCAACAGGTATTTTATAAATAAAAAATCCATGGAAATGAAAATGGTTTGAGGCAGGTCAACGGATCGTAAAGAATTTTATATTTCTAACTTTGCATTGGTTAAATTTGTCTGTTCAAAAATTTTTAATTTTCGCGGTTAGCGGCGTGCTTATTGAATTCGATTAAGTCAATAGTGTGCCGAGGTTTTATTTTATGATTGGGCAAGTAACTGTAAAATAAACAGATTTAATTAAAAATTGAAATAAAACTTAAATTGAAAAGTTCTTTCAAATCAATTTTATATAACTGTAACTCTTTTCGTCTCGATATTTTGCGTGCTAGGAAACTGAAAAGAAAAACAATGAAAGTTTTAATTAATTTTTTCTATATCGAAAAATATTATTGAAAGGATTTCTAAATTCTAATCTAAATTAAAAAAAAAATATTAGAAAATGCAAAACAGAATCCTATTTTTTTTAAATAAATTTTTTAGTAAAGCAAATATTTTTACTTGAATATATTTGAAACTAAGTTGAGACCATCCTCTCTCCATCCTTAAAGTTACTTTAAAAGAAAGTAAACGGTTAGCTTTTATATTATAATGTTTATATTAAAAGCAAAATAGTTAGATTCAAGCTTAGGTTTATGAAATATGTTTACGGTGAACGTTAAAATATTTTCTTTATACCTCAATCGACCTGAGTTGGTATAGACTTCACTAAGAAGTCTTGCAAATAAATGTATTCTATAGGTAACTGCACCACACTAAAATAATAACGGCAATGGTGGAATCAACTGGCTAATGGTCAAAAAGGCACAAATTTATGTAAGATCCGTTCACTTGCGGAGGATATTTTGTTCGTTTCTATGTTAAGTCAAATTATCACAGTGCGTATGTTCGCAAAAATCTCAAAGACTATACGGCCGATGGACATGAAACGTTCACACAATGTGTGTCTCAGCAAGGGGGTCGTCGTAAGCATAGTGCGATTTTTTTACAATAGGTGGCGCACGAGATACACTACCAAATACTATGAACCGCTCAACCGATCGTCTTGAAATTTTGAGTGTGTATAAGTTGCTTGTCTAGAACCAACCGTTCGATATTTTTGAACGGGTTGAACCCCGGGGTCTAGAGGCCCCGGTACAAATTTATCTAAAACACTACCAAATATCGTGAACCGCTCAACCGATCGTCTTAAAATTTTAACCGTGTATAACTTGCATATCCAGAACCAAACTATCGACATTTTTGAAGGAGTTGAACTCCGGGGTCTAGGGACGCCGGTAAAAATTTATCTAAAACACTACCATTTACCGCGAACTGTTCAACCGATCGTCTTGAAACTTTGACCGTGTATAAGTTGCATATCCAGAACCAAACTTACGATTTTTTTTAAAGAGATTGAACCCTGGGGTCTAGAGGCCCCGGTACAAATTTATCTAAAACACTACCAAATATCGCACCCGCTCTACCGATCGTCTTGAAATTTTGGCCGTGTGTAAGTTGCATATCCAGAACCAACCTAACAACATTTTTGAAGTGGCTGAATCCCGGGGTCTAGGGGCCTCGGTACAATTTTCCTAAAACACTACTAAATATCGCAAACCACTCAACCGATCGTCTTGAAATTTTGACCGTGTGTAAGTTCCATATCCAGAACCAAACTATTGACATTTTTGAGGGAGTTGAACTCCGGGGTCTAGGGGCTCCGGTACAAATTTATCTAAAACACTACCATTTTGCGCGAACTGTTCAACCGATCGTCTTGAAATTTTGACCGTGTATAAGTTGCTTGTCCAGAACCAACCTTACGATATTATTGAAGGGGCTGAACCTCGGGGTCTAGAGGCTTCGGTACAAATTTATGTAAAATTATTATGTTTTTAATTCTTTGACGGAAATGAGTTAAGGAAAAAGCATATATTACATTAGTGGCTTGCTTGAATCCGAAGGGTCTATGCCACATCCATTCATCCAATCGGTTTCAAATATTGGATAGGATTTTTACAAATGAGTAGGGTTTTATAATTTTTTGAAGGGATCGGGTCCCTGGGTCTGGTGTTCCATACAAATATTTTCTAAAATACAAGAAATTGTATTTTTTGATTTTATAAAATTTGATTATTCGTCACAACACTTCTATCTAAAATATATTGAGCCCATATAAACGATTTATTTCTATAAGGATGTAATCGTCAGCATATGTTAATAGAATCGCCTCAGTGAACAGAAGAGCATACTTAATCAAATAAATTAATTTAAAAAAATAATACTTTAGACTAAATATTCGACTAACTCGGTTTTGTAATTATTTTAACAAATAAAAATTAATATAAAATAGTTAAAATATATAATTTTCATATAACTTCTGAAGCAATCAGTCTAAACTTATTTGAAGTAGTCACCAAAACTATGATCCATGGACCATACGGAATCATCAATCCAACGTCTCCGTGCATGGCAGATGGAAATGTACAAACAAATACCCAAACAAATTTTTTAAAGAAACCGTCACTGGCAACGATCCACTCTATCGACGGACATTCGACAATAATAAAAGTACGAAACAACGACATCGACATCGATAATCGCTGGATTGTACTGTATTCGCCATTGCTCTCCAAAACATGAAAAGGCCACATTAATGTGAAATATTGCAATCCGGTCAAATCGATCAAATATATCGGCAAATATATCAACAAAGGATCGGACATGGCTGTCTTTGCAATGATCAACAGAAACGATAAAATCACGAGATACTAAATGGGTCGCTATATAAGTAGTAATGAGGCAATTTAGCGAGCTTTGGCTTTTCCAATACATGACAGTTGTTGATTTGGCTGTTCATCTGGAAAATAGGCCGCGTGTGTATTTCACTGAAGAGAATGCACGACATCGAGCAAATACACCACCAGCCACAACATTGACCGCATTCTCCGCATTAAACCAAACTGATGAATTTGCTATAGGACCTTGCTATGCTCAGAGGTGCCAACATACTTCAATGGAATGCAACAACAAAAAAAATTTCAAAGACGTTCAAGAAGGATACAACAACCGTTCATCCCAACAATGCAGAATGCTTTTACTTGTGATTATTGTTAGTTAATGTACAGAGACCCGTATCGTTGCAACAATTGAGAACAGTTGGAGCCCAATTATGCCAAACTTATCGTGAAGCATGCCAGAAATTAAAATTACTGGAAAATGATACACATTGAAATACATCACTATTGGATATCTCAATAACTTGCCAACAGACCCAAATTCGCACATTATTTTCCATCGTTTTGACAACTTGCTTCACGTCAAATCCGAAAGATTTGTGGGAAAAATACAAAGATCAAATGGGTGAAGATATTTTACATCGAGCGCGCACAGTCAGCAACAATGCAAGCATGCAATTCTCATCGGAATTGTATAACGAAGGGTTAATCAGGATTTTGTACTCAATCCTGATTAACCCTTCGTGTTTATCAATCAGACCAGCAATTTAATGTCGATGGGCTGCAAACATGAATTCAAACCAATCAGCCAAACCTGATGATACAACACAATTCATTGATTTTGTTGACCATTCGCTCACAAAATAGCATTGTATTGGCCGTCTCATCTTCTGGCATTGCAGCAACTCTTTTGGATGGAGACGCTTAAACGACGCGAATGAAGTTGTACTTAAACGTTCAAAACACTCCCGCGAAGGCAGTGCGAGTGAACCAAATCCTTCGCGCAGCTCTTTTGTTGGAAAGGGAAGCTGTCGGAAAGGATAAAGCTGGAGCGACAAAGTACAAAGATGGTTGTAACTTTCGCCTGATTAAGGTAAAGAGCGAAAAGCTTTATCAAAAGCGAAGCTTCATGTTTGCATATAGAGTGATCGCGAAGATCGAAAGCACGGGTGAACGAGACAGAAGAGGTTTATGCATTACGTAAGCGAACGCGAAGACTCGAGAGTTGAAAAAATTGATCAACCTATGCCGTGATAGAGCTTGTGGCATCTGCAAGAAGCAGTGGTACTCCAACCAACCTATTTTCCCACTGAGATTGGAAATAAGTGCACCTTTGATGTGTTTAAAAGATTGCGGCTCCTTTCAATTTACCTGGAGTAATTCCAATTCGATAAGGGTCCTAAATAATCGGAACAGCGGCTATTGTCTCGCATCTTTTCATTCATCAAGGTGGTAAAATTTAATGATTCGACGTATTTGAGGTTAACGAAAACATACCAGAAATGATACCTCGTGATGCAGGATTTATAGTAGTGACTGAGACACTGAATAATCTCAACATATTCCGCGTTTACACCACATCTTGGAAAACTCTCTGTATGTGACTCACTGAATCTCAACAACAACAATCACAAATTATTGACGTAAATAGCGTTCCGCAACATAGAGCTTAAATGTCTATCAGTGAAACATTGCTTCATGGAATCAGGGACAAGACGACCTCTTTGATTATCTTATGGTGATAAAAAACTTCATTAGAACTGCCATTCTCTCACCGATTGTGGTATAAAACACACTGAATAAGAAATGGTACCAGCGAGTGATTTGTATCTTGATATTTGCTCGGCTACTTAACTTTACGAAATCTTGATGTACTCAAAGATGACATCTTTATATTTGAGAATTCGTTCGCCTTCGCAAGGAAGTTTAATTAACCGCGTCAACGATGGAGTCGTTGGAAAGATCGAGATTATATTTTTATTTTATATTCTATTCATTGGGCCTCATAAATTATGATGACAAATTTTCCTCTGAACCGTAGTACGTTATTTTAAATAAAGGCAAGGCGTGATTCATTGAATGCGACACCATTGAAGAGCTGTTTCGCCTAGCCCAATGCTCTGTACATTGTAACGCCAAGCCAGTAAGTAATAGGGACTTGAGGCAGTTCATGTCAATATACCGCAATACGCTGCAGTTCAATAATCAGTCATTAGGACATTGGTCACACGAGTTGGACGAGAGCGAGAATATTAATGAATCAACGCTTGGTTTTATTTGCTGTATATGGAAGGAATATAATAAATGACGAGCATCCAGTCCCAATCACGCTGTTAGATTCCTTCTATTCGAGGATCCTTGGAGGACATACCCGATTTCAACAAACGGAGTACCTCTTCTACGTGATCTAATCATTCGAAATAAACCGAGTTCAATAACTCATTTAAACAGTGTAAAGTAAAGGCTCAAAAAGAAAGTAAGAGGCCATGGAATGGTTAAATATTCTAACATCTACTTGTGAAATTCGCGTGAATCAAATTGGAGGGCCTCGCTCCCGACGTGTTTCATTACGTTTAGCTACAACGACATCAATTGGTGTGAAATGCGTTGGGCTCTGCTCTTTTCCGAAGGCGAATCTGAAGAGAATTTGAGCAGAATCAGCAAAGATGAGACGCAACGCTTGATTCATTTTTATTCGGTATGTCAGTCAACACTTTTTAAAGAGCTTCAGTGCTCTCGTGACACAACTGTAAAAGAATAAAGAGATTGACCGCAAATTGAAGGGTTTCTGATGGCGAATTGAATTCCAGAATAGCAGCAGCTCTCATATCCACATGGTTGATTGGATTGAGAATACTGCACCGCCCGATACAGAGGAAGAGGTTAATTTTATTCACGATGTGATCTCATGCATTTTCCCGAGGAGCAGGATGATTCGGGAGGATAGGCATTGGTGAAGCGAAATCAAATATATCAACAAACCCGCATCATTTCCAAGACTTAAAATGAATTCGTCCGAAATAATTGAACTTGCTTCTTGAAGAGACGAGTCAAATATAACTGGACCGAATTTTTGTGATATATATATTGTTTTTATCGTAATTTCCGAAAAAATTTAAACATGATCTGAACTAATTTTATTTGAAATTTATTAATACCAAAAATACTGTAATTTTTGTTTATCCAAAAACGAAAAAGCTTTTATGGAAGACGTCACTTCCATTGAACGGATGTCGGCCAAAAAACATTGCGTTTTGCCCATTTATGGAAAAAAGCTTCAGCATGAAGTTCCATCTTAATCAATAAATCGTATAGCCGAATTGGTGTTGAAAACCAGTTTTTATCAAAAATGGTTATTTCCGTTTAAATTTTTGAAAACTGATCTTGACTGGTATTGCTGTAAATTTTATTTAGAATCTTGTAGTATTTAGTTGTTTTTCTCGTAAATGATATTTTCAAAATTTTGCAAAAAACGAAAAATCTCTTATAAAAAGGCCCCCTCTTATTGGGATCTCCTAATTTATGAGAAAAGCTTAAGTATGAAGTTTCATCCCAATCAGTGAATCTGTTTGGGCTGTTGAGAATTTTTTAAAATACTTTTTTGACTTTGACACCATTCTATAGGTAAATCTGCAAAAATCTCGGGGTCATAATTTTTCATGATCGCTAAACTTTTTTTTATTATTAAATCAAAGTAAAATGGCTCCAAATGATAAATTTACGATATGAAGGGCTTTAAATGAAGTGAGGTAAATAATTATCGTGGGATCGTCATTCTCTCTGTCTTACCCAAACTGTGTGAGTCCATGGTTCACAGAGTATAGCACTTCCATACCAAGAGATTAATTTCTCATGGATTTTATCCCGGTAGGTCTACCGTGTCCAAATTGTCCTCATTTTGTGGTCAAGAAGCAGTTGACGTTGTCTTCACGGACTTCGCAAAGGCTTTCGATGTAATTGATCACTCCATTCTTATTAGCAAGTTGGAGAGTCTCGACTGTGATTTCATTCCCATCGAATGTTTGCGTTCTTATCTCTCAGATCGTTGGCAATCTGTTAGGATTCTAGATTCCTTTTCCCCATTATTTCGGGCGCCATAAGGGCGGCGTGTCTTAAGGTAGCCATATCGGCCCACTGTTATTTTCATTATTTATTAACGATGTTGTAAAATGTTTTAAGTTTGCCAATTTCCTCCTCTTCGCAGATGACATAAAGATTTTCGCCCGGGTCTCCACCGTGATGGACTGCGAAATGTTACAAGACGACTTAAACCGCTTTTGCAGCTGGTCAATTAACAACTTACTGGCTTTAAACGTGAGTAAATGTAAAACTATTTCTTTCTTCCGTATCTACTCGCCAGTTTTTATCAATATCAGCTGTACAACGTAACCATTGATCGGGTTGAGTTCATTTCGGATCTTGTTGTGATCTTTGAATCTGATGCTACATTTACCAGACACGTTACGTTAAAAGTATGTTTTGTTCGGTCCATTTTGGAGTATGCATCTCCTGTTTGGTCACTCTCCTACCACTGTCATTCTGAGAGGATTGAGAGTATCCAGAAACAGTTTATTTTGTTTGCGCTACGACGTTTACCATCCAGTCGTGCCGTGGACTACGTTCTTCCGCCTTGAAACTGCAACGTCTAGACAATCGCCGAGACGTAGCTTCCGCGATGTTTGTGCGTGATATCATCAATCCCCGTGTCGACTGTATCGAGTTACTAGCACGTATCAACTTGTATGCTACCGAACGTCGAATGCGTCAACGCGATGGAGCTATTCATCGATCGAGTGATAACGAACTACGGTCTTTCTGATCCAATTCCGAGGGTATCGCGGGTGTTCAACAAGATCTATGGAGCTTTCGATTATCATTTGTCGAGAAATTCATTCAAGAAAGCTTTATCTAATCTTTTATAATCGAGCCCATTTTGTTTACCAATTGTTTTGTTGTGCCGATTGTAGTCATTGTAGGCACCATTTATAAATAAATAAATAAAATGAAAAGGAACCGTCCTAGCGGTGGTTAAAACTACAGATACAGACGATTTGATAAGAAGACATTTTCAGAAAGAAAATATTTTACCTTAATTTTGCCGTGTCATGAACTGACGTGGATAATATCCTTTCTGAATTTTAAGTCTGATGAGAATCGGCAATTACAAGCGAAACGGTCATTATTGGTTACTGACTTAAAGAACCAGCCACAGAACTTCAAATCGGGGCGCTATAACAACTGCGGCATTTCATTCATGCCTCTAGGACATTGATGGTTTCGGTTCCAAAACCATCGAAATTTATGAGACCTTTCTGTGAAACAATGATCGAAGGATTCAAACTACCGCCACTGACGATTAGACCGTGTAACCAAACCAATTCACCTTCGCCTTCATCCTTGCCTTCCGATGCCATCCAACCTCATAGCTACTTTTATTGGCCCACTATGTGAACCCCATCCTTGGCGATAATCCACTTCATCACTGCTGGCACACCACGCATCAGCCAACTCCTTCATTGCCAAAGCCATCTTTGACCAGTATTTCATAAGCGACATTTTTCGCTGTCGTCTGTCGCTCTCGAATTTTTACAAAACATAGAATATAGTCCGGTATATATAATATAGCTGTCATACCTCATTCTTGGCCGTAACAGTCACTATTGGTAATCATCTGCAATCTCACTCGCCTGGGCCGTTTTCGCCTCCAACTACATTTCAATATTCTATCCTACAATTCATCCGAATTGCATACCGCAACCTCCCACAACATAACGCAACAACTCACAACGTAACGCAGCAACCCACAAAATGGTGCAACATATCACGACATCTTGCAACATCATGCAGCACGAGGCAACATGATGCAGCATTTTGCAACATTACTAAATGAATTATCCAGAAACCAGAACTATTTGTAGTGGTTTCATTGCATTCGATAACCTTTTCTCGCTAAATGTTTTCAAAATCGTTCAAGCCAAATCAAATGGTAAAAGAAGGCTCCAAATTTCACGGTCCCAACCAAATACACCTCTAAATGAATTTTCATAAAATATAGGAACCCATCAACATCGGTTTTGGGTTATTGAGAAAGCAGCATTTGTCAGTTCGCATTTGACCGTCATAGAGAGTGGTCGATAACAATTTATGTTCGAGCCTCTAACGCCGCAACATCGTGTTGAAATTATTAAAACCTTTTATTTTGGGAAGAAAAACATTTTGAAAAAAAAAACAATATGATCAACGGAACACATTTCACCT
Source organism: Nephrotoma guestfalica (assembly GCA_963691935.1). Taxonomy (NCBI): domain Eukaryota; kingdom Metazoa; phylum Arthropoda; class Insecta; order Diptera; family Tipulidae; genus Nephrotoma; species Nephrotoma guestfalica. Next base: position 288,140,262 of record OY829914.1, on the reverse strand, counting down.
TTGCTGACTCTGTTAATAAACAGAATAGCCGCTATTGAGGCGCTGAAAAGCCTCAATTAATATACTAAAGAATACTATACAACGGCGGCATCATCTTTAAGGATGCTAGAGGCAATGCTGCAACATTTACTGGTAACCGCTATCGGGACATGTTGAAAAACTATCTTATGCCCGATTTGGATCAATTAGGCCTACATAATATGTGGTTCTAACAAGACGTTACAAGACGGTGCGAGACATTTTTCCCAGCCAAATCGCCAATCCCCTGATTTGGCCCCACCCGATTTCGTCGAATAAACTGACCACAAAATCGATGCTTAAGGATAACATTTGCTGAAATAACACCAGAAGTTTGCGAGAATGTTATAAAAAATGTGCTTAAAAGAGCTCGCCTTTGCGCCACGGCCAGAGATGGCCATTTGATCGATATTCTGTACATAATGTTAAAGGCCATAAAATCATTCAATAAAAAAACATCGGTCTTGAACATAAAAAGCACCTGCATAAATGACCTGCAAAGAACGCAATCAAATAGTATATAGAAGTCGTTTATCTAATTTTAGTTGACAATCCGCAGACGTCAAAGCAAAAATAACCTTCATAAAAGAAACTGTCGTCTATGAATTGAAAACTGTTTAATTTATTTGACAAAGGTAATTGGTTATACTTGAAAAAATATTCTTTTCGAGAAACATTATGTCTAAAACAATATTTTGATATTGTGCACGTCACACTACATAAGATGAATATAAGTTCAGAACCTTAATCCTATAATCGAATATGTTATGTAAAGGAGGACCCAAATCTTACAGCATTAAAAACGTATTTATTACAAAATCGTCTGATGCTGTTGACAAATTAAAGCTACATGATTTAGACATCATTAATTTTCTAGTTTTGTATACACCCACAGACACATCAAACAACAAGTAGGAATTTTTATAAAACCACTTCGTTAGACTAAAAGGTGAGAATGAAGAGTTTGTATAAACTTTACGATATTCGCACGTTATCACGCGATAAAATTATCACCACCATTAATTTTACATAATTAAAAATAATTTTTTGTTTGTACTCCTGATATTCAACCTACTCGTATATACGAGTACGAGTACACGGAAAATAAGGTAAATCTTGATAAAATAAAAAAAAATCCAACAAGATTTTTCACTTACCCACTTATACCATTTACCATTGGTGTATTTGCGTACGGAACCGAATTTCTTCTCTATTTACAGTTTATAAAAAGATTGTCATAGAAATATGCGACAAAGATGTTCGATTCGATAATATTTTGTTGAGGGTATTACGCAGGAATATATTAGGAATAAAAAGAAAAATAATTACATTATTACTGAATGGCATAGTGAAAAATCCAATTTTCCACTTTTCTCTACATAAATTATAATGATGAAGATAACATATAACAACAACAACAACAACAACAAATATCTAACAACGACATAGCACTCAAATGAATAGAAAAAAAAGGAAATTAAAAACACAACAGGTACGCGAGAGGATAATCGGAGGATATAGAATTCTATTCTGATTAAATTCTAATTGATCATCCTGTTCAATATTATTATGCTGGTTGCCATTGTGATTTGTCTATTTATTTTTATCTTAACTGATTCTAATCCGTTTTGTATGTAATCTGGATTTAACACGTTAACTGACAGTTGAACAACGTACTGACGTACATCAATCCGAAGTGCTCTTAAAAATATTAACCGTTTAAGGACGTCATTTGAGATATACAAATGCTACGAAGATATCCAATATTATTAGATTATTTGGGATGCTTGTAGAAATTACACACGCGCTTGTGCTCTTTAGAGAATTTATCACGATGCTTAGTTGCTAAGATGCCAAAGTTAAATTTTAAGATTGTTATATTTTTTGTGTTTTTGGAAATGCACAGAGATATTTTGCCAAAACAAAAATCTACAAATGATGTTTGTAGATATGGATACGTTGTACAACACAATAAATCAAGGAATTCGACTGAAATGCGACAAATATTTTCAATTGTATTTAAATAACAAAGATAAGATTACATTTTTTCCTTCGTTCGCTATATAATACTGGGTTCTGTATACGGTTAGCGTTGCTTAACGAACAAAAAGGATCTTTTCCATTTTTATTTATGACAGATTTAATATTAATTTGGTCTCATTAATTCAATTTTTAAATTAAGATGTAGATTTAATTTCATTCGTTACTTTGTGAATTAAAAGGAAAATTTAATAATTTAATGTTGTCCGTCAATTATAGAAAGAAAGGTAATTATACCTCGTGAAAGGTTTACAAATTTACAAAGAAATGTTGAAAATGTTATGTTTCGGTCTTATGTTACTTTCTATTAAACTTGAAAAGGTCAGTTAAATTATCTTCAAGCAAATCGTCTTTAAAGACTTTAAATTACATAAAGTTTTTAATTATTCCATCGAGGTGAGGTTATCTAAACACCTTGATTTGTTCATTTCCGCATAAATTTTGAAAAATTGATGTGGACCGATATTGTTGCAAATTTAATTTATGTTCTATCCAGATATTGCATGCGTCTACTTTTACTTGTCGCAATCCTTTCTAGAATAATTCGCACAGTGAGACTATTTATTAATTCACAAAATTACAATATTGCTATTTTAATTGCCCGGCTAACATGAAATGACGAGATCCAAACGTGAACTAAATGACAATCAATGTTCGAGAATAATCGATGATGAGAAACCTGAGAAAATGTGTTTTTGTTTTAAATGAGAGAGGCGGATGCATAATTAGTGTGCTCCGATGCACAAGCACAACATTCCTCCCTCCTTTTTTGGTGAAGTCTTCGATCATGATAAAGGATCAAATTTTATCACAGGTCGTAAATTCTTGCTGATCGACGTGGTAACTTTGCTTCAGAGTTCGTAGATGTTTGTGGAAGAATTGATCGCGGAGAACTAGGTGTCGCAATCTCGCTCGATAGCTGATATTAATTTTGACTAGTCAAAATTCCAACCACAACAAATGGATCAGGATATATGTTACCTTGTCAAGCACCTGGTTGATCTCTCCTTCAACCCACTTCGCACACAATGAACGTTGTCTACATATTCTCTTTAAAGTTGAGTACGGATTCATGAGAAATAACAGAGTCCTTGGTTGCCAATCCAGCGGAAATCGGTAACTGTAAAAGAACGTCAGCTTCGCGTGATCAGCACTAGCTCGATCTAACAATTATTCTTTATGACGGTTTTGAAAGATCTTACAAACTTTCTGTCTCCCAATTTGACGAGGGGTGGAACGGTGCAGTTGTTAAGTGATCGATACGATTGCGTCGAGAGAACTCATGAACATTTTTTGATATAAACGATGTCCCATTATTGCACTTACAATGCTTCTGGCAACCCTTCCATTGCAAAAAGTTCTTGTAGCGAGCGAACCGTTTATTTGGTAGTAATGACTAGCATTCTCATGACATATCGATATCGATAGAAACTATACACACATAACGTCTATATACATGGTCTTTAAACGGTTCAGTAACAACAACGGTTCGACATTTCTTCTTGTCTACGAGCTAATGGCTCCCTCGTCCAGTATGCAACAGGGTCAAAACTTCCTTCTGCAGGCTGAGAGGGATTATCACATGAGTAAACTCGGTCTGGAAAGTATGACCGTTATTGAAAACAGAAATGTAATTTCTTCTTAAATGCAATTTCTGATCATATCGATTTTGGACAGAGACTGGCCATCCTTCATTTACATAGGACTGGACACTCAATATAACGGAATTTCTAGCTGTTTCTGCAGCAATTTTGTACTGCCCGGTGGAAACTCTTCATTTTGTCGGTTGCCTTAAATTTGATAGTATACTGGTATCCCATGATAAATACAGCCCAACGCTGAAGACGATTTGCTGTCGTCACTGGCAAGCCTTTTTCTGGATGAACTAATGATACGAGGGGCTTATGATCCGTCACGAGATATTGGTGAAAGTTTTTACAGCCATCGGCGAACGAAAATGCTTCTTTCTCAATCTGAATATATTCCCTCTGATGATCAACAAGCGTCTTCGATGAAAAAAGTATCGGATTCTCCTTGCCATCAGGGTAAATATGAGAAATCACTGTCCTTATTCCGTGACTTGAGTCATATGTCGCTAGCAACGAAGGAAAGTCACGATGATAATGGACAAGCTGGGAAGACACAATAGAATTTTTATTTGTCAAAAATAATTTTCTTCTTCTTTTGACCAAACAAACGGAACATTTTTCTTACGCAATCCATTAAGAAGAGCGGTAAGCTGAGAAAAATTGTTCCAAAAACGGTTATAATAATTAACCATACCAATGAAACCTTGCAATTCTTTCAAGTTTGATGGTTGGGGTATCTGTTCAATCGATCGAAATTTTTCTGATGATGATCGGATTCCAGATTTATCCGAAAAATACCCTAACTAGTCCACTTTAGTTTGGAAAAATTTGCTCTTGCTCAAATTACATTTCAAATTGGCAGCAGCTAGTCGTTTAAATATCTTCTTCTTCGGTTCGACCTCTTAAAATTATGTCGTCCAAATAACTTGTAACAAACGCTGCATTCGCCTTCATCTTCTCAAAGAATTGCGCAGATCTTTGAACTCAAATTTCTCCTTACAGGCGCTGAAATAACTCCGCAACTCTCGGAATTGGAAACTAGTCGATGCAGAGTTGAGAATTTATCGTGACCTTAAAACGGTTGGTTTAATAAGTGGGCTTTGAATTGATTAAAGTCCCAAACCCGGTGTTTTTTTACATATATCATCAACTTTGGTTTCCCAATCGAACGAAATACCAGACAAATACTCTTTATCAACTTCAATACACTGAATTTGAAGATCGAACACATCAAACCAGTTCAAACCAGTCACAAGCAGTGACAATTCTGTCTGGAAACGAATATTATTATAGGCGCTCAAGCTTGTATTCACGATCGTGACTTTCTGCTGCTTTAATTTGCGATAACACTAATTATCAATTATGGTAACTGTTCATCCACTGTTAACTAAAAATTTTAGAGGCTTTCCGTTAATTTCTAATATCACGTAAAATTTGTTACCGCATTTGGGGTGGATTCCAAACTTGTAACTTCATACAACACCAATGGTTCCTGTCCAGACTCCGCCACATTGTCATTACAACGGATTTAATCCGATTGATTTGTTGAACAAGCTTTCGAAATTTTGAACTATTCGCACGGGAATTTTTAAAACCTTCGATGATATCCACCGAATTTACATTGCTATTGGATTCAATTCGATCAACAATCTTTCGAGGTCGACTTGATTGATCAATATGACCAACTTTATTGTATTTCCGGCATTCGGCATTCAAAAATCGACATTTGATGCGATCATGCTTTGATCCTACGACGGAAAATGATTTCAAAGCATATTTATTTGACACAACCCGATTACTCATGCTCGACACACGTCGATTGTGGCGGAGCGACTGAGCACGATTTTGTTTACCCAGAGTGTTCAACTCGAGGGTACTTTCGTGAGCTTGGTAAATTAAAATGACGTCATCCAATCTAGGGTGTACCTTTTTGTACGATCGTTGTACGTACTGGCTCGTGAAGGATATGTAGGACCAGGAGTCACAAAACCCTTGTAATGCTTAGAGAAAATCTTTAACTTTTACAATAAAAGGCGCTTCGGATAATATCACTTGTTTGGTCTCTGGAAATATCTAGTTGCCACTGCATACCCAACACCTTTATTTTTTCTGGATTTTCGAATAGTGATCTTTGAAGAGATGCAATTGTTTCAGGTTCCTTTAGTTGATCTAAATCTCCGGTGAATTGGAGAACCATTTTTGTTGATTGAATCCGGAATGACCAATTATACCAAAAATTGGCGCAACAAATTTAACTGCTTTTTTATTTTTTCTCCATGTCGTGCAATCGTTTAAGGGCGATTTCTAACGAGCCGTCCCTCTTTAAATAGTACCAAAAATCACCAAATAATGTTCGCATATAATTGGTGTTCGGATAGCAATGATGACGACCTGAATACTTTTTCTGTTTCTCAGAATCTCTTTAAGACTCTATCGAGACTGGTATTATCGATGAAAATTCCGTTGCAATGATGTTAACCCCCGGTGTGTGGTGTACTTCCAGTTTCTGGTTTAATGAGATCAAAACACGTATCGGCCCCAAATAATAAATAAATTTTGAATGCTGATTTTAGGCTTAAATCAGGTAACAATAGGGATGACAAACTACGGCGTTTAGACCACCCATCTTTTTGTACTGTATCAATCGTGGTAATATATGAGTCTATGTGCTGAAACTTTGCATGCGTATTCTGACATAAAATGAAGTGATATAATTAGATTAACTAGTCCTTTCGTAATAACAAGTTTCTGCTGGGCCAGTCCTGGATACTGATTCGTCCATTTTTACGTGTTAATCTCAGTTTTTGAACGAATGTTGAGTAGTAATTGGCATAACTAATACTAGCCGCTCTTACCTTGAACTCTTACGGTAGCAGTTGGTAAGATAGACTGGATGGACTGCAAACATGTCGACTCTTCTACTCGAGAATTCGATATTGGAATTGGTTTGCTATTTGCATTTTGCTTACCGCTGTCCAATTAATTTATATCGATTAGTTAGAGTTAGTTTGGTTCTCACTGGACAAGCAATTGGCTACGTAGGCAATGTGTAACAGGGAATTGTGACTTCTCTTACCTAAATCTCATTTAACCTTTGATTTGCATTGAAATACGGTATAGGACTGATTAAAGCAGTTAAACGGATAAAGGATGATAATCGTACGGATTTGGCAAATGCTTTAGGAACACGTTTGATTTGAGCAAGGATAGTTTTTCATAGAACTAATACATCAGCGCTTATCTAACAATTTTCGGATATGTTGTGATGTAACGCGTTGCTAAATGATGGTATATCCACGAACCTTTTTATGTACGATTGGAAGGTGTAATGCTTTCTACCTTTCTTTCGATGTTTCAAAAGGATAGCCGCTTCATCACTTAGAATTCGCTTAGAATTAGTTACTGAAATTTCTGCGCAGGATTAAGGTTCAGATTTTCGTGGATTGTTGATTAAAATAAATCATAGAATGACTGCCATTCTGTATAAGTACGTTCAAGAGATTAACCTCGATATTTGATGCACAAATTTGATTCCTTACATAGAATTTAAGTCCGTTTTATTGTTACCGGCAGCTAACCTCATTCTTCTCATGGATTTGTTCAAATCAGCGACAGCAGTACTGTACCTATCCTCGAACTCATCTTGATAACTTCTGTCGTCTGAATTTAGGTGATGGGTCGAAAACCTCTATTAATCGAATGAAAAATCAGATAAGTTTCACTGCTGACATCCGGCTCGAAGGATCATGCCTCAATCGAAGGTATTTGGTGGACTGTATATTCTGGATGGTTGGATATGCCTCAACAATAATTTATTTGCAGTTGAAATGATGGTTTACAATTCGGATGCGTTTCGGTACAATATAATTGGTTTTAATCGATTGAAATCTTAGTATAAAATGAATTTTGCAAGATGAAAATTATATATTGAAGGTATTGAATTTTATAATCCGCAGTTTCTGGCTCTTGTGGTTTTTGAGTTGGAAAATATTACAAACGGACGGACTTATACGTATATGAAATTATCAGAGCATTCTATTCCAGAAAATACAAATTTTTAATCAGGCAACACTAAACTGAACTAAATATCCAATTTGCTCTTTGGTGAAGTAGCGCAGCCCAGAAATTTCATCAATATTAATGAAAAACGGAAAATTTATCAAATTCATAATTTGATTCTCTTATTTGGTCTCCTCTATTATTTGATTATAATTTGTTTCACCTAATTAAAAAAACTAAAAAACAAACCATCTGATTGCAATCTAAATAAAACCTATCAGATAATATCTAAAGTATCAAAGAACCATGCTAGTAAAGTTTATACAAACTAATCCAAAAAGTACAACAACAACACACTTATTGCATTAGTATTGGTGGAAGTAAACATTCAGGCGAATTTATTTTAAGTAATTTAGAGGGGATGTGATTTTTTAATTGGCCTTAGGTACATTCCAGAGTCTTTCTAAGTATTTTATAAGCATTTAGCATGAACTTCAGTGATACTGGTGGACTACTGAAACAAGAAGGAGTGTCCCAAGCAAGTTATATGATTTTGTAATGGGTCTGACAGGGTGTCATGAATTTTAAAAATGTAATTATTTTAATGGGCCCAATTAAAATAATTTTAAATCTAATGGAACACCCTGTCAGACCCATTAGAAAATCATATAACTTGCTTGGGGCACTCCTTTTTTTCAGTAGTCCACCAGTACCACTCAAGTTCATGCTGAATGCTTAGAAAATACTTAGAATGACTTTGGAATGTACCTAAGGCCCATTGAAACAATCACATCTCCTCTAAATTACTTAATATAAATTCGCCTGAATGTTTTTTTTCACCAAACTATTACAATAAGTGTGTTGTTGTTGTACTTTTTGGATTAGTTTGGATAAACTTCACTAGCATAAAGAACCGTAGTATGCTAAGATGCATATATGATGTCCGTGAAAACTTTACTAATTTCTTTACGAACTGTTTAGTAAAATTTCACTAAGCCACATTTTCCTTTATATGTATTAGTTAGTTAACCCTGTATAAGACGAAACTACAAGATTTTGATTTTAAATTTTATTTAATTTCAAAAGACCGTTAAATATGATTTTAAAAAATTAAATAAACACAATGACAATGACAAATCAAAGACTAAACAAAATAAAAACACCTTTTACAGATTTTAAGTGTCGTTATTATTAAATATGAACATTAAACTTTCAAACCCACAGTACTACAACCCATCAAAAAACGGTCAAATAATTATAATTAAAACGAAAATTTCCAAATACATATTCATAGCCACATGCGAATCGCAATCGATTAAAGCTGTCCAGCATAGCCAAATACGCCACATGTCTATGCGGATCGTCAGGGTATCCCATTTTGGTCCGTTCATTTTATCATACTTAGGACGAAAAAGTCTGAAAATTTAAATTCTGTGGAGCAAATCCTGGAGATTTTGCCACATAGCCGCATACATAGTGCAATAGATTAAAGCCGTTCAGTTTCGCGAAAATACGCCACAAGTCTATGCGGATCATCAGGCTGTCCCATTTTGGCCCGTATCATACTTAGGACGAATACTTTTTCGTAATTGAACCGCGTTCATCTATTGCACGTTATCCGAAAAACATAATTTCCGGTTTCGGACTTTTCCGACTAGGCATTTAGCATATTTTTTCAAAATTGGGCAGCTTCGATCTATTGTACTATACAGATGGCTATGTGCCATAATATCCAGGATATCCTCTACAAAATTTCAATTTACGAACTTAATTGTTATAAAAAAAGAACGGGTTAAAATGGTACACCCATACGACTCGCGAGATATGAGGTGTATTTTTTCCAAATCGGACTGCTTTAATCTGAAATAGTTAATGAGATACATCACAACTATCGAAGTCTCGCAACCGTTGCTTGGGTTTGCACAACTTTGGTAACCGCTGAACCTGGCTAGGATTCAATAAACTTATCAATCATTAATCTAAAAAAGTAATCTGACTTCAATTAAACGGTTTAATTCCTATAAGGGGTTCAGCGCCAGCGAAATAAACATAAAATAACCGACTTTAGCCTATCATAATATGTAGGTCTATAGGACTATATTATTATAATTCAATAATATTTATGCCACAATGGAGAACGCTGACGATCCGCATGGACATTTGGCGTATTTTTGAGAAATTCAACGGCTTTAATCTATTGCACTATGTATGCGGCTATGTGGCAAAATCTCCTGGATTCGCTCCACAGAATATCCATTTTCAGACTTTTTCGTCCTAAGTATGATAAAATGAACGGGCCAAAATGGGACACCCTGACGATCCGCTTAGACATGTGGCGAATTTTCGTGGAATTGAATGGCTTTAATCTATTGCTATTTCGTTAATTTTTATTTATTTATCTGGTACCATTTTATTAATAGTGTGCTTGGTCATAATAATTATTATATTAAATGAATTCAAGCATTTGACATTTCAAATATTCGATTATTACGATGGGTATGTTTTTTTTTGTTTAACTTTGTACCAATTTTTTCAAGTTTAACTCTTATTTCTCCTTATACAGGTAGTAATACTAATACATATGCAATTGAAACCAGTCGCAAACGATTTGTAAAAACTTCCAATACGTCATATATGAACCGACGGACCTAAACCTATAGGCCACGTTAGAAAAAATTCGTTACGTCACAAATTCCCGAAAATGAAGTGTATGCCAGGAATTTCATAGATTTTTAGTTAAATGTTCGTCCCGCTCGATAAAAGTAAAAATATCTCGGATCAGGGCTACATCATTTTTAAAAAAAGAATCAAAGAAATTCCTAGCCCACAGTTCATTTTCGGGAACTTGCCACAAAACGATTTTTTTCTAACGTGGCTTATAATTTTCCAGTACTTTATCTAGAATCTTATATAATTCTTTGATACTCTAGTTTAATAAATTTGATAATTTTTCGATTTTTCATTAATTATGATAAAATTACAGGGCTGGGCTGACTTCACACAACAGCAAATTGGATATTGATATCTTTATTGCCTGATTAGAAAATTTTATTTCCTGGGATATAATGCTGGGATTACTATACATATACGTCGGACTTTTAAAGTAATCAGATGTTAGATCGCATCTAATCTACAATTTTGCTACTAAAATTATTTATATATTTTGGCCAATTTGTTACGAGAGCATAAAATGTCCAAGCCCACTCGTTTCTTGTATTGTAGAGCTTTTTAGCCCGATTTCCATATTTGTTATAATTTTCTTTTTTCCAAACCGGACACCAACAAAATCGAATTATTTAAAAACAGAAATCATTAAGTTTATTTTTTGCAATTACGCTTCCTTTCTGTTTTGTACTGTGTACATAAGTATTATGACAACCGGGTGCTTTTTGTATCGTCTAGCTTCTTGTGCTGAGTTATTGTGCTTTTCCATATTATGCGAGACATAAAAATAATAATGGTTTTGGCAAAATATTCTGCTTTATTTAGAACGGAAAAATATTCTTCATCAGATTATTTTTTATGCTGGTTTTATGTGAATACACATAAAATAAAAGCACAATTGAAAATCAAAGCTTTTTCTAGGAAAAATTTACTGGGATATGTACTCGTACAATGGCATTACTGTAACACCGCTTTATTGCTAGTAGTTAGTTTTCGGTTTTCAATTTTTCGTTACTTTGTTGCTCGATATAGTTACAGCTTTTTGATGTTATTATGGCAGATCAATGTAATTTACCACTTTTTATATTTAGCGATACTACAAAGTAACGCCAATTCTTATCCTGGTATTTAAACCAATAACATTATTCATTAAACACTCTAGGGAATTCTATTACAAAGCTCATTAAAACCCAACGTAAATCCCATTACCCCCAAAAATATCAAATTCGAGGTTATGTTTATTTTAGAACAATAAAACAGCTATAATGTTTATTGTCTGTAAATGTAATAATAAAAGCTTATTATTAAGCCTATATAAATACGACAATTTAGTTGCCATATTGCTAATTATATCATGATGTTCACACAATTTTGCCTCCTCACCATCACCACCACCACTCATTCGTTTTATTTAGAGTTCACCATTCTTCACCAACTTTATTTTGTTTCCCAAAAATTCAAGATGTAAAAAATTAAAAATTCAATTAAATTTTGGTGGTGGCAAAATGTATTTTCCAAATTGAGATAAATTTGAAAATGACTCATTTTAATACGAAATTATTTTGTGTAGTCATAATTAGTTGGAATATACGAGTAATAAACTTTTTGGAATGTTCGAGGGTATCGATAATGGGGAACTCAATTTTACCACCGATAATCAAATTTTGTAGAAAGTGATTTTATTTTGTTGTTGTTGTGTTGGTTCGCGAGATCGACCTCGATTTCCATCTAAAAACGATAACGGATTCGTTTTCGTTGAAAATTTAATAAAACCAACAAACTCAATAACCATAAAATCTAATTGAATAGAAACGGCAAATTGGATAGAAAATAAAAATATTTCTAACTAAAATTGTTGGGCACCCAAAATTATTTCGAAAATACCAAGCAAAGCACAAAATTTTAATTTGGAAATATGATTAGCTTTCAGACGGTTGTATTCCAATAAAAATCCATATTCTATGAATTTTTGTCGAATGCTTCTATTAGTGGCAAATCAGAGTATGTTGCTTATATATGATGTGACCGTTATCAAATTGATTGGCGGAAAGATTGATGTTCTTTTGGTGTCGGAAATATAAAAGTATATGACTTGTTGTAGTAAATCAACGATAATTGTGATGGTGAAAACTATCGTTCCTTAGATCTTGCGTAGGTTAATACAAATTCAGACGAATGATTTATATTTTGTGCCAGAAACATAATAAATTTTCATTATTGCCATTTAAATGGATACGCAAATTTTTCACCTTGTGAAAAACACATCAATCTATCGTTTACACATAAAGCATACACGTTTTGCAGCTATTATGAATCATCCATATATTTGCTTCCCTCATACAACTTTCTCGGTTTACTCGTATGTATCTGATGATTAGATGGGGGAGCATTGTTCTCGATCTCACACTAATCGCGCCAATATACTCGTACTATAAACTAATTATGTGTCATGAGTTTGTTGCTGGTTTTTATGTTAATACTAACCTCAATGTTAAATGATTTATAGTAGCATAAAATTGAAAATATTTAAGGTTGAAAAATTATTTTCTAGAACCGATAATTTCATTTTATATAATTTGGTTTTTTCGTGAAGTTGATTGATTAGAAAAAGTGGAAGAAATTATTTCTCGATTAGAAATTATTGCGTATTTTAGGGATTTCGTTGGTCATAAGAGATAAAATTATAGCATTTATTTGTAATTTCACTTGTAAAAATCAAACCAGAATATCAGATAATAAGTAAAATATAAAAAATGTGTCACAGATTTCCAATATTCGTATCTAACCGAGTCATTAATTTAGAAGCTGAGTTTACCAAATAGGAACCGTCGGAGTTCAACAATGGTGTAGTTGACCAAGTAAATAACGCTAGATCACACGCAATTACAACAATATCATTGCATTCAACAAATTGTAAAATTTAGCGGTTTTCATCATTCTAAAAATTACGCTTCATTACCCTCCTTTGGAATTGATATAAGACATATGCATAAAGGGTACCAAGGAGTCTTTGATTTTTTTGAAGAAGGTAGCCTGGAATCGCAATTTAAATGCGAAAAAATTAAGTATGGCTGGGTGGTAGGATGTCGTTTCGAAAAGCAAGCTAGCTAGCTAGCTGGCTTCGTTGCCAAAATTTTGCACATTGAAGATATTGTGTTGTATCAAATCATCACAGTAATCACAAAGATATAGATAACTTCTTAAATGATTGATTGAAATGTAGGACCAGGCAATTCATCGCTTATGGCCGTTTTAATCCCACGCTTTCTGGGCAATGTTAGCGTTACACGTTTTCGTGTTCCAAAATAGGTTTCGTATTTAATTAAGGGATTTTTTAACGTGTCTGAGAGGTAAATTATGAGTTGTTTATCAAAGGTGTTAATTGAATTTTTTGTAGTTGGTATTAGGTCGTCTGGTGTAGAGAGCATGTTAGTTGTATCCTCTATCGACGATGAGTCTTCTGAGTTAAAGATTTCGATGTTGTTAATTTGAACTCTAGAGAGAGCATCGGCGTTTGAGTTTTGAACTCCTTTTTTATAAAATTTCTTATAGTTAAACTCTTCTAGCCTTAACCGCCAACGGACTAGTTTGGAATTTGGCTCTTTCAATGAAATTAGCCATGTTAACGGTTTGTGGTCCGTTATGATGGTAAACTGTCTTCCAAACAGATATGGCCTGAAGTATTTTGTGGTCCACACAATAGCTAAGAGCTCCTTCTCTATTGTGCTGTAGTTTTGTTCTGTTTTGGTCAAAGTTTTTGAGGCGTAACTGATTGGCAGATCTTGTCCAATCGGTCCTTGCGAGAGTATTGCTCCGATAGCAACGTTGCTTGCACCGGTAGTGACTAGAAATGGTCGGTTAAAATCAGGGTATTGAAGAATAGGTTTGTTAAATAGTAACAATTTGCACTGTTCAAAGCATTTAACATAGTCTTCTGTTTTTGCTATTTCTTTATCCTTTCTTAAACATTCTGTTAGTGGCTTCGTTATTTGCGAAAAATTGTTGATAAATTTGCGATAATAGCCCAACAGTCCTAAGAAGCTTTTTATTGGTTTTTATGTTTTCGGTAGCGGAAATTTTTGTATTGCTCGAATTTTGTCCGGGTTTGGTCTTACACCGTCGGATGTCACAATATGGCCAAGAAAGGCAAGTTCTTTATGTAGAAATTCTGAATTGTCCAATTGGATTTTTAAGTTGGCTTTCTGAAGCTTTTCGAAAACTTTTTGCAGGCTGTTAATATGTTCTTGCAAGGATGTTGAGAACACAATGATATCGTCCATATAACACAGACATATCCTTCCTTGTAGTTCTCCTAACACGTTATCCATGACCCTCTGGAACGTGGATGGTGCGATTTAAGGCCGAAGGGCATTTGAACGTACTCGTAGTGTCCGAACTCGACACTAAATGCAGTTTTTGGAATGTCTTTTGGGCTCACCTCTATTTGGTGGAAACCCGACGCAAGGTCGAGCGTCGAGAAATATATACACTTTCCCAACTTGTCCAGAATATCTGTTATATTGTGGAGCGGATATTTGTCGTTGACCGTTTTCTCGTTAAGCTTCCTATAGTCAACGACCATTCTCCACTTAACTTTTCCTGAGGCGTCTTGTTTTTTTGGGACATTCCAAATTGGGGACGACCATGGCGAGTAGCTAGGTCGTATTATGCCTTGATTAAGCATTTGGTTAATTTGAGTTTCGACTTCTTTTTTATGTATAAAGGGATAACGGTAGCTTTTTGTAAAGATAGGCTTGTTGTCGGTAAGCTCTATCTCATGTTTGATTGAGTTTGCAAAAGTTAATTTGTCATCTTCTTTTTGAAATATTTGTTCGAATTTTTCGCATAATTTTTCGATACTTCTTCTTTCTTCGTAGTTTAGATGTTCTGTTCGAATTAAGTGTTTAACATTGTCTGTTTGATTTTCATAATTTCCTATGGGCTCTGCTTTATTTAACTCGATATGAGTTTCCGTCAATTTTTTGCATTCTATGGGGTGTTCAATTATAAATTGTTTTGATTGAGGTCCATAGTTAATTATTTCAACAATTGCGTAATTGTTCTTGCATGTACATACACCTTCGGGTATAATTCAATTTTCTTTAATCACGTGAGGTTTTAAATATATCTCTCCGTTTGTAACCGTTACAGGAATTTCGATAATTAATTTACTTCTTGGAGAAATGTTATATTGTTTCGACATAAAGTTCAGTTTATATTCAATGGGAATTTCCGTTAGAGGCGCTTTCACTAATGAGTTAGTAAGATCTAATGAAGCGTTAAGTTTTTTCATTGTTTCCATGCCTATAAGTCCATCGAAATACGTGTGAAATTTAAAGGGAATGAACTCTAAAGGTTCAGTGACTTTAAATTCTTGTATGCCATTTAGTTTAACCATTTGATTTACTGTAGTATTGTTAAACAGAGTGGATATGGTTACTGGTTTAATTTCTTGTTTGAACTTGTCATGAATATTTTCTGGATTGATAAACGATTTAGAAATTTAGAAATTTAGAAATTTTGGTATTTTTCCGTAAAGGATTAATTCTATGTAAGGGAGTTTGGAAACCTTTTTGATGTTGGTGTTGATGATTTGAAAGGCTTAGGTATCCGAATTCCTGGTGATAGCAAGGCGAAAATCCGTACCTTCGATTTTCCTCTACTTCCTGAATTGGATCTTGCTCATAATTTGGTTCAATATCTTGAAAGTTTCCTTCGTGGTATTGGTCATATTCTTGATCATATTGATTCATGTCATTATCGAATTCGCTTTGATATGGAATTGTTGCAATATTAAAGAGTTCTCTTGAGTAGAATCTTTGTGGTCCATACTGGTTAAATCGGTATGGTTGATTCGTTGGGTTAAAATGTCTTTGTTGCATATTTTGATATTGCTGAGGTTGAGTGTACGTCGGCTGTTTGTACGCGTCTTGATTACTAGAAATATCCATTGGCTCGGGGTTCGGCAATGGTTTAGTTGGAAGATTCCGATGTTTTCCAAATTGGTTAGGGTTATTCTGAGTGAACGGTCTATGATTAAAATATTGATTTTGATTCCGTAAAGGATTAAAATTTCGAATTGGCAGTCTCGGATAAATTATTTTTTGATTATAGTTTACAGAACTTTTAGGCGGCAGTATTGGTCGTGTGTTAAATATGGTTGGGTTTGAGTGTCCAAATGTTGTATTTCTAACGTATGTGATATTCTGTTCTTTAAGACAATATAGCCTGGCTGTAGGTAAATCTGTAGGGTTCATGGCGCTTACCATAGAACCTAATGGATCCCTAAGGTTTGACATAAATGCTGCTAGTCCCATTTCGTCATACCATTGCCATATTTTCCTTACTTCTTCTGGATTATTTAATGTGTTTAGTTCTACCCAATTTTTTAATGCAAAATTCTTGCGAAATATACTTCAACTGTATCTCCCCGTTGTGAGATGTTATGTAAGTCGCGTATGAGACTCGGTTCGTCTCTTTTGTCCGCAAAATGATTGATTAAGTTTTCTTTTAAGCTAGGCCATTCGATTTTTGTATTATACATAACTAACACGTCATTTGCGTTACGTACGATTTTGTTTCGTAGGGCTCTAATTAATACTTTGGCTTGCGCTTGTTGATCAAAGAGATCGTTTTAGAATTGCTAGTACGTCATCTACTTGTCCTATAAAATTTGCAAGGTCGGTCTTATTTCCGTTGAATGGAGGAATGTCCTTAATCGCGTCTGGTATACGTAATGTTTGTAAAGTTTTTTCCATCGCTTCCATTCTCTCTTCAGGTGTCATTTTTATATTTTTACTTTCACTTACACTTTCTAAATTTCTGTTCGCGTTGTATTTAATACAGTAATTTTTTAATTTGTCAATTTTGAATTTATATTAATTTATCGGTTTTTAAGAGAAAAAATTATTCAATGATTTCTTAGATAATTATCGATTTTGAAATTATCTTTGATTTATAAATTTAAACAAGAATAACTAAGGATTTTGGGATACGTAAAGGATTATTATCAAGTTTTGTGCACTTACCACAGAGTAATTATTATCGCCAAAAATATCTGAGGAACCATCATCTATTATTTGGGATGTCGGAACGTTTCCGATTTTCCTGGGTTGATTCTTCGTTTTATAAAATTTTGTCCTTTTTATTTATTATTTTTTGATTTTGATTTTTTTTTCACTGCTCTGGTACTGACGCCAGATCGTCTGTTTTATTTTATAATTAATTTTCTGTGACACTTTCACTTAATTAAGTTTGATAAACCATCAAACAACATATAAGTTATTTTATAAATGTTCGTTAAGTAAATAACTTTTGGTTTTAAGCACTAATTCGTGACACTTAGAACACTGTTTATTATGTTTTAAGCACTACTTATTGATTAACCGTCAATATTTCACTTTTTAATTAATTTAATTATGACACTTATAAGTCTAAGTTGATTTACTAATGCAGTATGTGAATTTTACGTAAGGACGGATATTAAACAATATCCTCTACGAACTGTGCCCATTATGGGTTTCAAGTCGCAAATACTTTATTTTTTAAGGCTCTGGAATTTATCCAGAGCGATTTATACTTTATTTAATAATTAAACGTTACAATACAATTTTAATACAGAACTTGTAGCTTGATTTAGTGCACTGATAATAATAATGCATACATAATATTTCTAAGGTTTATATACATTAGAAAACATGGTGCCATCGGAAAGATGGTATCATGTTGCGTCTGTTGTTTGTGTGGAAAATTCCATGTATTTAGGTAAACGCGTAGAATCATCTATTTGTTGTATCAGCTAAATTGTCGATGTCGTTGATGTTATTGTCGCTGTTGCTTTGGTGTTGATTGGAATATTTAACTACATTGCCCATCCCTGCTTAATACCCAGTCTTTACACGCTGAATGGTAGACTTGAAAAATGTCAACACGTTGTTGCGGCGTTAGATGCTCCATAATAAATTATTATCGACCGCTGTATACGACTGTCAAATGCGAACTGACGAATGTTATCCAAGATAAAATGGCGACCAAACAAAATCGACCTGGAACATTAAAAAAATGTGGAAATCACAGTTTGGCGCATTTATACTCCGTGAAAAGCAAAAAAGTCATATGTATATTGAAATTATTTTCGTTTAAACACCGATAAACGTTTTGATCGATCTCTATAGATTTTTCACTGATTTCATTTTACAAAGGAAACAACAATTACATGTTGTGGAATGTTTGTTAGAAATTTTGCTATAGCAACTATTACCAACATCCCGTATAGCGTTATATATTTATATGGTAAACATAAATGTAGGAGAAGCGGGTTAAATAAGCATGACACCAGCTACATGCCAATGACAGTAGTTACAATCGAATTACACACTGGCATTTTGAGGTTGACTTTAGCATTTAAATCATTTGGATTTGATATTGTTTAAATCATGTTTTAAATTGCATGTTTTTAGTAGCAAGATAAATTCCGGCCCATACCAGTTTAACCCTACCGTTTATTTATTAATTTATAACCAATCAATTTATCAATACTGGCAAAGTAGAATAATTCGGTCTTAAAGTAGTTGTTTTTTCAATCTATTTTTTATACCCCAGCCAACAGCACAAAGTATTATCCTAACCGCTAATCAATTAAACATCATGATTCTCTACCACCCAGTACCTCAATACGTATAATACGAAGACATTGGAAAGCAGTAATACTTATAAAATTCCGCCTTCTTACCGAGAAAAATTAGATCTAAAAACCCAAAGCCTTTAGATTTCGTCTAACAAACAACAACCACCGCACAATATAAATTCAAAGTGATTAAAATTCTATTTATATAATTGTAAGTAATTTTGGAAAAATTTTAATTTAATTTATTTTTTTTTATTTACAAAACAAACCACAAAAAAATTCAACAAAAAACCGAAAAAAATCGGTTGAAAACATTTATTTTTGTTATTTTTTCATTTTTAAGACTTTTTAATTGTTAAACAATTTACCGAACATTTTTTGTTGTTTAGATTAATTTTATATTTTTATTTTAAATTTCAAAATTTTTAATGGTTTTGGTGTACGTGTGTTTGTGTGCGTGTGTGTGCGATACGTTCCCTGTGCGGTACACAGTTTACGGTTTCCGTTGATTTTTCATTGGTAAATCAAAGACGAAATAAAATAATTTTCGTATGAACAATCTGACGTATTATGTCCGTGAGATCGCTTCGAAATAAATATTTGGTATATTGACGTAATTAATTACGACCATAAATCGTACACTCCATAAATATAAATTGTTTTGTGAATCTCGACACAAGTTCCGGAAACAATCTATTAATCTCAATTAGACATGACATTCATCAATCGAATACTATGCATCGGGAAAGTAACAACATCGAACCAAAATTGTTTTTAAAAATAATCTCCAGTCACTAAAATTCCAACTCTTTATATTGATTATCTGATAGAACGGACATCGAACATGGAATTTATTTATCTAGTTTTATATTATTTTTGTGGAAGATGGATGGTTTCTAATTTATTCGGTTTGGTTTATTGATGTCGTATGCCAAAAGGTCAAATTCTGTTATCACAAGAAATTAATATTTTTTTTTGTTTTATTTGGTCCATCTCTATAGCAATGAAATTAAAAATCAATAAAAACCTCTGCTTTATATTTGCGAATTTGTTATCCGTCGTATGCCTAGCAGCGCTGTATTTTGGTGTTGTGGTGTTCGGCTTGGGATGATAGTTTGAGGGTGATTCGTCTTCTTGGAAGGCAGACTATTTGTTATGTTTATCCCAAAAATATTTATTTTGAATTATATTTGTATTCATCAAGTTTTATATACACAAATATGGTCCAATGCATTCAATTTTGACTTGACTACAGTGAGTGCAACTGATTGGAATACAAATTTATTTTAAATTATTAATTTATTATTTATTGTACGAACATCAGTAATGTGGTCAGAATATTAAAGGTTACAAAAGACGACACTGGTAATCAAAGATGTGACCGAAATTTTGTATGAAATTTAATTATAATCTCTATACAGCGTGTACGTGCCCGTATAAAAACGATATTCTTAGAAATTGAGCTTTATCGGCTGAAATGTTTCATTTTGCACGCAGTAGTTTCCATTTGCAGTATTTTTCTTATAGATTTTTAGCAGTGGTGTGCTCATACCAATCCTTTGATCCATCGGCTTGTTAAAATCGCACCTTAGCACTGACAGTTTGCAGCAAATGTGTGTGGAAATGATAGTAAAAACCAAGTGGAAATTCGAGAAGAGGCGTAAACACCAAATCAAAAATTACTGTCAATATATCTACGAGAAGCGCCATCTTAACAACTATATGCCGCACAAAGAGGTGGTGAGTTTTCCATCGTTCCAATTAAACAAGGCAAAATTTGTGAAACCAGATTTCAAGCCACCAGCATTTAAGGTTATCATAAAATAGTTGGCATCTTAGAAGCAGAAAAAAATTACTTTTACACATTCAGACTTTTGGAGAAAAAGCCAAATTTGTTGTGCAATAATTTTGACGAAATTTCTTCCTTCTTAGATCGTACCGAAGATTGTATTGCGTCTAATGCCAAATCAATCGCGCTTTCAAATTAGAATTAACAAGCGTATCGACAATTTCGATTTGATGATTAATAAAGCGGTCAGTAATGAAATGAGGCTATCCAATGAATTAAATACTCGTATATCGCAATGTACTCCTGCAGATACCAGCTCGAGTAAAACCATTGACGAATCGCTAATCGTGAGACTTGAGAAGGAATTGAGAACAACCAGTGATACGTGCCATGATCTAACGAATTTTCTCTTAACTCACAAACCAGCTGTAATTTCAGATCGCGCTAACACTCTGAATCTTCATAAGGAACTCTTTCCTGCCCCAGCAATCTTTCAAATAACAGCCTAACACTATCATCTCAAATAATTACTGCTAATATTGATACCAACTTCAGCAACTCTCACTACAGCAGCAGCAGCAATATTAATCCTCCATGCATCCTTAGAAAAAATATATTTGTAATAATACAACTAATGCCAAGAGAAAATCCTTCAACCAATCTTTAAACTTGAGTTCGAACGTGAAGCAGCAAGAACCAAAGGAGGACACACCAAATCTACCACATGAGTTATCTGTTTTATAGAAGTGTGGTAGTAGAAGAGTCACACAAACGCGAGACAGTCTTACAACGAATGCCATTAATTTAGACATTCTCGAAACTATTGCAAACTGCCAGCTGTTAGCGTGATATGCAGCAACATGAAACAAAAACTTCTAAGGAGTTGTTTAGACAGAGATAAACCTGAAGTAATTGAAGTAATGAAGAGAAGTAAATGTGGGGAAAATCATATATAACAAAATTACTTAATTAGAGATGCATTGTGTAGAAAAAGTTTGGGAAAACAATGCAACTATCATTTGCTTAGAAGAATGGTATGTTAAATGCATCACATCCGCATTGTAATGTCCACCGAAACATTTAATTAAAAAGCAACAAGTTGCAAGATATTTCAAAACCTTGGCAAATAAACTCCTTAAAATGCAAGCAGATGTGGGAATGTTTACAGGAACTAAAACTAGATTACTTATCTGCTATGGCAGACCAACATATTGGCCAATCTATAGACGAATAATTTTCGATTTAACCAACTCTGCGTAACAAAGTATATTGCTAGAACTTATGTTACGACCATGCTACAAAGTATCTTCTGACTAATCACCGATTTCAATAACATTGAGCACGAGAGTCTTAAATTCGGGATCAAATAGATTCTTATCGAACCGACGCACTAAATGAACTCAATTCAATTCTACAGTGACAAGAGAGTGCTCATTCAACATCCCATTTACAATTAAATCTAAAATCGATGAAGCAGTGGAACATATAACAAATACATTATTCAGCAAACAACAAAGGATGCTAATTACAGCAGCTCTATTCAGATGAAAATACACCACCTGTCGCAGAATATTTGGCATCCCCTGGACTTAAATCAAAATTAAATAAAACTATAAAAACTTGAAAGTAGTGCTAATAAAAGAACACGATGAAGGGTTTTAATACTGTCTAAGTAAACTTACAACGACAGAAGCAACAGTGAGTATCACTGTGTAAAGCTACATTAAATCTGGAACGACCATGATTGCATAGCCCAATAGATAAGCTATTTACACCAAACGAGAATAATGGACCCTTGAAATTGCTGCCTGAAGAAGTCGGTTCTTCAGCATTTCAACCACTTAAATATAAATGGCGTGAAGTAAAAACAATGATGAGATTAAAAATAAACCCCAAAAAGACACCTGGTCATGAACCATCATACATTTTCAATTTTGTAATGAAAATTGCATATTTTTCGGAAACTTGGAAAGTTTTGCGGATCATAATGATCTACAAACATGGTAAAGATGAAACAAAAGTAGATTCGCATCGTGAATTGCTTCTTAAAAAACTTAAACCAATATTTCAAGAGTAAAGTATCAAACCGGATTACCAGTTTCGGTTTATGGAAGATCATGGAACAAGTTCATAGGATCATATCAGAAATCAGACAATCATTTGAACAAAAGAAGTACTGCTTAGCAGCGTTTTAAGATATCGCTCAAACTTTCAATAAAGCATGACATAAAGAACTTATACATAAAATCTAGGCGCTGTGCTTAAAATATAATTCTAATGGAATTGGTCCAAATCTGGATTAGCACAAATTCAGCCACTATATTTTTCGGATGGCAATGGACATATCGGATCGGAATATGCGATCATAAGTGCCAACATCATTGGTTTCTAGAACACTTTTTGTCAGAAAATTTTTTATTCAACGGTCGTTGTTGTTCAACGGAATTGGGCCAATTCTCGATAAGCACAAATTCAGCCACTATATTTTTCGGATGGCAATGAACATATCTGATAGGAATATGCAATCAGAAGTGCCAACTTTATTGGTTTCTAGAACATTTTTCATTAGAAAATTGTTCATTCAACGGTTGATGTTGTTCAATGGAATTTGGCCAATTCTGGATTAGCACAAATTCAGTCACTATATTTTTGGTATGGCAATTAACATTCCTGACAGGAATATACTATCTGAATTGCTTACGCCTTGGATTTTAGAACATTTTATTTCTATTGTTTTATTTGTTGTTCAACACAAATATTATTGAACGACATATCTCCGTGTTTTTTAATATAGTATCTTTCAGGGGCTGGTTTGGTTTTCCGCGATTTATGAATGAAAATTTATGAAAATTATATTTCTATGATAAGCACAAATTTCATCAGTTTAGCGGCCTTTAGAAAGTTTTAAAATTAGGCTTAAATTATTTCTGGTTGTTTCTAGAAATCGGGTTTTATTTATTCCGTCTTTTAGGCGAAATTTGAAATTTTCTTTTCCCGTTTTTTTCGGCTCCTGGACTAGCACTAATTTTTTCCCGTGAGCACTAATTAGCACAAATTGGGCTTCATCGGTATGCAAAGTTTCATTTTGAAATTCGAAAGTTTCCCTGCTGCAGTTGCCCACGTCGAAATAGCGAACAATTATATTAATTAACATAAGGTGGATTAAGGAATTAAGGAATGGTGTTTAATTAGCTTGAAAGATTTGAAAACATTTTGTGAGTCTCCGATTATGGGAAAGATTCAAGAATAAAGCTAAAGGCAGTTAAAAGAAAATGTGAATTAGTATTTATTAAGTCGCAACACACTCATCATATTCGTAAAAATAAAGCGACTAAATTTTCTCATATAGTTAAATATACTATAGGAATTTTCCCCTAAATGTTGATCCAATGTTTAAAACGGTACATGCAACATTTAGGCGAATATAACTGAAAATGTACAGCGCAATTTAACCGAGTGAGAGTTTCATGTGTCCAAAGTTATAATTGTTTTAAAAATATTTTTAAAAAAGTTATAAGATAACATATGACATTGACTTTAGCATAAAATGTGAAATATGCGGCCCTTGGATTCGATTATATAAATAGCAAGCATTTAATACTACTTTATAAAAACACTCAGATCATTAGGACGCGACCATAAAAATAAATTTTAAAAATATATATTTATAATTTATAATACGTATACGTAAGAATCAAATTAAATAAAATGTAAATTCCTAAATCAAATTTGGATACTAAATTTGACAATAACATGTTAAGAAACGAGGCTTTGTTCCAATCAATAATGTCAAAAACTAGCTCTGCATCTAAAATGTATGTGAAAATCCCAATGCCGCACTATTTCCAAACATCATGGACGAATTCCAGAAAATCCTCAAATTCTTGTACATGAGAATCCTGATCTAGTTATACACAATAAATTTCACTATAAGTGGTCAACAAATTTCGAAATTAGATCGATATATGACCATTATTGGTTAGGAAATGGCAAAGAACCATCCAACATGGCCAAAATCCGAAACTACACCCAAAATGGATGTAAGAGTTCCAATCCAGCTCTGCAACCTAATTTTGAGCATGATTACTTAAAAATAAAATTGGCCAAGTTCCATTATTTGTTAATAAAGGGCCAAGTTACATTCAGCATAGTCGAATTGCGGAACCTCAAAATTCAAGTAAGAATCCAAATCAAATTCCGCATACCTAATTTTGAATAAGGAATAGCGAAGTTCCAGGGATCCCCTCGATTTCTGATTTTTTCTAAACCAAATCTCAATTTTTTTTCTAGTCAAAATAGTAACGAACTCATTGTACCAAATGTTTTTTATAGTTGCATCCCAAAACATAAATACTGGAAATCACAAATAGCTAAAATTTTTATTCACAAAATCGAATCCAAATAGCCAAAAAACATTAACTTTAATAACTGCGCGCCCAGATTTGGAGTAATTTGGTCTTATTTGGAAAATACTTGAGATTATTATTTTTGGATTATCCTTTTTGGGATATCCCATCTTTATTACGATAATAAGGAAAGGAGGGAAGGGTGGGTTATTTTTATATGAGATTAATTTTTTTGGGATTAGCTGTTAGTATTTTCCTTTTCGGTATAAAAATGTTTACGAGATCGAGGGAATATTGTTAGGTTTGTATTTATGCCAGTGTAATTGTGACTTAAGAACAAAATTAAGAGCAAACCCAATAGAATTTACGTCATACTAATAAAAAATACAGAACGGAGGAGCCAAAATGTATGAATAACCATAGTGTATGAGACAAATGTAAAATTAAGAAATCAAATGTAATAGTTATTGAAAAACTGAGGAAGGAAAAATTTCCGAAATCGATCTTTTAAAAATCAAATATTGAAAAAAAAATTAAGGATCATTAAGGCAATTTTTGATCTCTGCTCGAGAACTAAACCGCAATTCAGAAAGAGACGACTGCATCGACCAGGAAAAGTAATAATCTGAAGGAGCTATGTCTGGTGAATACGGTTGGTGTTTAAGCTGTCGTGTTTAAACATCGCCATTGATAGTTTCACTTAATTCCAGCAAATATACCACATCTTTCTGATCCCACCAGATACAGAGTATAACCTTATTGCAATGAATATCTGATTTGGTTGCAAGGTTCTAGCTTCACCCAAGGTTTCTTGCGTTTGGGATTATCATAATAAATCCATATTTTATCTCCAGTAACTATTCGATGCAAAAATATTTTCTTTGTTGTCTCTGAAGCAGTATTTCTCAAATGGTTTTTCGAGGTATCTTTCTTTTAATTCATGTAGAACCCAATTGCTAAGTTTTTGTAACAGTTGATTGACACGTTACATTTACATTTAGGTATGGCACTACAGTCTTTATACAAATTTAGGTTCAATCTTCTGAAATGTGTGGTCATAGTGAAGCTCTCGTACTTCAAATGGTTTCATTTAACAAATAAATCTTGAACGGCTCTTAGCTGCTAACAGAAATAATAATTTTCGCCATTGTTGACATGTTGTCTACAATCTCTACATTATAACGTCTTTTTTAAATTGTACACGTGTAGAATACTAATTAATGACGCGGTGTGGACAATAAAGTAACTTCTTGAAAATGTCGAAGATTATTCCAAATATACATCATTCCCGAGAAGTTGTATTACATTATTTTATTGCATAGAAATGTGCAGCGGAAACTTATTGTTTGCTTGTAGAAATTTACGAAGAGCATGCTCCTTTGAATATAACGTGCAAAGAATGGTTTCCACAATTTAAAAGTGATGATTTTGGCAATAATTGAAGATGCTGAATTAGAAACGTTACAATCATAATTGGCTGTAGCATTAAATGTTGATTGATCAACTGTTGCAACAAGTTAGCAACTGGATTCCACATGAACTAGAGAAAGAGACATTTGTAAAATACTGCTTCAAAGACAACAAAGAAAAGGTTTTTTGCATCGAATGGTTATTGGAAATTTCAAATGGATTTATTATGAGAACCCCAAAAGCAAAAAATCTTAGGTGAAGCCTGGTAAAGCTGGCCATAAGGTGCTCTGTTTCTGGTAGGATCAGCAAGAAGTGGTATATGAACTGCTGGAATCAGGTGAAACTATCAATAGCGATGTCTACCGATGACAACTAATACGTTTGAAGCGAGCTATAGATGAAAAACGACCAGAATGGGTGGATAGACACAACAAATTAATTTTTCATCTCGAAAATGCAAAACCACTTGTTGTAAACGTTGTGAAAAATTATTTAAAAGAACAGGATTACTACACATTTCAGTCGTCTCTTTCTGAACAGCGGTTCAGTTCTCGCGCGATGATCTAAAATTGGCTTATTGATTGGGTCGTCTCCAAAGACCATAAGATTTCTACAGAGAGGGAATCCGTAAATTGCCTGAAAGATGTTGAAACGTTGTTGCTGCAGATGAAGCGTACTTTCAGTAAATAATTCTTTCATCTTCTAAACAACCAAATGTGTTTTATTTTAATAAAAACGGGCGGAGTCATATTCACACCCAATAATACTCAATACATACACAGAATATATAAAATTAAAATAGCGTTGTAAGTTCAGAATTTTAGGGAATCTCCCTTTTCTTGTTAATATAGGGTTTTCCAAAAAGAGATTTCATTTTGAATAGCCTGATTTTTGGGCAGATGTCATTTTTGAAGCTGTCATCTTTTGACATTTGACAAGTTAAAACTAAGCCATTACAAAAATGGTACGACACACGCTTCAACAACGCATTGAAATTGTTAAAATTCACTACAAAAATTGTGAAAATTTTGCAGTCACAGTTCGCAAAACTAAAGCACTTTTGATTCGTTGTGAAGCACCACCTCGGCCGGAAATAGTGAAACTGGTGAAAGAATTTGTGCTGTTGGGACAAGTTAGTGATGTGAAGAATCGAAACCGTGTGCGTCACTCAAGCACAACTGAGAATATTGCTGCTGTAGTCCGTAGCGTTGACAAAAACCCAGGTTTGTCGATTCTTCGTCGATCTTTAGAATTAGATATGATTAATGATTTTTTATGGCCGGAATTGGAAGATATTGATGTGAACGACGTGAATTTTCAGCAAGACGACGCTTCGTGCCAAACAAGCAACGAAGCAATCGCAGTTTAGCAAGAAAAGTTTTCTGACCGTGTTATTTCTCGAAGAGGTGATTACAATTGGCCGCCGAGATCTTGTGATTTAACACCTTTAGACTTGTTTATTTTCGGCCACGTGAAAGATAGCGTAGACCTTAATGCCAATGCTCCACAATCGATTCAATACCTTGGAAAGATGGAATTCGTTAAGTTATCGAGGACATATGGTGCTGCAAGCGTAGCCTTGGCGCCTATTTGGCTGATATCGTTTTCAAATATTAATGGCATACCTTCCTCTTTACAATGAAATAAACATTCATTGATTTCTCTTGAAAAATACTCGTTTTTTAAATATCAAAATGAAACCTCTTATTGGAAAACCCTTTACAATTTGTTTTTTCGATTATATCTCTCAATCTGTGTAGTAAGATCAATGTGGTTTGTCGTGCTGGTGCAACGTTTATTGCGATATTAAAATATATTTTTAAAACTAATAAGTGTTTTGTTATAATTATTGGTTTGTACACAATAAAAATGTTAGAAAATGTAAGAAAAGCAAATCAAAAACGTAACAAGAAAGGAATTTGGAAACAAAAAATTGAATAAGATCAAGAGTCATCTACATCTGTAAATAAAATTTATGAGTTGAATGAAACAAACATAAGAACAATTAAGCGAAACGAAACTGCAATTAGGCAGTATGTAGCTTCTGTAATCAAAACGAGTGCGAAAACAGCATCACTAGAAAAAATTGAAAATGCGCGCTTCAATTAAAGAAAGAAGATCACAAACACAAAAGAGTGGTAATAGATGGTAATACCGCATCAACAACCAAATTAAAGAGCAACAGCGTAGTAAATCAACTCAAGTCGGAAGGGTAGCGGGTTTTTTAGAAAGTCACTCACTACATAACAAAAGAGAGGCGAAATTGCATCTGCAGATAACGCGAGCACTAGAGATTTTCTTTCAAAAATAGAAAAAATAATCAATGAAGAGGAATACATATCAGATCAAGTTATCAATGTTTGCGGAATGGTTCCATAATTTGTTTATTCCTGAAGTAAGACAATATTGGAAGACCAACGAGCTACCGCTTTAAGCCATATTGATTATTACAACGTACCCACAAGATTTGATGCATTCAAATGTCAAAATTGTATTTTTACCTCCTAATATAACCTGCTTAATATAACCACCTGATCAAGGTATCATAGCGACTTTCAATTCCTACTACGTAAACCGTATGTTTCAGAATATTCTAGATGCAATGGATAATGATAAGATGCCTATTTAACTGAATTGGCATTAGTAGGCAAAAAACCGTCCCAACAAAAGGTCAACAAAAATCATATAATAAAAGAATAAACCGTAAAACTAAAAAAGAATTATGGCGTGCGAATTCATAACCTGAACTTAAATATCAATTCCTCTGATTGGGAAAACAAATTTTGCGGATGTGGGTGAAACCTACAATGCAACCATTTTCGTCGCTTCTAACGACAGGCACTGGTTGCTGTGGTAGAATTAAAGGCGAACCCTCCAGCCACAGGTGTAAACCCCAAATTTTTGCCAACTTTGACACATCGAAGTTCGCACAGAATATTTGACTTACATACGAGTATATAGCTTTGGAACGTGAAGTACGAATACTCAAAAAGCAATAATAATGATTTGGGTGTACTTGAAACTGCGTGTTGTTTCTAAACCTGTCTATCAAGAAATTCACTTTCTTTAATTTAATTGCAAATAGATCAATTTCCCGCAAAAAGTAAATTTAATTACATCCCCGATAATTAAATATAAATATTCAAACATGCAAATATCGATTGAGTGCGATATCAGCCGCAAGTCGCTGATTGATTGATTGCATGATTGATTAGAACCATTTCGAATTTTATTTTATTCGTATTTGTGTATATTGATTACTATTTATTTGTGCATCCATATCAAATATAGATAAGATATTAGATATAGCTGTCAAGTATACAAAAAAGATAAATTAACCAAAAATTAGCTTTGTCAACAAATCGCGGCCGGGCATATAATCATAAATTAATAAAGTTCGAGCGCACGGCAAAAAAATTCTCCGTTGTCGTCGCGCATAAAACATAACATAATTTTTATGATTTTTTGTATCTTAATTTTTATGATTAGGCTGCTAATTTGATGAATTTTTCGTGTATACGCTTTTTGTTAAATTTTAATGGATGTTGTTGGCAGTTGGAACGCGCACAGAACATCTAAATATGTAAATTTATATATCTACCAAGCGAATCCCATTAAAACGTTAAGATCTAAGTCCTGAAGATGTTTAAAAAATACAAATTTTAAAGTTAAGCATTCGGGATGAACAAAATAAAAATTATGTTATCGCTGTATACAAAAATTATTCATTAAAAAACTTCAACAATTTTATGGTTTTCTGTTTAATGAAATCCGAAAAGCCGTACAACATTTTTCGGTTCTACCTCTGTGATAAATCCCAAAAGAGGGTGTTGCATATTAGATGGACACGTGTATTAGAAGTTACACAAAATCGATTGAGTATAAAATATTTACATATAGGGAGCCAACGCTTCGTTTACTGCAACGAGGACAAAACTAATTATTGAATCTCTCCAAGAAGTATTGTGACATATCCATATAACCTTACTCAAAAGCAATTTATTTTCCTATTTCAATACAAATGTTTTCACCTTTCAAGAACTAACATATGTGTATGTTTTGTATGGCTGCTCGCTTAGAAAACAATAAACGAAAATTACTCAGAATGGAATTTTTCCCGCGTCCTCGTCAGGAAAAGCGAACTTTTGTAATTAAAAATCGGGAACCGATAAATTTAATCCACTCACACCAATTGTAATCGAATTACAAAATTTGAAAAAGTTCCCGCTTGTTTTTTTTTAAATTACAGTTAAAGTTTTGTATCAAAGTGACATCCCTTAATATTAACAACCCCTGATTATAAAAATGTGTTACTGTCGTTCGTACATAGGAGAAATATTTTGCTACAACAATCTTGAAAATGTTAAGAATTTTTCTTTAATTTCCCATTTCCCATTTTCCATTTCTATTTATTTTTCTTGAGTTGTTGTTTTATTTATGTATATGGAATATCAATTTCATCTTTGTATGACACTGCCTTGACGACACGCAACAAGCAAACAATAAATAATTTTATGAACTGATCAAAGGAAAATATGTACACCAAGAGTACTAAACAAATCGATAAAATTGGAAAACAATTTCGATCATATTTGCCTTGTGAAAATTGGAAAAATTTTAGGATATAGCAAAATGCAAAATGTGATTGTTATACATGATGTAATTGCGGATGGTAGCAAAATACGGTAAATTTAAGTTGGACTTTTTATGTATCGAAATGGTAAGTATTCCCTAAGCAGCCATATAACATACACACATACATAAAATCACATTGCATTCGATTGTGTCGACATATTCTAATCATCAAATTTTTTATATTCGTACGAGTTTATTACGGTTGTATATGAGTAGAATAGTTTGCTTCGACACAATTCTATATTGAATTCGATTGCTTCTGGTTTGATAATCATCACGTTTCGATTAGATGTATACCTTTCTGAATAACTTTAATACGTGACAGACCTAATTTAATTCATACGTAAAATAACAAAACATAAAATTTTTAATTTCTACTGAGGTAGCAGCAACAACCATTTGGGTGGATAAGCGATCTAACGGTTCCACGGAAAATGACTATTCAACGAAACGTTAATTCACCGATAAAACATTTCACCGAAAACGACAGTTTACCGAAAACTATAATTTACTAAAAATATTTCAAACGTGCAAAATTCAGCAGAGGAACTGCATTATCGACATTATATACATTGGTAGAAAAGGTCAGAATACATTTTTTGTTGTCTTTGACCGTTTTCTGCAGAAAAACTATATTATCGACGTATTTTAAATAGTAGACAAATTGACTACCTTTTGGTAGAGGAATAGAAAAATTCTCCGGCCTTAGGGTTTAAAAGGTTCCCAAATTTAGCTAAGTTTTGGACTTCTATATCTATCTACCGAGCGAGTATGACGACCCACTGATCGTGGGAATTCCCGCTATTTAATTTTGAGTGCGCGTTTTATGATATATTCCAAATTTGAGCAACGAAAATTAGTCTGCAATGGACACTTCTATTAAAATGTTCACCGATTTGTCTTTGCCGGTAGTTTATGTACCTTGTTGGCCAATTTATGACGAAACATAGTTCTATCCTATCCGAATGTTAAAAAGAGAAGGTTTTTAGTAAGTGCGAGTACCACACACTGTGCATAACGTATTTTCCTCCTCTATAAAAAAAATATTATAACTAATTAAATGGAAGGATGAATATGCTGTGCCCCATACACGATATTCTTTTAAGATACAAATGCACATAGATCTCGAATAAACTTATTATAAACTTAATCTTAAACTTAAACTTATTACACTTATTATTGTTTTATTATTATTTAATCTTTGCAGTCTGTTCTGGGGCCGAAGCACTTCCAAATATTTCGCAGTTCGGAATGGGACCGATTGCATCATTAACTGCACATTGCATAGCTCCATGCCAGCCAGCCCATACTGCCATGGAAGATGGGTCGGCCCATGAGTTTTGCACTCCAACAGGGGGTCATAGTTGTGTTTAATTTCTTGACAGATCGTAATCTGATGAAAATTACCTTTTAAATCCTGCGCCTCTCGTGATTCAAACCCGGTACCTCCCGATCTACACGCCGAAGCTTTAACCACTGTGCCGTGGCCAGTAATAAACCACACTTTGGTAGAACTGTTTCGCATAATTCAAATCATTATTCTGTTTAAATTTCAGAAAACGAGCAAGGTTAACCCTTGTTGAAAATTTAATAATTAAATTTATTTAAATCATTTAATTCTTTGCCGTACTGGAAGGCCCTTGTTGGATGAACATTTTGTCTTAATTTGTTTAAAATTTTTATCGGTTTTTGTCAATGCTAAACTTTTCAACATCATTGCAAAAATTGAAAATCTCTAATGAAAGCTGCCACTTCCGATACACAGATGTCCAACAAAATTCGCAAGGATCTCCAAATTTCGCGTGGACGGTAGAGGAGAAATTTTTGAATTTGTCTAACTTCAACTAATTCATATTAGCTTTCACATTTTAATTTATTTGTCTATGATGCCACATAAAGTATGGCCTGATTTTTGGCACATTGGTAGTGTCACAACTCAAATTCATTGCCCGCTAATACGAAAAATTATAAACTTGGATTCCAGGAATTTTCGAATTTTTCTAACTTCAACCAAACGGAATTCCCACGATCAGCGGGTCGTCATACTCGATCGATAGTTATAGCTATAGGAGTCCAGATGTTATCTAAGTCAACTAATTTGCGGGCCTTGGAAACCCTAAGGCTGGAGAATTTTTCTACTTTCTACTTCTAATTTATTATTAAAACGGTCCTTGTGCTTATGTGAATGCATTTTTATAGTAAACAATTGAAATTTACTCGAGTTTCGGCCGAAAACATGCTTACCTAAAGAATATTGAGTCAATTTTTCTACGACTAGTCAATTTTTCTACTAATTCTACGAATTTTTCTGCTAACTTCGGTAGCATCTGTAACGTACGGTTTTATAATAAAAGTTGCAGCTGCTGATTTCGTTTTATTTGCTTCACCAAGAACAAAATAAAAAATAATTAAAAATGTTTACGGAGGATTGCCCGTTGAGGAATAATTGTGCAGTGTTCCTTGTAGTTGAAAAAACAAGCCGCTACATCACTCCGTCTTCAGTGAGAGGCCCTCTTTGAGGATTTTATGGTCACCAGCGATTGTGGATTGAGTTTGGGAATTGTTGATCATGTATGTTGTTTACCAGCGAAAATCAATTCATAATAGATAATGTGTCATGTATGATCGACATAAGAAATGTAATTTATTTCTTAATTTAGAAAAATAATGCCTACCAGTGAGTGTGGTTGGAGTTTTAAGTTTTGTATTCGAGTTCGATGAGGTATATACGAGTATGTTACTCGAAAATGCGGAGTTTTCTTTAATCGAGACGTATTTCGGAAAAATTTCTCTTCCGGTGAACTCATGACTTACGTGTGGCATTGTTGGGAGCGATGTATTTTAAATTTTGGAGAATTTAGCAAGCTTGTTTTGAATGAATTTACTTCAAGTTCGCATAAGGTAAATGCAGGCGTGTCGCAAGGAACACCCTTATCCTTGTGAATGATGGACAATTTTATCATCAGAAGATGGGAAAAATAAAAATTTCACCCATATAACCCCATCAGACTGACCCCGAACCTACAATCAAAATCTAGCTATGGTCATAGGCTATCGAATCGGCCTAGTCAGATTGGTGTCCATGTTGCAAAATCTCGAATGATGGACGACTTTGCTTGATAAACAATAAATTTCTTTATCGACATTTTTTGGCTGTATAAAACAGATATGGCTTTTCACAACTACAACCTCACCAGATTTACCCCTAACCTATGAACAAAAACTACCTATGGTCGCGGCCCATCGAATTGACGTAGTCAGATCGGTGTATGTCTGGCATAGTCTTGAATGGCAAACCACTTTAACGACAATTATGAACCATTTAAATCTTGATAATATTTAAACTTCTTTAACGGCAGTTTTCGGCTGTATGGAACAGATATAGCATTATTTTATTACTATACTTTCTCAATTTATTACCCATACAAATGTCTTTAAATGAGACTTTTTCAATTATAATACTTTTAACGTTAAGTCATAATAAATTTTTGAAAGTTGGCCGTATGCTGCTTTATACACATGAAACAATAAATTAATATCGGTTAAATTGCAAATTGTATTTGTTGTTTGTTATGATACAAATGTTTTCGGCTGGCTAAGTAGGTTAGTCACTTTCGACTACGATATTTCAATTTAATATATAGTTTGTTTAACTTTCGGCTGAAGTAGTCAAGAAACTATCTGCATTATCGATTTTTTCACTTTCGGTCGGCAACTTTCGGTTAACTTTAACAAGGTAACCACCCCTCTATATCAGGCCACAAGTATGAGAAAGTGGTCAAACTTCTCTACTAGTTCAGTTGGTCATCCCTCTCATCGAAACTCATGCGTTTGGGAACGGGCAAATAGTTTATGGTAGTTTAGTACGCGATTAAATAGTTCAAGTCTAAACGGTTTGAGCATTAATCAAAACCACCTCTCTATATCAGGCCACAATTATGAGAAATTTCTCAAACTTTTCAGTACATCAAAACCGATTATCTATGTCATGCCACGGATGTGCTAAATTTTTAAAACTTGCCAGGTAAATAATTTGATCATGATACGCATTCAAATATATCCATTCGTGGACGGCTAAATTGGATTGTAGTGTAACAGCGATTAAATTGATCGGATATGAATAGATTGAATTGTAACTCGGTGTCACATAAACAAAGTTATATTGCAATTTTTACCATAAAATATTTTCAATGATTTTTGTTATTATGATGACGACACATTCAATCTACAAAAAAATTTGTAAGGTTTAGTAAATACTTCCATCGCCTAAATACACGAATGAAGTTTTTGCTAAAACATTACTAAAAAAATGACGTCACTTAGTAAAATTTAGTAAAATGTTCATTACCATTCTATTCGTCTGTGCTGTATAGAGGACACACATTCGGTCTGCTGAACACCAAACACTAACACACAGACACACCACAGAGAGATTGTTTTAAAAACCACTTTTTCCACTTCGGCGATATAGCGAATGGAAAAACTGCAAAAATATCGAGGTCAAAATTTTTCATGATTACCCAACTTTATATTACAACATAAAAGAAAGTGATAATATTCTCCAGTTTCTACTAATTGTTTACATACTCTACCAATTAACGACCCTGCCTACGCACAGATCAAATATCTACCCTATTTTCAACGCCAACATCTAGATAATTATAGACGCATAACTAGCATAATTAGTTAAAAATTTACTGAGTTTGGGGTCATTTAAAATTACAAGAGTTTATATCGTAAAGGTCAATTAATTTGACAATTTAAAGGAAACTTTAGAGAGTAGCGCAAACTACCATTTTCCGCTAGAATTTAAATTAAATAATTTAACTGCATTTCACTTACATTGAAGAAGACTACAAAAATTTAATTTTGATGACATAATAGAACTGACCAAAATTAATGCTTCGAAATCATTACGCAAAATTATATCGAATTATGGATTCTCAAGCCATTGTTGGCGGCAATCAGCTGCTCGGTGAATGTGTTCATAATAATTAAAAATTTCTTGTAATATCCACTGCTCGCTCTATAAATTATCATTTTGGAAGAGCTTTGTAGATTATTTACTGCCATAACTAGTTCCTCCTGTAATTTTGTTCGTCCGTGCAAAGATATACCATGCACAGTCTTTAATGATAATAAATAATCGGTTTGATCAGCCGTTATCACATACTTGGTCAACTCGATTATTCGAATGTCGTCGTCTATAAAAGTCGCTTTATTGAACAAATATCAACATTCCGCATGGCTTTTACCCATTATTCATGACTTAATTGCCACACATACATTACATATTAAGGGAATGGTCTGCAATATTTTCCGCTTAGTTTGGGTTGAATTGTGTAACAAAAAACTTTCTACAGAACTTTTTATTTTATTTTTCACCACAAATGGCAAATTTATTATGTACAGAGGGAGCTATACATGTACGTACCTATCTATAGGACTCGTATATCCATATCGAACTGTTCAAATATAAATATTTATAATCGACTTCAGAAAAAAATAAGAAAACATGTGTACTCTGTCTGTGTATGTAGAGAATTTGGGGTGGTGGTTTGGATAAAATAATTTGGGGATGAACAACTTTTACTTTTAATGTTAGAGATTTTTGATATTTTTTTGATTTTTCGTTCGTAGTCTATTTTCGTCTTTTGAGTATGGTGCGCTGTATCGGAAGAAATCATTACACACCATCCGAAATGTATACATATAAATTATACAGATTTCAAGAAAAATTGATGTCTTGGTACATAATGATGATACAATGATTATAAACGAGGAGTATATATTTTGAATCTGGGGGTATGGCGGTTGACCGGGCGATGGGTGGTGTCACCCAATATATTATTATCTTTGATAAAAAGAAATCAACATTAATGAAATATTTATTAAATCGAAATCACAAAAATTATATTTTATGAACAGATAATACTGATAAAATGACTTGGACTTTGTATCTACACTCGTATTACGTGATAAGGGTGTAATTTTGCGAAATATATAGATTCGTCCTTGATGACATATTGTAATTATAAAAAATGTATTGGAATCGCGAACAACACATTTTTTATGATGCCGCCAGACGATGAAAACTATTCAATGCGGGACATTAATTCAATTATAAAATGTAATGTGTTAATAGTCGTAAAATCGCGGAAAATTTATTATATCGTCCAATTTTTATGATGTGATCACGCTTTCCACATGCATATAGACATATACTATTATGGTATTGTTACAGAAATTGAAATTATTACTGCTCCAATCAACAATTACGTATAATTTATATTTCCACGATTACAATCATGACTGTTCCGATAAAGCTTCTCTCTTGCATTACGTCAATGTCGTAAAAACTTAATCCATTAAAGCTTATATACATGCCATAATTAGATTTACACATAATATTATAGACATACCAATAGTGGTGTAGACAAAATAACATTGTTTTATGAGCCACTCTTTATGAATACCAAATAGAGCTGAGGACGCGTTCTCAATGCCAACAACAATACCAAATTACATTATTTTTCATTTTCCCGTTACCAGAAAAACGTCACGTTCGTCTTAGTTTTCGAAACCAAAAAAGAAGAATAAATTTAATAACTCTACACAAATTAATGTGTATAAAGTATACACATATTACATACACATACATCATCACATAATAGCGCATAAAAAATAATAAAGATTTCACACGTTCGGAATTAACTCACTGACTAACAGCTCCTATGCTGCTGCAAATCATTTACCGTTTTCTCTAATTCTTTTCATTCCAGATTTCAATTAACTCAGTATGGAAAACTGCACACTCACCATAATATATTCAACATAGATAAATAACGTATTTCATGATTTTATGTTAAATTATGTTGTCACACTACTACAACTACAGTAATATTTTCTGCTCGTATCTGGAGTCACGATAATAATTACGGTAAGTGGATTTTCAGAATATCATTATTTTGTACGTTGCCAAATATTTTTTTGCATCCTTCGGAATAATGTGTGTTGTCTTTGGAGAGATACATGTCACGGAAACTATGTATGTGGAGAGGATATGAAGGGGATTATAGATACACTGGAAATATGCTTCTCTTATATAGATCAGCAGTGTATTTGGAATATTGATTGAAATATTAAGGCGAACTTTTTTAGTGACATTGAATCGATATCGTAGGGATTATGGTACAATAACTATTCAATGATTTAACTGTTTACGTCTTCTTTCATAAGAATTATATAATTTTTTATTTTGTGTTTTGCTCTAAACCCAAATATGGTATGGTAATGAGTATGGTATTAGAGCAAATATTGTACTACCGGAAATACGGTGAAGGAAAAGCAATTTGAACTACAATTCTTGAAATTTTGCTATCGTAGCGAACGACTTGTGACACTAAGCATTTTGGTGAGAGAACACTTTTTCATTTGCATTTGGGGAAGTTTTCTGCAATTTATTCATTCAAGCCTTTCCTTCAAGCTTCCTTTTGCTTTATCGGACATACCGCACATACTGACGCAGAAATTCATATTTATTACAGTTAAACAGTTCCAAACAGCGCTTGGCAAGATTAGAATTGACTTTCAAGTCCAACGGTTGATCTGTTTTTCTGTTTTCAAATTATTTTAAATTCTAAATCTTAATTGGCAATGAAAGGATTTTCTTGAGAAAAACTGAATACACAACATAAAATGTCCCATGGCTGACTTAAGATTAACTACCACAGATGAAAGATCTCACAATGACTTAACAACCCAATAACTAGAGCATCAAAGGATGTGAGCCATATTGTAAATCACTAAGGGTCATTCTACTAATTATCAAATATGGGCATAAATAACATTAAAAATCTGCACCATGAATATTATTCCAAGGAATAATAAGGACCCACCACTCCGTAAAGCCGGCGTTACCATTCATGAGTTACATAAGCATATTTTTCTTACACATTTGTTTTTATTAAAATTGTACAGCTCACACCAACCTGCATATCTCATTATGAATAAGCAATTATTGCTCAAAATGTACTGAACAAGATCGGCACCCACTTTGAACGGAGATTTCTCATGAACAAAATGTTAATGCAAAATAGTGTGTACACCGCCTTTTTATGTGTTTGAATGGTCAGCTATATCCACAGCTTAACTTCTTCCAAAACGTTTTTGTGTGTATTTTTTTATCTTTTTTTAAATAACTGCCGCAATCAGGGCGTCCATCATTATCGGTATTTGTACGACCACGTATAAACTAGGCATACGAACGTTCGACAAAAACTGACATGAATAACAAGATATCACGGAGATTGCACCACAATGAAACCATATAGGAATCACTCCTACGGGTTTAACTTATCAAACGAAGCATGTTTCGTTCCAATGTAGATTGGCTCAGTACGTCTTTTGAACAAACTTCGCATTGGTTCCGTGATATCTTGTTATTGTGAGAATAAATGAGATTCACTCCAAAATTATAAGGAACCAATGACAAGTTCTCAGTTCTCTCATTATATACTCGCACATCAACCATCCGATTCGTTCTAAAAGTCATACTACAACATTTACTCGAATTTAACCTCAAATTCAATTCACTCAAACATTCGGTTACCTGATTCACACATTCTTGAGCCCGACTCAAGGCCTCCTCAATGGTCCTCCCTTTGTCCATCAGGACAAAGTCAGCTGCAAATTGCAAAATGATTTTGCCCGAGGAGTTACACTTATGTATATCGAGCTCGTGTACAGGTTGGAGGGAGTCGGTGAGATTACTGCCTTGGGGGAAGCCCAAAGTCACCGCTCCTTCTTACCTATACCCTCTACCACACAAAACTAACTTTCTCTCATTCATGGACTCATACAACCATTTGCGAATTTTCCAAGGAAACCCCAATTCCATAAAGATCTGATAAATTTCCGCTGGAACCACGTAATCATATGCCCTTTCTATATCCAAAAATACCACCACAACATACTTATTTTCCTTTTGTACTTCCCACACAAACTTTTCTACACATTCATTAGCAGAGTGGTTGTGACGAAACCCAAAGGTGGTTTCCGGCAACAAATTTCCCTCATTCACAAATTTATCTATACGACCTTTCATCATGCCATTCACAATTTTAACAAATACATTCAACATATACATATTCCCCTGTAATTTGTTGCGAGATTGTTATCCCGATCCCTTTTAGGAATAGGTACCACTCTGCTTTCCTTCCATTTTTCCGGTATCTGAATACTCATCCATACGTGTTTGAGAATTCGAAGCAAGGCCGCTTTGACTTCGAATTCTAATCTACCAATAATTTTATAACTCACTCTGTTAGTTCCGGGGGTAGTAGATTTGGATATTTCTAAAACCCCTCGAAACTCTTCCCATTCAAACTCCTTACACATATCGTTCATAAATTCATTTTCATTATCGGGTGACAAAACTTCATATCTATCGCTCAAATTGTTACGTACGTCCGTAATCATTTGTAAAAAGACACCTCCACTCTCTCTGTCATCTAACACTGCATTTCTGCCTTGCGCTCGATATCCTCTCATTCTATTAAATTTATCCCATACATCCTTAGTTGTGGTTCTATGTGTCATTTTGGACACATAGTCCCGCCAACTTTTCATCTTCGCTCTACGAATAGCTTTTTCAATCTTGCATTCATCCTTCCATAATTCCATAATCCATCAATTTTCCCCAAATTTTCTTAGTAGTCTCAGTATGACCTAGGCTATTAGAAAAACAACCGAAAGTATTGGTTACTAGTGGAAGTTTTTGAGATATCGGCCAAAAACTGATATGAAATTGATAAAAAAATTTAAATTTTCAAAAGGATTGGTTATGAAATGGCCTAGTTCAGTCCAGCATGAACAGATCCTAGAATTTTGTCCTAAGTTTTGGACCCCTGATCAATACTTTTATCCCAATTTCATCGTCATTCTTTTAGAATGGCGGAAAGACGGAATATTGTTAAATTTCAAGATTTGATTAACCGAGTTCCTTTACTTCGGAGATCAATCAATTTGTCATTTTAAGGATCACTTTTAATATTTTATTCCGCTGGGATGTTTTATTTAGTGAGAAAAGAGATACAAAATGAATAAAAGTTTCCGCTGGTAATTATATAACAAAATAAATTCTCTTTTGTGATTGTGCTTCCACTTGCGGCGAGTAGCGAAATCTCTTATTTTCCGCTGAGAAATTTCCACTATCTTATACAGCATGTTTATAAAACCCTCTACTCGGCAGTGAATTCGCCGTTCCACAGTTTTATTCTTTCCTCGTTTCCTGCCCCTTCACCTACAAACTAATTGTGTGGCGTAGAAATTGTTAATTTTTTTTCGGCAACATTTTTTTTGGTTCATAAATCAAAACACAAATAAGTTTACTCACATACATATAGGCAATGAGACGCGCAAAGAAGTCAAATGTGGGCGTCGATTGATTTTTTGAAGTGATGGAATCACGACGCAAGAGTTACAGTGTGGAGAGGCTCAATAAATAATATTTGAGCAATCAGAAAGTTATTTTAAATTGTTTAGTGAACAAATGAAATAATAGACAACAATTTTATTTATTTTATTTCTGCTGAATGGCTAAAAAGATATGTCAACGGCCGATTAAAATTTGTGTTGAAATTGACAAATGTTAATTTAGCTAGCAAATTTTAAACAAATATGATCTATGGTTTATTATCGCCCTCGATTGCAGGGTAAATAGAGTGATTCCTGTTATTCAAGAGTCCCAAATGGTGGTGACCAGACAATAAATTACGACTGGGTGTTTTTAATGTGTCATGTATCATATGTATGTTTTCTAAATATCTCAAGCCATATAGTTGTAGGTTTTTACCGATCCATGTCTGAAATTTAGGCAAAAACTCAGTGTGAGGCATACAGCCAAAATTACTGACTGAGCTGAATTTCTTCTAGGTTGTACTAGTGTTTATGGTTGTTACTGTATCCATAAAACTTACGGGGGGTAATATTTAGTCCTAAATTGCGTACTAAATTGTTAATTATCCTGCATCAATAATAAAAATTCAATAATTTAGTCGACAAAAAATTGTAACAGGCACAAAGTATTAAAAATTCTAAACGTTAATTTCAGACTAAATACAATTTTTTTTAAACAGCCGCATAAGGTCATAAATAAATGTTCGTTCATTTTGCACACCATCTCTATAAAACTGATAGAAACAAAGCAGACCACATATACTTTGCTGTCATATACTAGCTACCAATTTGGCCAAATTAAAAAATCTGGAGGTGATTGAACTAAAAGAGTTTGTTTTATTTAATGAACTGACAAATATTTTTTTCAAGCATAAATTAATTTAAAAGTTCAGTAGATGTCAAAATATTAAAGAAAAACAATAAATTGATTCTATAGCAGCTAATGTACTTACTTACCGACCAAACGGTACAGTGGTTAAAGCTTTGGCGTTTGGATCGGGAGGTACCGGGTTCGAATCCCGATAGGGGTAGGATGCAAAAGGGATTTTTCATCATCTGATTACAATCGGTGATGAAAATGAATACAACATGACCCCCTGTCGGAGCGCACTACTTATGGGCCGACCCATCTTCCATGTCAGTACTATAGGCTGGCATGGAGCTATGCAATGTGCAGATGGTTCTACGTAAATCGGACCTATAGCCGTACGTCCTCGATTTGGCAAGCAATGCGTAAGGTAGGACGGGAAAAGCGAACCGCGAAAGAGTTGGTATAGTGCTTCGGCCCCAGACAGATGGCATAGATTAAAACATAAAAATGTATTTCCTCCCTTAAAAATTAGTTTATTAAATGTGAACCAGATACATTTGGGATGAAATCGAATTGTATGATGAAATTGAATGCTAGATTAAATCGTCCATAAGGGCCAGATGAAAAATACATACATATATGAATTCATTTTCATCGCCCCTCAAATATATGTAGTATGTTGTCCAGGTTAACCATGAACTAACTATAATGGCCTGTTTAACAGCAACTGTTGTAAAATCGCGTTATCTTATACGAAATGAGAATAAGTTTTTGTGAGCATATGAGCCGGTTCATATACTAACGAATAATTCATGTGATTTAGAACAATTACCTTATACCTGAACAGCAACTTTTCAGATACTGTTAAAGTTAGCCGCAAGTTTCCAGCCGAAAGTGAAAAAATCGATAATACAGATTGTGCCTCGACTACTTCAGCCGAAAATTAAAAAAATTATGTATTGAATTGAAATCCCAGCCGAAAGTAACTAACCAACAAAATCAGCCGAAAATAAGTATACATTCGTAAAAACTACAATTAAAACTAAAATACCGATATTAATTTACAAAGTTTCTCATGCATATAATATGGATATAAAGTATATGGATATGGTCAAACTTCAAAAATATATAAAACCTTTAAGTTTAAAATGTTATGTCTGGAAAAGGTCTTATTTGAATCGGTTTGTCGATGGTTATCGCTGGAAAATTTTCCTTTTCAAGTTTCATGTTGGGAGTTCGGGAAAATTGAGGGGAGTGAAATACACGTGCAAATTTCAAAAATTTGTAGAAACTTGTATTTCACTCCCCTCAATTTTCCCGAACTCCCAACATGAAACTTGACCTGGAAAATTTTCCAGCGATAACCATCGACAAACCGATTCAAATAAGACCTTTTCCAGACATAACACTTTAAACGTTAAGTTCCTACAAATTTTTGAAATTTGCACGTGTATTTCACTCACCTCAATTTTCCCAAACTCCCAATATGAAACTTGACCTGGAAAATTTTCCAGCGATAACCATCGACAAACCGATTCAAATAAGACCTTTTCCAGACATACCACTTTAAACGTTAAGTTTCTACAAATTTTTGAAATTTGCACGTGTATTTCACTCCCCTCAATTTTCCCAAACTCCCAATATGAAACTTGACCTGGAAAATTTCCAACGATAACCATCGACAAACCGATTCAAA
This sequence comes from Nephrotoma guestfalica, assembly GCA_963691935.1. Lineage (NCBI taxonomy): Eukaryota > Metazoa > Arthropoda > Insecta > Diptera > Tipulidae > Nephrotoma > Nephrotoma guestfalica. Next base: position 288,096,181 of record OY829914.1, on the reverse strand, counting down.
TAAGACCTTTTCCAAACATAACACTTTAAACGTTAAGTTTCTACAAATTTTTGAAATTTGCACGTGTATTTCACTCCCCTCAATTTTCCCAAACTCCCAACATGAAACTTGACCTGGAAAATTTTCCAGCGATAACCATCGACAAACCGATTCAAATAAGATCTTTTCCAGACATAACACTTTAAACGTTAAGTTTCTACAAATTTTTGAAATTTGCACGTGTATTTCACTCCCCTCAATTTTCCCAAACTCCCAACAAGAAACTTGACCTTGAAAATTTTCCAGCGATAACCATCGACAAACCGATTCAAATAAGACCTTTCCCAGACATAACACTTTAAACGTAAAGTTTCTACAAATTTTTGAAATTTGCACGTGTATGTCACTCCCCTCAATTTTCCCAAACTCCCAACATGAAACTTGACCTGGAAAATTTTCCAGCGATAACCATCAACAAACCGATTCAAATAAGACCTTTTCCAGACATAACATTTTAAACTTAAAGGTTTTATACATTTTTGAAGTTTGACCATATCCATATACTTTATATCCATAATCTTTATATCCATGAGAAACTTTGTAAATTAATATCGGTATTTTAGTTTTAATTGTAGTTTTTTACGAATGTATACTTATTTTCGGCTGATTTTGTTGGTTAGTTACTTTCGGCTGGAATTTCAATTCAATACATAATTTTTTTAATTTTCGACTGAAGTAGTCGAGACACAATCTGTATTATCGATTTTTTCACTTTCGGCTAACTTTAACAGGCTACTGCTAACTGGCTAACGTAAAATAAAGAAAAAACAATGAGAAAATTTTGTTTTTAATATCATTTCCTAAAATGATCCAGCGACAAAAAAGTCACTGTCATCTGCGCACTAGATTACGTGTCGACAACCACGCAGATTACATTGCGTAATTTATCTCGCCAAACCCTGTTTGTGATGTATTAAAACGGCTTTTTGAAACATTGATGATTGCTTGATTCCCGTTAGTACTAGTAGGTAGAGAATCTCGGGCCACCAGATATATGGGGAGGCGTTTATGAAGGCTGAATTGTTTTATACTGTTCGTCCAGCGTATCAGTTCACAAACACTGTTTATTTTAGCGCTATTCAATCGTGCAGAATTTGATTCAGGAAAACAATTAAACCACAAATTAAATTAAATTTTCATTTTATAACTGATTGGAGTACTTTACCACAGTTCAAAATCTGAAATCACACAGTGTATAAAATCAACGCGATGTTCTGTACTCAAACATTCAGTTGCTACAATACGTGGTAAAATACCAAATTTGATAATTTTGAATGCATGAACTTTAAACGAATCGAAATCATTGACAATAGACAATTTGACGATTGTACCTAAAATAAAACCTGAATTCACATATTTAGCCATTATTCGTCGGTGTAGAATTTTTTTTGTTCTGGTATAAATGTTCATTCAGCTGAATTACAATAGAAAACAAAGAGAAAATAATCCTAAACCACATTCATCAGCTGAATTGATCCGTATTACGAAGAGCCCAGAAATATAAAATTGTTTTTGTAACTTCATTATAACAAAACATAGGCATCATCACTTTTTTTTTTTTTGAAAGCAAAGTTTCTGGCATATCGCCACAGACAATTCGATATGTACCTAAAATAGTGTCGCTCAAATAACTTATTTCATAGTGATTCCAATAATTCTCTATTCATAGCGTAAATAGTGTGCACCCCTTTATTACTCACCCTCTCATATTTAATATGTATACTAAGTACGCGTATAACAGATGCCGTCAAATATGCGTGTAATTCCGTTTAACGTCACATACATCATAAATAATTCATAGCCTTTGTACATAATTCGTATTGTGAAATTCAATATGGTGTGATGTTGTAAATGCGAGTATAAATAATCGAATTTATTTGAAATCGGGAGTGACGAGTATGTACAACTACATATCAAACATAATTCGACTGTTACACTCAACGAAATATTTATAATGCCACAATGTTCAAGGTTCTATTTTGAATGTATTTGACAGATTTTGTATCCATTGTTTTAAACATGAATTGACGTGTTCTAAGCAAACATATTTGGTTCACTGAATCTCGTGATATGTGTCGTTAGTAAAATTAGGAAATCAATTCTTTGCTTGAGAAATAATTACTCGTATAGTGACACTGACATTTAATTAAAACATAAAGGATAATAAAAGCATAATGTAGGTTTATTGGTAATATAAAATATAAGTAGAAAGTAAACTGATTTTGCTATTTTAGACAATATGCCACGGAGCAAAGAGTATTCAGAAGAAGAAAAGGGAAAATTAGCGGTTTTCGCCAGGCAGGATTTTCCGCGTAGGAAATTGGAAGAAAATTAAAACGAAGTCGAACGGTCGTTCTTAATTTTATGAAATTAAAGTCCAATTATGGTGCAGAAAAGAGTGATATTTAGATGTGCAGTTGATTCTTCAATGAGTGCCGGTGAAATTCGTGATCATCTGAAACTGAACATAAGTCGTCGTCGGATACAACAAATTTTATACCAAGATAATCACTTGGCCTACCAGAAAAGGAAGGAGTTTCCTAGTCTTTCGCCACGTCACAAACGAGCGTGTCTAGATTTTGAAGAGAAATATCAATTTTTGGAAAATGAGTGGCAATCCGAATAGATGGCTCCGATGGCTGTCAATATCATCAAACAAGAAAGTCCAGAAATTTTGGATGGTATGGAGTGCTTTCGGATATTACTGCAAGTCCTCAATGTGCTTCATTTGTTGTAAAATGAATGCCGACAAGTCCACAGAGCTTTTAGATGATACACTGATAAATTATGCAGACGATACGGCTGGTACAAATTGGACTTTCCAATAAGATAATGCCGCTATTCATTCTGCGAAAAAGACAAAAGACTTTCCAGAGTCTCGAAATATACCACAATTAACATGGCAGGCATTTAGTCCCGATCTTAACTCCATAAAAATGTATGGGCATATATTTCGCAATGGGTTTACAATAATGCGCGTCAATTTCACTCACCCAAAGACCTCAAAGAGGCAATCCAGGTAGCGTGGATTAACATTATTTTGGAATACTTACGAAGCCTTATTAACCCTTTCGTTCTATTTGTACATTATTATGCTCATCGATTTTAAAACGAACGGAACATGAATATGGATGTATTAGTATCTTGTAGTCTCTGTGTATTTTTTCAACAGTTTATTCTTAGATCCAGAACTCAATGAAGAAGATGAATTTGAACAAATTGACAAGATTAATCATGTTCAAGAAGAAGGTGTTGAGGAGGTGATAAGGAAGAAATTTTAATAGATTCTAATATCAACCTTGAAATAATTGATAATTTAGAAGCATTACAATACACAAGAAAACAAAATATAAAATGGAGCCGCCGTCAATTTGAACCAGTTATTCCTAATTTTGTACCAATGAATGGTGCAAACACAATACAAACCGTCAAAACACCTTTACAATATTTTATGAATTATTTACCAGAAACAATATTTGACGAAATCGCTTTTCACACAAATTTAAACGCCCAGCAGAATGGGGTTGTCGGATATAAACATGCTAACAAAATGGAAGTAAAAAAACATTTTGGACTACAAATAGCTGTGGAATGTTTTAAGCTACCGAGAATTCGATTATATTTTGACAGAGCACTTGAATTAAAAATGTTCCGAAACACAATGACCAGTGCTCGATTTTTCAGTTGCGTAATAATCTACAAATCACGAATCATTTGGAGATTCTCAAGGATTGCACAAACCGATTTTATAAAGTACGGCCACACTATTCAAATAAACGAAGAATTCGTTTGTGTTGATGAACAGATGATCCTGTTTAAAGGAAGACTTTCAGTAAAGTAATACATTAGAGGAAAACCCAGCCCTTTCGAAATTAAGGTATATGTACTCTACGGGAAATAAGGTATGCCATATGATTTTTCGTATTCCAGGGCCCGAATTCAGCGATATCAAATGACCATATCACAAAATTTGGAGTTGGAGCTGCCGCCGTTTTAAATTTGGCAAATCGTTTTAAACATACTGCAGGTACAATACAAATTAATAGCTTTGCCAAGCCACCACTTCTTACAGACGCAGAACTGAAGAAAAAACAGAGAGGATTTTCCAACAGCGTTACAACTGTTGACGGTAAAATAACTCGTGTAAAATGGATGGATTCAAAACCAATTTAGGTAGCGTCAAATTTTGCTGGAGTTGAAAATGAACAGGAAGTAAGAAGATGGGACAAACACACTAAATCGTATATTATGTAAAACAACCAGAAATAATCAAATGTTGTTATAATGGAATGGTTCAGCCCATTAGTTACTATAGGGTTTTCCAATAAGAGTGATATGATGTCTTTAAGAAAAATTGTTGCACTTGCTGTGTGGCACGTAGTTTCGTCTTGTTGGAACCAAATGTTGACAAGATCAACTTCTTCCAATTTTGGCCATAAAAAGTTGGTTATCATCGATCTATACCGATCTCCATTGACAGTGATGGTGTTACCAGCTTCATTTCGAAAAAAATACGGACCGATGATTCCACCAGACCACAAAACCACACCAAACTGTCAATTTAGGTGAATGTAATGGTTTTTCATGAATAATTTGTAGATTTTCTTTGCACCAGAATCGACAGTTTTGTTTATTTACCGCACCACTCAGATGAAAGTGAGCCTCATCGGAGAAGATGATTTTCTTAAAAAAATCGTTATCGTTTTTAAGTTGTTCCAAGCCAAAATCAGCAAATTCACGGCGTTTACGGTGGTTCAATGGCTTCAGCTCTTGAGTGAGAACAATTTTATGCAGACGCAAACCCTAATCCTTTCTCAAAATCCGCCAGGTTGTGGTTTGAGACAGTCCCAATTCTTGAGAACGTCATGGAATCGACAAATTGCGGTCTTCAGCAACACTTGCCTGAACGGCAGCAATATTTGCATTAAATCGAGCGAATCTTTGTTTTATTGGCACTTCAACATTATGTAAAGAAAATGTACGCTCAAAATTTTCAACAATTCGACGAATAGCGAGCACACTTGGACGAGCGCACGAAAAGTTGCAATTGGAGAACGATTATTTTGATAATAAAACTGAATAATTTGTAAACGTTGTTCTTGCGTATATCTCACCATGATTAAATTGTAAACATTATTGAATAGAATGAAACAAAAAATGACAGATCATGACATATTACAAATGGCCGAAACGTCACTTAAAAACCATATCATTCCTATTGGAAAACCCTATATAGAACATTTATATCCTCCATAAAGTGGCATTTACGTTTATTTACCCATTTTACTGATTATGCAGTAACTGCTAGTTGGCTGGACTACAAATATGACTGCATTTCAAATAAAATTAATATAAAACAAATTTTAGATTTACTACATTTCCGTACGTATTTATCACAATCGTTGGTACAAGCAAGAACCGATCCACCTCTAAAGCGTGGTCGGCCTTCAAATTCGGAAAATCTAAATCCTGATGGCGGCTCGGCCCGATTATTTTCCTACATCAAAACGGATTTTTGAAACAAGGCCTGTGAAAGATGTGCAGTTAGATAAGTTTGATCATATGCCGAAACATGACAAGAAAAAGGAACCTACCGCTGCAAAAAATTTTAACTGCAGTGGTCAATCACATTTGTTTTGTGAAAAATGTTCGGTACATTTATGTCTGAACAAAGACCGTTCATACTAAAATAAGTAATATTTGTTTTAATTGTATGAGTATTTTATTTTGAAAATTTAAAATCACTACTTCGGGTTGTACATAAAAATGTACAAAAGCCAAAATCCACCCCTATTGGTTTTTTTTTGTAATATTCAATTTTTCACAACAAAATAATTTTGCAGTACTCAGAAAAAAAATTCGAACGAAAGGGTTAATTCGATGATGAGCCATCATCATCGCCTTGCCTGCTGCAAGTTTTAATTAATAAAAGAGGAAATACAACAAATTAAAACGCATAATTTGTGGAACAATGTACGTATGTGCTCCTAGGGCAGAATTTTTGGTTTTGGCATTTTAAATATTTCCTTTGGAGTAATTTTATTTTATTAAATATTTTGTGTAAGGCAACTTAAATTTATAAATTAAACGCAATCAGCGTTTATTATAGCTTTTTTAAATAATTTAATGAATAAATACAGGGTGGCTGAGACCAAGTGTTACCAAATGAAAACACTGTAATTTTTTTAATTTTGATTATTTTTTATTGAAATTTCGTGGAATATGTTGAAAACATATTACATTTTATGAAAAACATGTTACTGCTCAATATGACCTCCTTTGGCTCTGATTATTTGATTCAGCCTTCCATAGAAAGCATTGCTTGCTGACCGAACGTGAGCTTGCGGAATTTTATTCCATTCTCGAACAAGAGCTGACTTCAATGCATCATCACTTTCGTATTTTTTAGTGGACACCTTACTCTCCAAAATGGATCATATGGAGAAATCCATGGGATTCAAGTCTGGTGAATATGGTGGCCATTCTTTCGACAAAATCAGCCGCGGAACGCAATTTTGTAAAAATTGCTGTGTCGCTCGAGCTTTATGTGACGGTGCCGAGTCCTGTTGGAATGTCCAACGGTTCGTACCAAAATGTTTACGTGTCCAAGGTAGCAAAGCATCGTTTAGGATCTTTTGGCGGTACACCTCTTGGTTTACCTTGACTCCATGTTCGATGAAAACCAGAGGAGTGCGTCCATCTGCAGTCACTGCAGCCCAAACCATAACACAAGCTGGTGATTGCTTGCGCATGGCAACTCTTGTGTCCAAATTATCGTTGGACTTGTGCTCTAACTAAACACGATCATTTTGTTTATTCACATACTGTTGAATGGTGAAAATTTTCTCATCAGAAAAGACCACTTTTGGAATCTCATCACGTTCGGCCAAGGCCTTCAATGCTCGTGTTCTTTCAAGCCTAACTTTTTTTTGTGCCTCCGTAAGATCTTGAACTTTTTGTATCTTGTAGGGCTTCAAGTGTAGTTCATTTTTCAATATGGTTTGAATGCTGTATCGTGAAACATGTAGACGTGCGGCTAATTGATTGGCACTTTGACGAGGATTTCGTTGGATTCGTTTCTTCACATTTCGTATCATTTCAAAAGAAATGTTGCTGTCTTTTTAAGACCGCCTCTGTTGCGTTTAGCGATGCTACCAGTTTCGTTGTATCGAGTTATGGTTCGATACACAAACATTTTATTCACATTCAAATGCTGGAGCTGACGAACTATTGCTGTTTGTAAATTTCCACCCAAATACAGTGCAATTACACTATTACGTTTGAATTCCATTACGATTTTTTTATGATGATATTTATTTAGAACAATTATTTGTTGACCACATGTAAACAACTAACCAAACTTCAATCTGTCAAAAAATTGACGCGCGAAAATGACAACTACAAAAATGACAGCAAAGTGAAGTCAGTAACATTTGGTCTCAGCCACCCTGTAAATACGATTTTGTTATTACCTAACAGGTTCTTACTCAAGAAAATAAAATGGCATTATAGTTATCTCGTTGAGTGTATGATAATAAATAGGAGGTAATGTGCGTGAATCGAGATGGTATATTTATATATCCTTATGTATCTGAGACGTATGATGAGTGCCATAAACTGAGTTATTTATGCGAGTTGTTTGTCGGGAAGGGCCCGAGTCCTAAACAATAATTCAAGATACAATATATATGATACTCGTATAAATATTAGCCTATAAATTAAGGTCAATAATAAAATAAACTGTTAAACTTAAGATGCTACAACATTTTAGCTTATGTACATAAAGCTTTTAAAAGCTTTGTCAATATATTCATAAGTTTATTGTATTATCTTTGGTATAATTTTTCAATAAAACTTCTTATTGTTTTGCTCACACCATATATAGTCGTATATATGTACTCGTATATACATAGACATCCGTAAAAGGCTGACAATTTTTCTTCGACAGAGGAGAATATTAAATGTATTTAGTCGTCGAGAACATAAATACAGTAGATTTTGAATTCTAGTTTATTAAGTAGATAAAAAAAAGTTTTTTGTAAATATGTTTGATGATTGTATTTAGTTAGTTTTATATCGATTTATAGCTTTATAGGTTTATTGAGAAAATTATTACAGTAAATTGACTAGAAACTTCTAATTCCTTTTTCCGTTCCTACTTCAAGACTAGACTTAAGCATTCAAAGAGATATTTATTATCGGATTTTTGGAAACATAATCATTCCAGAATAAATTTTGATTGGTGGAATTGGTTCGCCCGACCAACCGTATTAGGGAAGATTCCCGAAAGAACTCCACCGTGCACTTAACAAAACCGATGGATAAGAAAGGGGAGTTAATTATGACTGACTTGGCCCGATTACAGACGCCAATAAAGCCAAATGAGTTAAACTGCTAATCTGGAACTAGCAATGATTTATATTGGGAATATTATAATAATTTAAACTTTATTCTATTATTAGAATTAACTAAAACAGTCACTCAGAAATCTGTAAATAACTAATTTAATCATATAGGACTTTATGAAAATAGTTAAAATTAGTTAATGATATTGTTTCAGTTTTTGTAACTGTGCTATTGTATAACACGGTGGTATTCACTATAGAAGAAAGAGTGCATCTTATTAAGAGTTACTGAAGGTATTGGGTTTCGTTAATCCATTCTTTAAATCAACTACCTACCTAAGAAAAAACAAAAGGTTGATTATGTTGTGGCCGGCACCCGACGTTCTTCTACCATAAATGTGCATAGATCTCGAATAAACCACACTTCATTTCTAAAGCGAAAAATTAAACCTACCGGATTTTTGATAAAAACTGTCTTGTGTAACCAAAAATCATTATTCCCGCTTAAATTTCAGAAAACCAACCATGTCAATTCTTGCTGAAAATTTAATCTTGAAATCAATTGCATCTGTTAATTCATTGTCGTTTTTGTAAATGGTATACTTTTCAACATCATTCGAAAAATTAAAAAAGCTTTTAAGGAGGCTGTCTCTTTCGGTACTCGCCTTTCCATCAAATTTTGCAAGGACCTCCCAATTTATGAAAAAAGCTACAGTTTGAAAATTCAACCCACATAATAAATCCGTTGAATTTACAAGCTTGATAAAAATATTGGGATATTTGAGCGGTTTTACCGAAATTAAATTTGTACTATGTGATAGTCATTTTACTGTGTGTTGATGATTTTGTTCATTGAAGTACCATGGCTAAAAGCAGTTTATTTTGCCAACTCTATATTTGGTTTAAAAGTGTAGTCAATACGGCACAACACTGGTCAGGAGCTACATAACCTTTTCAGATTTGTTCTTATCCTATAGGAGGGCGGATTGAAAATGAAGCTACCTAAGTAGAAAAACAAAATTTTTTTTTGCCAAAAACCATTTATTTCTCAACATAGTCTCCATTTAGTTCGACACACTTAGTAAGACGATATTCCAACTTTTTTATACCATCTGAATAATACGATTTCGGGAACCCCTCAAAATACGCGTTAGTTTCGATAATCACTTCTTCGTCTGAGATGAATCTTTGTCCTGCGAGTCATTTTTTAAAGTTTGGAAACAGGAAAAAGTCACTAGGAGCTAAATCTGGACTATAAGGTGGATGATCAACCAATTCGAAATGTATTTCACGTAATTTTAGCATCGTATCTAATGCTGTGTGAACCGGTGCGTTGTCTTGAAGAAAGAGCACTTTTTTCTTCTTTAAATGTGGTCGTTTTTCCTTGATTACATCAACCAGTTGATCCAATAATGCACGATAATACTTTCCTGTGATTGTGGATCCTTTTTTAAGATAATCGATGAGCAATATTCCGTGTGCATCCCAAAATATAGTGGCCATAACCTTGCCAGCCAACTTCACTGCCTTTGCCTTCTTCGGAGCACTTCCACCAGCTTCCACCCATTGTTTCGATTGATTTTTGGTTTCAGGTGTGTAGTGGTGGACCCACGTTTCATCAACAGTAATTAATCGATGCCAAAAATCAACAGGATTACGCTTTATCATGTCCAAACACCGCTGTGAAGTGGTCTGTCGAACTCGTTTTTGTTCGACACTGAGCAAACGCGGCACCCATCTTGCCGGTAGCTTTTTCATATGCAAATGTTCATGTAAAATGTTGAACACACGTTCATATGATATGTTTACCATTTCAACAATCTCACGCAACTTGATTCGGCGATCATTCATAACGATATCGAGGATTTTCTTGATATTTTCTTCAGTAATCACCTCTTTTGGCCTTCCTGTTGATGGTATTGTTGCAGTGCTTCTTCGGCCGCGTTTAAATTCAGCAATCCAATATTTTACCATGTAATCTGACGGAGCAGACCCACCGTAATGTTTATCGAGCTTTTCTTTTGTCCCTTTCGCCGTTTCCCTTTCAAATAATAGTGTTTAATCACTGCACGAAATTCGTTTTTTTCCATTTTTCAAGAAACACAAAAGTTGCTTACTTCAAACGACTACAACAAATAAACTAATCGATGAATTTGGGTGAAATTTTAACAGCTGACGTTTGACAGATCGCAAATTAAATCGCTAAAAAATCGCTAAAAAACAAAAAATTTTGTGTTTGTGCTGCCATCTAGCGCTAGGTAGCTTCATTTTCAATCCGCCCTCGTATGACATGTAAGTTAATAAATTTAGAAATTTTCGAAACTAAATTAATAAAATGGACCGTAACTATTGAGTTAGCAACTTGCTCATCGATCATACTATGGCCATCAGATGGATTATTATCGTACGTAAGCCCAAGCAAGTTTTGGGGTAAGCCTATAATTGGGATCTTGGGGTGTAATGTAATATCGGAATAAAGTCATATGTTCAAAATGTTTTGTTACATTTGAATAGGTTCTAATTCTAGGTAAAGTCACGCGGAGCTTACATATTACACCAAATTATACCCCCATATACCTTTTAGACTTACGCCAAACTCTGCCTAAGCTTACCTAGGATTATGACCCATCAGATATTATTATCGCCATATTATTATCGAAGGGCATGTGGGTTACTCGAAAGTTACAGACCATTTTGTTAATTTAGTTTCACAAATTTCTGAATTGACTGTAATTTACACGTCATAGGATTATAACTAATCTGGTAAAATTATAAAGCTCCTGTAGGCTATAGTTGTAGTTTGATTATTTAGAAGCGATAGTAGAACTACCGGCATATCGAATACATTTCTTTCGGCTATAAAATATTTTTTCGGCTAACTTTATTAGAATGCTTTTCAGAAAGAGGTAATAATTGATTTACTAAGATCGCATACATTGAAACATTTCTTTTCTAAGCCACTATATGGTGGATCAAAAAATTTCCCCGTTTTTTATAATCAAAGACTCACACTACACACGCTTGTTCGAATGGCTCAATTTTTAATCAGTTTTCAGTAAATATTACTCTACATTTTGTGAATATCACCGATTATTTTTTCAGCGTAAGAAGAACTGGATAAGTCAACATATTATATGAGCTATTAAGGTTAACCTGGCATAGATACACTGATACACTGAGCTTGAATCGCAACCTTTTTTTGTGACAAGCTGGGCACCCAAGGGGTAAATCTAATTCGAGTACGCTGAATTCAATGGTGCTAGTCCCATTTCCAAGTTAGTCCCCATTTTTGAGATATCGCTTTCGACATGTTTTGGCTCTGAGTCAAAATTTGTCAAAATATACACTCATTTTCACGTTGATAGCTCTTGAACCATTAAGATTTTCGCTTTGCTTCCTTCAGCAAAGATGTTGCGCAAGCCAAGGCCGAACCTTGCCGAACATATCAAGACCGAAAAACCACGAATGAAATCGATCGAATAAACATCGCATCGACAAATATAGATACAATAGAAACTATTTAAAAGAAATTTAAATCGATTCAGTTGATTTTATGGCGATTTTTCTTAATTTTCTTAATTTTAATTTTCTGATTCGTTCGTGTCATCTTCGGGATATTCTTCCTCTTGCGAATTCCAACAAATGTCACCCAAGATTGCATGTAGCTTTTTACCGCTGTGCCAATGTTCAAGCCTTGCCATCACTTGTTGAAAACGCTCGCCGTGCTCATCGGATTCGGCTGACATTTGATATTTAATGATATTATGAAAAGCGGTCAGCATATTTTGAATGTATTTGTGCCAATCATTGGATTGATTAATTCTGTGAACATTCTTAATAACTTCTTTTACACATTTCCATGCCCCAAGCTCTCGTTCACTGAGAGCATTTTCAAATACATCATCATTCAGCAAACGACGAATATCTGGTCCATTAAGTATTCCTGTAATAAAAAAGTAGAAGTGAAATGAAATTTTATTTGATCAAAACTTAAATTCGAATATATTCAAACACCAACCTTCTTTTATTTTCATTCCACTTAACCTTGGGAAAATGCGAGGCAATTCGAGGAACGTATTTCCATCTGGATTCAGCGCTTTTATAAAATTTTTATAATAAGGTGAACTGCCTTCAAACTGCTTTTGGAGTAATCGATAAACAATCGCCAATCTTCGGGATTATATGCATTGTGCATTGTGGATACCAACCCAATCAATTGATTTGAAAAAATTCGTAAAATTATTGCTCCATATATCCGAACATTTGGAGCCAAAATGTTCACTTGTTTTAAATCCTTTGCAAAATGATAATATCCAAACGATTTTGCGAGATTTCAATATGATTGCATGGCGCAGTAACATTTGATGGTTTCAACAGATTCAAGTGTTGGTGGTAAATACTCTTCAGTTGGGTTGTTCTTTCCGGAACCGGAATTTCATCTGAATGCGGCAGCGGTAGTTGAGCATTTGTAGTTGCAGTGTATGTCAAAGAACCATTTTTTTTCTGTTTGTACCGAGAATATAATTCATGCACCCATAACATTGAAAGGGATCATATCCTTGTGGATCTATCCACATCATCGAGATACCAAATGGCATTGCGCCTCCAGTGTTTTGCCGTCTATGCAGATGGAAAATGCGTGCCGTACAAACAAAAGACGGCTTCCAATTTACACTACTAATAACATTTTGTGAAAAGTATGGTCGATATAAATCAGCGGTTTCATCACTTATTTTGCGGCCATTGCTAATAATTGTAAATTTACCACACACATAACAAAAGCACTTCAGTTTAAAACACCTATCCACACCTATCCACATATCCACCTATCCTATCACCATGTGGTGATTTATTTCACCACATTTCACATACCGTTTTTCACTTTATTTTTTGTGTTCTTTTGTCACTTTTGACTATATTTGGGGGTTTCCAATAAGAGTGATACGATCCAAACTTTTCTCGCAATAATTCAATTGTTGCACTTGCTGTGTGGCACGTAGCCCCGTCTTGTTGGAACCAAATGTTGTCAAGATCAACTTCTTCCAATTTCGGCCATAAAACGTTGGTTATCATCGATCTATACCGATCTCCATTGACAGTAACGGTGTTACCAGCTTCATTTCGAAAAAAATACGGACCGATGATTCCACCAGGCCAAAACCACACCAAACTGTCAATTTAGCTGAATGTAATGGTTTTTCATGAATATTTTGTGAATTTTCTTCGCACCAGAATCGATAGTTTTGTTTATTTACCGCACCACTCAGATGAAAGTGAGCCTCATCAGAGAAGATGATTTTCTTAAAAAAATCGTTATCGTTTTCATGTTGTTGCAAGGCAAAATCAGCAAATTCACGACGTTTACGGATGAAATTGTAAACATTACTGAATACAATGAAACAAAAAATGTCAGATCATGACATATTACAAATGGCCGAAACGTCGCTTAAAAATCATATCATTCCATTTATTTTGAAGCTGTTTATATACTGTTGCTAGGCGCTGCTGTTTGCCACCTCCTTTGTTTTTAAGTTATGGATAATAAGTCGTAAATTGTATTGGTTTTTGTGTTGATTTTGTCGTTAAGTAATATTGTTGATGTAGTATTGTTGATGTTTTTGTTTTTGTATATTTTCAGGGTGTGTATTTTGGTCGCAATTTGACTCATGACTCATGAGAAATTTGTATACGCACAGTATACAAATGTTTCATGACTCTTGAGTCAAATTGTGCCCAAAATTTATATCAAGATCTTCTAACCTTTCTAATTTCGGTCCTTTTTTGATTCTGTGCAAAATGGTTAAATTTGAATTTAGTGTACCTATGATTTTCAGTTTTAATGTGAAAAACTTGATTTTACGTACTTTTTTTAAATTTGGTTATGTCATTGATGTGTTCTTTGTATCTTATTTGGAATGACCGACCTGTTTGGTTCAAGTATGCCGACCTCTAGTTCTATTTTTTCTTACCTGTGTATACGGATCTCTGCATAGGTGCATCCATGTTTCTCCAGGCGGCAAGGAAGGAGCCGCAGTCTTCTGTGAAAAGCTTTTGCCAAAAATGACACGACCTTGCCTTTTTAGGGAACATGCTAGAAGGCTAGGTCTACAGACGAATGACTTTGTAGAAGTTGCATGGACGAAGAAAAGGAAGAGACTTTAGATAACTTCCTATGCTCGTGTCCGGCACTATCATATAGAAAGCATAGATATTTGGGCGTGTACAGTATGGCCAGCCTTTCAGATCTCGCGGACTGTGGAGTGCGAGATATTTTGCGCTACGTACGTAGCTCCGAATCGTTTTCAACAGGAATAAAGGTGCAATAGGATCCTGTGGTATCACAACGAGCCACTACTGGTCTAAGTGCGCGGAAGCAGCCACTCCAACCAATGTTTGGCAAAGCTGTTTGTCTTGGCTTGTGCAACAACTTTGCTGAAGAAAGCAAACCGAAAATCTTAATGATTCAAGAGCTATCAACGTGCAAATGAATGTATATTTTGACAAATTTTGACTCAGAGCCAAAAGATGTCGAAAGCGATATCTCAAAAATGGGGACTAACTTTGAAATGGGACTAGCACTATTGAATTCAGCGTTCTCGAATTAGGTTTCACCCCCTGGGTGCCCAGCTTGCCACATTTTTCAACTAGCACAGTGATAATTAGTTTTTATTAATCTGCTCTACACGTAATAGTGTAAAGAGATATTCGATGGCCATTAATAGGCGATGGTAGAGATGACTAAGAATATCTGGATATTCTGACATATTATATGAGCCATTATTCAACGAGGGCTTCACAAATATATTCATATAATGTAGACATTTATTCTTAACTATCTCTACGATTGCCACTCGGTTTATGCAAGTCGAACGATTTAGTGAATTATTTGTGATTTGCTAAATGTTTGCGCGGACTGTATTGCGTCGTGTTTGAATACTAACTAAGGGCTTTATTATCGACGTCTGTAACTAGGGAACCAGATCTATCGCCACATACTAGCTTTTCCTATCCTTCGGTTACGTTACATGTGCACCAGCTTCCTGGAGATCTTGCTTAATGCTTGGTCGTACAATCCGACCAATTAATCAATCATAGGGATTGCAACGCACTATTAGGCTACAAAATGTTTATATGAAAACAAGGAAAATAAGTGGAAACTGAATGTGCTAGAAGTGATTAGACCATATTAAGCTCATATTTAAACATCATTTTTCTTACGCTGCTTTATTTTATTTTATAGGGTGGTCAATTACCTAATACCAAATAACTGGGTTTCCCGAAGCTTTGTAAATTCCACTTTTTTGAAAACATCCTATATGAAACTGGTGCGGTAGAATTTAAAATATTTAAAACCCATCTGCCACCCATTGGCATTATCTGACAATTTAATTTAATTACGCTAATTGAGTAAAATGCAATTTTCTTAAATTAGCCTTGACTAGACCAAAGTTAAACTTTCCCTTCCTCAAACTTTCTACACACTCGGTTGAATAACTCAAGTACTATACAATTTTTGTTAGATGGATGAAAAGTCAAACATCTTTGCTACTAAGCCGATTTTATTTTTCGGTGAATGATTCCTTGTCAATAAGCCTACAACAACAAAAAAATGCGTTCTAAAAATTGAAGGTTGACTAATTTTACTTTCATTTACAAGGAGTAGTAGGTCGATACCATTTCTTAGAAAAACGACTAACAAATTGTATGTTCGCTTGCTTACGGACTATATGTGGATCAAGTTTCCTATTAATTTCGGTAGGCAGTACGAATAGAATAAATACGCTTTAAACCAAATATATCAACTACGTATTGAAAGTATTTTGGGCAATTAATTACTAATTATACAGTACAATGGAAATCATTACGCTATCCTAATTTATTACGCCAAAAATAAATAATTTAATTATATATTTTTAGATCGATAAATTGTATGCTTTCAAAACATATCGATGTTACTACAGCACCAAACCATTATATTTCCCAAAAATTATGGACCATGTTCCAATTATGAACATATACGAGTATCATATTAAAACGCGTACATAAAATAAAATAAATTTTAATTGGCTTTTCATAACTCAAATATGTTGGGGAGACTGACGACATACGGACAGCATCAACATCACATAGCGACGACGGAAATAGTTTATGAATTATACATAAACTAGTAAATGATTGATTCTAAATATCGCCCAATAGTATGCTATACCATTTTTTTGCGTAATTAAATACTTTTTGTACAGTGGGTGGTTGGATAACGAATTCCACCACTTTATGTTTTTAAAATATTTTTTGTTCATCAGAATTTTCATTCCGATAGATTTAATCGAACATAAATAAAATTCTTGAGAAAAAGTTTTGTAGCGCCAACAACAAAAAGTTAACTTTTGAAGAGATTTGTTTCTACAAAATACAAATCGGAACCACAACAATTTCTTGTTTTTGTGTATTGCTCGACTGTAAAAATTCTGTTCTTTCGGAAAATTTTTATGAGTTGGGTTATTATGATTTATTTGAATAATATCAATTTTTATACTCTGGTATATAGATTCAGGCGATGCAAACATTTTGTTTTAACCCAAATTGTTATGTTCTGTGCTGTCTGCATATTGGTTTTCTGTGATAACATTTTCTTTTTAAATACATAAATAAACTGTGATAACTTAAATACGGTTATCGTATTCTGAGGAAATATAGAAATAGAAATGTATTGGAAAACTTTTCGAGCCTAGGGCAAACATATCTTCTGGTTAATCATGACCGAACCGTGACAGTATTCAGTTTGTGTTCGATCTAAATAACGAGCAACGATAGTAAAGGGTAGTTTTTACAGGTTCACAATTTTAAATTGAAATAGAACAAAGAAAAACGTTTTGAATATCAGTGAAACTAGCTTTATTGGATAGATAAATTTATTCCATTAATGCTTGAATAAGATTTTGACTATATGGCCGCCTCGGCTGGCGCGTACCTGGTGTAATCTGGAGGTCTCTAGTTTATCGGCGTAGGCAAATGACTTAACATATCGCCAAAGAAAATAATCGAATGGGGTTATATCACACGATCTCGGTGGCCAATTAACAGGACCATTACGTGAAATTAGTCTTTTATGTTTCTTTGAGTAGTAAATTAGTTGTATCCCGCATTGTGTGCAAGATCAGCAAGATTTATGCCAGCCAATTGGGGTACCAACAAGTTAGAAATCATGTATCTATACCGTTCACCGTTGATTATAACATTCCGCCCATCATCGTTTTTGAAGACATATGGACCAACGATTCCGCCAGCCCATAAAACGCCCCAAACAGTGATTTTCTCTGGATGTAATTACACCGATAATTATGTTTATTAACGTACCCATTGAACCAAAACTGAGCATCATCGCTGAAAAATAGTGTTTGGAAAATCGCGTAAACCAAGATCCTTAGATAAAATCTTCCATCTCATTACGAGTATACGTTGTGCGAGGGTGATCCATAGTTAACCGAATTACTCGCTCTGGACGATTATGACGACGCGAACAGAACCATTATTTTGATAAAAAATTTCAACAATTTGCGATCGTTGCTTTGGCGTGAGTCTATTCATTATTATTATTTTTTTTTTAACTGTTGCCAAAGGCTTTATTCTTGAATCTTTCTTTATACGAAACTAACAAGAAGTGTGAAATTCTTAAAAACTATATATTTTTTTTTACTTAAGCCTTAACCTATGTTAGTACTTAATATTAGTATGCATTATTATTTTTAAATTATTATTAGTTACTTAACTTAAGTGTGTTAGGTCAACATGCGTGTAATTATTAAATATTTCAGTTGATTAAAACTAGAGGATCTGCTCTGCGAAGCCGTTTGTATTTCGGTTGCCTTAGTAGTTCTCTAGCTAATTCGTTAGGGTGTGATTCCAGTTTCAGATGGTATTTTAGACTGCATGATTTTATTGTCTCTTTAACCGTTTTAATTCCTAGGTCTCTATGGATGTTGCTGTTTCGAATATACCAGGGCGCATTTGTAATGCTACGAAGTACGTTTGCTTGCGTTCTTTGTACAATATCTATATTTGAGGCACTAGTTGAGCCCCATAGTTGGATACCATATGTCCATATGGGGATTAGGATCGCTTTGTATAGTAGAACCTTGCAGTCTAGAGAGAGTTTCGATTTTCTTCCGATCAACCAGTACATTTTAGAAAATTTTATTTTTAGTTGATTACGTTTTGTTTCAATGTGCTTTTTCCATGTCAATCTAAGATGAAGACCGCGATATTTGACGTTTGTTTGTTGAGGAATTGTGATATTGTTTAATTTAACTGCCGGACACGCGCGTTTGTTTTGTTTTTAACCAATCTTCTATTTCGTGCAGATGTTCTTGTAATTCTCTCGATGCTGTTTGAGGATTTTTGTGTGAAAACAATATAGCTGTGTCATCAGCAAAAGTTGAAGTGATTATGTTTTCAGTTATTGGTAAGTCAGCAGTGAACAACAAGTATAGCACAGATCCCAATACACTACCTTGCGGTACTCCTGCCTTTATCTCGGTTAAATCAGTAGTGGCCGTACTTTGTTTCACCTGGAACATCCTTTGGGCTAAGTAATTTTCAAGAATTGCATGAAATTGTCTAGGCAGAAGAGTTTTAATTTTGTAATTTAATCCTTCACGCCATACTTTGTCGAAAGCTTACGCAATATCCAAGAAAACTGCCGAGCAATATTTCTTTTCTTCTAAGGAGAGCTTAATTGTGTTTACAATTCTGTGCATCTGTTCTATTGTGCCGTGCTGCTCTCTAAATCCAAATTGGTGATCTGGTATAATGCGATCTACAGTTAATATAGGTATTAGTTCTTCTAGTAGCATCTTTTCAAAGAGCTTTGAAATTATCGGAAGTAGACTTATTGGCCTGTACGACGAGACTTGGGTTTCGTCTTTATCTGGCTTAGGGATCATGATAATTTGAGATATTTTCCATTTTTGGGGAAAGTATCCACATCTCATAATCGCATTAAAAATATATGTTATATATTTTATGCATCTATCGGGTAATTCTTTGATCATTTTTCCAGGTATTAGATCATGGCCTGGAGCTTTCTTAGGATTTATCCTGTTTTTGATAACCGTTTTGACGCATTTCCATTTAAATTTTACTGAATTTGGGTTCGATTCGTGCCTCGTAAACTGTGGTAGTACGCAGTCATTATTTTTTTCGTTTGGAGTGAACACTTTTTGGAGATGGTTAGAGAAAGCGATAGCCTTTTCTAAATCACTTCTGGCCCAATGACCATCTGGTTCCCTTACCGGTGGGTATATGATAGCTCTGGCCTTTTTAAATTTCTTGCTGCTTTCCACAGTGAGTAATCTGTTTTCTCTGTTGCTGTGAGCTCACTTAGGTAATTCTGCATTCCAAGATTGTGTGCTTCCCGTATTGCTTCTTTTAGAGCTTTAATACCTCTATTTAATTTCCATTTATGAAAAGGAGATTGGTGCAGCTGCCATAGCCGCCGAGTCGCCCGCTTCTGCAAATAACTTTTGAATGTTACTTGAAAGCTTACTATTTTTTTCCGAATTTTTGTACTCCGGAGTAGCTTTTTTTGCAGCCATTTCCATTATTTGTCTTAAGTATTCTATCACGGCATCGATATCTTCTGGTGTTTGCAGTGGGACATCCAGATGACAAATTACGTCTACTATGTTTCTATACAGAACCCATTTCGTTAGTTTGTTTATTAAACGTTGGAGTGGTTCAGTTTTTAATGCTTGCGTACTTAGTGTTACGATTATTGGTGAGTGATCTGATGATAAATCATAACGGTCAACAACTTGAGCATTGGTGCGTGCTATTCCTCGTATTACACAGAAATCTATTAAATCAGGAATTTTCTTTCTATCGGTAGGCCAATAAGTGGGATGTCCAGATGATAAATAATCTAGGTTTTTCTCGTTTATTGCTTCGTAGAGTTGCTTGCCCTTGGGTGACGTCAACCTCGAACCCCATTGCACATGTTTAGCGTTGTAATCACCTCCTGCTAGAAATTTGATTCTCAACTTATTAAAGTAGTCGATAAATGCTGTTTTTTAATTGCATGTTTCGGCGGACAGTAAACAGCCGATGGATGTTTGGTGTCATAAACGGAATAGCCGGTAATATTAAAAAAATTGTGTTTGGTGAAGTGTGTTTCAGATATTAACATGATGGCTATATTTTGTTCGATAAGAAAGGTGTGTACCTCAGCTTTATGTTGCGGAAGCCCGTTCGCATTCCAAATAGCTATTTTTAGAACTGTCATTTATGATTTTTAACTATTATTTGCATAAGCGTATTCATATTTTGCATCATCATGCTCATTTACCTTTCCATCATCGTCATGAAACTTTGGATGGTCTCGGTTAATTTATTTAGCGTGGTATGAATATTTAGGTCCTCTTCATTAAAACGAACTTTGGGTTTCGGTTTGTTACCTTTTAGGATGTTTGCATAAGAAACACCTGGCTTGTGTGTTTGCACTCGCAGGTTTTGTGACTATTGTATTTTTTGGTAACGTGGCCCTGTGATTAAATTGCATATTGAGCATTCGTTGCTCAGCTCTCATTTTAGGGTTTATTTTCCGTTTTAAGTCCAGATACACTGCACATCCCCTGTAATTTGCAGTATGATTTTCACCGCAGTTACTGCAACGTTTCACAGACGGGTCATTACGAGATTTGTCACACTGTTTGGAGTCGTGAAGTTCACCACAAATAACACAAACATCGTTTAAGGTGCAGTATGCTTTCGTGTGTCCGTATTCTTGGCACTTTATGAATTGAACTGGTCCTGACCTCTTCCTAGGTTCTTCAATTACTATTTTGCGATGTAGCAAATATTTTAGGTTGTAAATCTTGTGAACTCCTTTTGACTTTTCTTCCTCTGGCTCTCTAGTTCCAAACGGAACATTGGTTGGGGTGCCTTCTCACGGTTTACTATATTACCAATAGATTTGACATGGAAACCTTCCACAGCAAGTGCAGCTTGTATGTCGCTAACATCTACGCAGCTTTCAATTCCGTTTAGCACAACAGTGAGCCCTTTTTGATTTTTTAGCTGGTATGTGTAATATTTTTTACCAACTTCGTCGAAATGTTTGACTAGGGCTCTGAAGCCATCGATTTCGAAGGTTTGAATCTTTGTTTCGTTTATATTACGCCTTTTGAGCGGGGCAATATAAAATTTAGAGTCTGTTAATGATGCGATTTTATTAACCAGTTCATTGTTAGATGCTTCCCTTAAATAAATTGGAGGCGGTTTCTCAGGTTTCGATTTCGGCGCTGTATTGAGGTCACCGACCTCTAAACTAGAGAATCGGTTGTTAAGCGGTATTTTTTTAACACCTAGTTCAATCCGTGTCACTTTGCTCCTGCCAGCAAACTGAGCAGATCTCGGGCTACGTTTTCTTTTAGATTGAACAGTGATATACCTATCCAATCCCGTTTGCACTAGATTATTTTCAAACTGACCACGGTCACTAGAGTTCATCGCACTGAGTTCATTCTTATTGTTTTCGTTTAGCATTGCATTTGCTGATGAATTAATTTTTTCTTCGCTGTTTTGATTTATAATTTTAAACGGCGGTATAACTAATTCTGTCGAAGAAGCACTTTTAATCACTTGTACAGGTGTTTTCTTTGGACTATGTTGAACTTTACCCACTTGATTTACACTTGTACTTGTAATATTTAAATTTTCTACATGAAGCTGGTTCAAGTTTGATGTAGATTGTGTTCGGCTTACGGTGTTCGAAGAAGTCTTTTTTGGGGAAAAAGGGCCTTCATGTTCACATTATCACTCACTAAATTACAATTTTATATTATATATTATAACAAAATAAAAAGCACTAACACTGCACTTTTCGTTTGTTTTATTTTACGTCCGATGTTAGTGAAATCAATTTTGAGTCTATTCATTATGAAATGGAAAATAAATATGTGGTTATATCAGTACAGTACTTATAAAAACTTGAATTCAAATTTGTCAAATATGTTAGGTTAGAATGAAGCTCTTATCTTAAAATTTATTTATTTATTCAAAATGGTTCCATTCAACAAATAAATGCTGGACATATTACTAATTGCTAAGAGAAATAATAATTTTGGATATTGCCGACATATTGTCTACTTTGTCTACATTGTTTACGCCTTTGTTTTAATTATCTACATACAATGTCGACACATGTAGAATATTAATAGATTACGCGAATTAATATTCGAAAATATCAATCATACGAATTCGTATATTTTTTATCGAGGGGCCAGTCAATTTCTTAAAAACCTTGTTATCATTTCACCAAAAAATTACTATCGAGAATAAATCATTCTGTGTGAGTTACCAAAATAGCAGTCACAATTTTTCAGTAGGTTCAGATTTTAATTGCCTTAATATATTAGACACCCTTTTTAAAGGAAAGATTATAGATATTTAAAATCGGGTAGCTATAGCGGTCATTACATTAAAGCTCAATTCCTTAAGTTCTGCATCTTAAATATAGACCAACTGACGTTAAATATCCGTTTCCTACATAACATAACATTTCAGTTCTTGTATTATGATAAATGATGTAAGGCTTTCGCAGATAAAATATCCGTCCATACCATATATTTGAATTCTGTGTCTATTAGAACGAAAATGAAGTTTGACAGCTTAAACGCTCTTCTACGATAATATAATTTAAGTAAAATGAAAAATTAATTTCGCCAATTTGATTAATGAATTATAATATTTTGATGTTTATTGATGAAATTCTACTCGACTATTAATTCGACTTTTCCTTTATGTACTTAGAGCTTTTGCGTATTATACGTAATTGGATTTATCAATAAATTTTAATTTAATAATTACGATTACGGAATAAATTCCTTTGTTAAATGAATCCACGGTTTTTTGAACCCAAAACGTTTTTGCAAATCTGCTCACTGCGATTTATTTCTTCTCAATCGATTTGGGGGAAACATACACACATTTAGCTTAAATGAAGTCCCAAAACAGAAATATCACACATAATTCCTTCTGCTTAACTCCCTCATGTGTCACATAAGTCTTATCATGTAATTCATAATCTTGTTCAAGATGAAATGTGGTTTGAATAATACCGATACTTCTGTGTGTTGTATACTGTTAAAACGAAAATGGTTAATTTTTCCAAATGGGAATTATATTTTTTTGTTGTAACAATCAACAAGTCATTAGAAAATTCTTACTCCCCCCTGTACGTTCCTTATACAAAAACTTTTTAAAATAATTTCGGAATAACAAAAGAGAAAAGCGTATAATGAGCTTTTTATACTCTTTTATGATTATTGCACACCGGGGATGTTTGATATTTATATTTTTTGTAAAATACCTATGCACACCTAAAATAAACGTCACTTGAATAGTCAATTCAAAAATTGTATGTAATGAGCTGTTTGTAGAACCAATCATTCGAGAGCAAAACGTATTTTGGACATGAAAAGGAAATTAAATTTGTTCCACTACCCCCTACTAATGTTTACTTGTATGAAAGTAAGATTCACATTTGCCTTACATTTTCATGTGGGTTTAGCTATAGCGTGCAAAATGTTTTTAAGCACGTTGTTAATATTAACCAATGCTGCCTAAAAAGAATGCCTTTTACATGAATTTAAAGATAGATCCAAAACAGCAGTCAGATTAGTTTATGTATGGTCGATTTTCGCCACTTCAAAGATAAATTTAAACTCCAACCACCGTACTTTAATATGCCGATCACTTCGGGGTTGAAAAACCTGAACCAAGCTTACACGGTTCAATTGACTGATACATATGTATATGCGTTATTTCTAAATTGTAATATTTCGAAAATCGTTAGTTATACCAGACTTTCATCCCGAAAAAATTAAAATGTTCATCAGGCTATACTAATTTTATCCCATCCCAGGACTTTTAAAATCATCCCAGAAAATTTTAAATTGATTTGAAATATGTGAATATTTATGTTTAAGTGTTTTATTTCAAATTTGAGTACAATTAATGTAAGAATTATTGATGTAAATTGAAGGTTCCCAAGAACCATGACCAGTGACATGATCGATTTCATCGCATTTCAAGAAGGCATGATTTCCACTGTCCAAAATAATATTCTAGTGCTGGTCGAAAGCCATTTAAGATGTAAATTAATGGTTCCCTGGAACCTAGAGTGTGGTATACGTGATATGATATTATGACTGACGCTACTAGGCCAAATCGAATTTAAATTAATTGTTACTAGGAACCCAAAATTTCGTCAGCCTTCTCTCCCGATTTCGATACAACATGATGATCATGACATGACTATTCCTTTGTTTAAAATGCCCCGAAGCATCATCGGGAGGCTATTTCAATTTAAACTATTCATTAAAGTTCTAAGCGAATGGCTTCCCATTAACTAAAGTGTTATGTGTTTGTGTGTGTATGATACCATTTGATCCGGATTTGTGAAATTTGTGCAATCGATGAGGACATTTAGCTTCCGAGGAACAATTAATTTAAATTCGAATTGTGATCTTAAAAATGATTTGACTACTGGCGGTTTCAATTTTTTTTTTTTCAGGGTATAGTAGACATTATTTTCCATTGATATAAAATGAAATCGTGCAACGCCACTTTGGGCTCCAGTGTACCATTTGTTTAATTCTTAAATGTATAGTTTAAATAAAATGAGCCATGTGAATTATATTTTCGATAGGGCACAACCATTACCATGTTGAAATCAGAAATTCCTCGGAACCATTCATTTAAATCAATAGCCCATACTGTTACGATTTTGCCCTTTCAAATCTGATGTGCATCACTGTATTTTCAATAGTTATAAATTTTCACACCGCTTCGGGAATATTCCTGAAAATACTGAAAATAATCTTAGAATAATTTTCCAAACACTTATTTAACACTTAAAAGACAACAACAATAATTTTCACTATTGTTTATTATTAATTCGCTTTCCACAATTTTAATATATGTACCGCGCTGAATATGACAGATTCTACACGAATATTTCTATCCACAATAATATGTTTTAATCCGCTATACCACTAAACTTTTATAAAACTACTTTTGATGCTTAAATCTAGATGGCACTATTATTTTATAAACCACATTAAACCCTTGATTGACCAATTTACGCTGAACTATGCTCAACAGCATGAAACTTAATATCTGGTGTAGTCATGGTAGAGTCGTTTGACACCGCTTCACGTGTTTTTTTTATTGTTCAGCAGCACTTTTAAAAATTGTTTAGCTTCACCATCTAAGCTTTTTCTTGTTCGTTTTAAACAACCATTCTCTAAAATAAGGGTTTTCCACTGTGCCCAATAGGCCTTCAATAAGGTCTTCATAATAATATATTATCTTCCTTATATTTGTATAATTGAATCCGGGTCTAGTAACTGTTCCTCCTGGATACGTTCATTTCTGATCGGATAGCACTTTCATAAGCCGTAAATCGATTATGCCCCCTTTTCCTTCCATTTGTCTACAGTGTTTACATTCAACTTGAAACGGCCGTCTTAATAATGCGTCAGCGTTTCCATGTGTGTTTCCTTTTCCATGTCACCATGTCCTAGCTTTGCGGGCGTCCGATCCAACATGTCACTTGCCCCTTTGCATTCTTGAATTGTAACACCCATCGTAAAGCATCATGGTCTGTTCCTAAATTAAATTTTTGATCTTAGAGGTATTTGGGAAGTGTTTCTTGAATTCCACTAAAGCTAATTAATATTTTCGCTCCCCGTAATAATTACACACCTGTTTTTATAGGATTTTTGAGTATTATGCAATGACCCGCTCTCGATCATCGATTTCTTGAGACCACACCTCTCCTATACCATAATTGCTTGCATAGCCGTTTCCGTAATTCAACAAATTGTTGCTCTTGTTCTACTTTCCATTCAAACAGCTTGTTCTTCCACGTTAATTCGCGTAAATTTTATGCAGCATTGGAAAATTCGAATGGACTAAAATAGGACAACATTGCAAAAATTGAACAAACTCCCATTGAAGCTGTCACTTCCGTTATACAGGTTTCCACCAAATGAATGAAGTTAATTATGAAGTTTTATTTCAATTAGTCAAGCCGCCTTGACC
Source organism: Nephrotoma guestfalica (assembly GCA_963691935.1). Lineage (NCBI taxonomy): Eukaryota > Metazoa > Arthropoda > Insecta > Diptera > Tipulidae > Nephrotoma > Nephrotoma guestfalica. Next base: position 288,069,692 of record OY829914.1, on the reverse strand, counting down.
GTAGAGATGCCGAATTTTTGGGAAATAAAGTTTTTTGTTATCAAAACTCGTCATGTCCGTCCATTTTTCGAAATATTTGCATAAAACGAAAAAACTGCTATGGAAGCTGTTACTTCGGGCCACTAGGATCTCTCGAATATGAGAAAAGCTTAGGTATGCAGTTTCATCCATATCTGTCAATCCGCATGTACTGCACCAAACTTTTTTTTCAATTTTTAATAATAAGTTATTAAGAGGAACGCGCCCCGCTTATTTAGCAGTACCGTTGAGAAAAAGGGTGCAAGGGGAATAGAGTTACTTATGGGCTCCAGCTTGACTCGGTTCAACTCTTGGAAATATGATGTTCGACGATGTTCTTACACTTCAAGTCTCCGAGCAGGTGACGGTAGTTGGCTTTGTTGATGAACCCAGAATACCCAAGAGAGATCGGAGAAAGGCCAATGGACTAGGCGATTTACTCTAGAAATATCACTTTGAATAAACCGCAAGCGATTCTTCCCTCCGAAATACCCAAGTCGAAAATTTTCATGATTACTATACGTTGTGAAAGAAAGTTAATTGGAGGCTTTATATGCCAGTGGCCAATGGACGTATATCAAGAATGCACCACACTTACTTCCTAAATGAAAACATTCTACTGTATTAAGTTGAATTTTGGATGAAAAAATTATTTATCAAAAATTGTACAATACTTTACGCTTCCATTCAAAAAGAGACTAATTATGTTGGAAATTAAATTTAGCATTTTCTTGTTCTTAAGTGATTGTTTTTGAAAATGTTACTATTATGGCACTTTTCAAAATATTTGCAAAAATCGAAAAACTTCCATGGAAACTGTCACTTCCGGTGGACCGATTCTGGCTAAAAATCACTGGAATCTTCTATCTACTGAAAAAAGCTTAAGTATGAAGTTTCATCCCGATCAATCAATCCGTGTGGGCTGTACAGGGACCGAAATTTTTTTGATAGGCATTTTTTTTGTCAAATATCGTCATTTCCCTTTAAACTTTGGAAAAGTGAACTGAACTGGCAATGTTGCAATATGAATTTACAACCTTTTCGTTCATAGTCTTAATTCTCAAAATATTTGCAAAAATCGAAAATGCTGCTATGAAAGCTGTCTCCTCCGGTTGACCGATTTCGGCTAAACATCACTGGAAAGTCTTAAGTATGAGCTTTCATTCCGATCAGTCAGTCCGTGTGGGCTGCTTTTTTACTTCGACGATATTGCGTCAAAATTTGATGTTTCATGTTACTATTCTTTATTTTACTAAGTAAAATAAAATAAAAATGAGATTATTATAAAGCGGACTGAGCCCTATTTCCAAATTCCGAACGATATGGAGTTTCAACAAAACCAAAAACCAAAAATCAAAAAGCCAGTTATAACAGTATCTCCTTTGCCAATTTACTAACCTAGGGGTAAGGCAAATAATACGGAAACATAGGACATAAAAAAGTAACCAGCTCTGAGACAACAACTAAGCCATTAAGTAAAACAACATCGAACTGCATTCCGTACAACTCAATTCATCGATGATAATCGAGATGAAAATGAGACAACTTAACATTTATTTCGATAACATCAAGAAAGATGAATTATCAATCGAATGGCCATTCGGTATAACTTAGCTGCGGAGAAATATTTAGACTTCTAACCGAATTAACATGGCTCGCCATTGTTTCTGTTATGGTGGTAACAATAATTTTTTACGTTTCTTACGATGAAAAGCTAGATTTAGCAATAAAATAAAACTGATTTATGGTTTGATAAATTACATATCGTAAAAATACACAAAAGCTGTTTACGAGTCACAATGTTTGTGCTTTTGTTAAGAGAGATTTATAAGTACAAAAGCAATCTAGACATTTATTTATATCGGTACAAACTTGTTTAAGGGTTCGATAACTTGTATACAATAAACCAGATTGTTAATTTCAACGGATGAGTCTGGTCGGAAAGGCTTGCCTTATATTGCGACTTGATGTAGAAAATTGTGGCAAGTAAACATGTTTAGGTGAACAAATATTCAAAATGGGGTTTTTGAACTTTTGCATTGTATATAAAAAATTAACATTTCATCCCCAATTCATAAATTTTCTATTCTCATTTCAGTATTCATTACTCAGGAAATATTTTTTGTTTTATACATCATCAATTTTTGACACCTGATTTCCCAATCTAATTTTTTTTTTTATATTCCGGGGATAATGTCTGTATACCTGAAAGTTAAAAAAAAACGTTTGCCCATCCATTTTAATATCTAACAAAGCTTTCTAAATTAATTATCATCCCCTAAATCTTGATAGATCGGCGTCAAACGGGAAAAAGTTTTTCTTTAACCCGACAACATAAGTTTACTTTTCCGTTAGATCCACTCTGTAAATATTTAAACAAAAAAATTTCCTTCTACTTGGAAAAATTATCTAATAAAATTCTATGGATAAAGCGCTCGCCTGTTTTTTTTATTACGGTAATTCTAAAATTTGGCCATAAACATTTATTTACTATTGATTGCTCGAGCGGAAATCACGTAAATTGCTAAATTAAGGATTTTATGACGCTTGATGTAATTTGCGCTATGAACGGAAATTTTCCTTTTTTTAAATTAACGTTTAAATCATGACCAATCGAATTGTTAATTTTTACACTCAAAATGATTGAGCATAATTTAATATCTATGTGTAGTCCAACCAAAAGTTGCATGGAAGTATTATACCTTTAAACGTTTGTTTTGTATGAAAAATACAATGAAAACTCAGTGCTGGATAAAATACTTGCATCCATTCTCGATTTTTGAATCGGAATTTAAGTACCAAATATACGAGAATGACCAAATATATGAGAATATTTGTGTACATAATATCCGGGCCTAATCGATAGTCGTTAGGCCTGATTCGCAAGACGCACGAAGAAAACGGGAACTACATTGGCCTTGATGGAGAAGACCTTAGCTGCTAATTATGATGAAAAAGCTCTGCCGCCGTTTTGGCTTGACGGGTTGGAGGGTGGCACTGTAAGCATGTCAAGTTGACATTTTGTGCCGACCGGTCATTGGGCCTGCGCAAAAGGTTGTAAAGAGCCTAGGTGAAGTCTGGCCTGGTACTAGACTAGAAATAGTCGCTAGAGGGATATCACCTACAGACCTAGAGCGAGAGCTCGGACCCCAGCCAAACCCGTATCACGTTCCAATTGTGTTAATCTAAATATACTTCAAATCTATATTAGAGATATGAACGATCTAGCTAAGTTCGATAAGTTATTACTTTTTATAGATAGGCTTAAAACTGGCATACATATTGTAGCAGTTTCTGAAACATTAGGATAGGACGGGTGGTGGTATTGCTATGTTCATTAGGAATTATATACCATACACCATGAAAATTGTAGATGAAAGCTCTTTAACATTCCAGTACATATGCATTCAACTTCTCGATTTTTAGAACAACTTTCCCGAAACTATAAATCTACACACGATTTCACCAGGAAATACTTTCTTTACCAGGCCGCTGAGCCGTAATATTTTAAACCACTCTGGTAATAGTTTTCATAATTTTGGACAAGCTCGGAATTTCACCACGGATAAACTTGTTCTGCAATTTTCCGTATTAAAGGAAGTAAATGTATAAACTAAAAATGGAAGTGTTTGTCCCTGGATGACTCTTGATCTTTGGGACTTAATTAAACTTAAAAACCATACATTGAAGTATTTTAAAAGGAACAGTACTAATTTAGAACTAAAATATAAATTAGATTTGCTAAATAGGAAGATCAAAAACAGAAACTACTTTGCAAAGTAGCATTATTTTGACAGTTTATTAAATAATGTGAGCCAAAAAGAGATCTGGAAACAGTTAAATCATTTTATGGAAAAGGACTCGAAAAATATGATCCCACCAAAGAAACCGCACAGTAGTTAAAGCTTTGGCGCTTGGATCTCGAGGTACCGGGTTCGAATTCCGATAGGAGCAGAATAATAACGGAAAATAAGCGATTTCGCTACTCGCTCTTCTTGGCCAAAAACTGAAAAAAAATTAATAAAAAAAATTAAATTTTCAAAAGTATTGGTTATGAAATGGCCAAGTTTATTTCAGCATGAACAAATCCTAGAATTTTGTCCTAAGTTTTGGACCCCTGATCAATACTATTATCCAAATTTCATCGTCATTCTTTTAGAATGGCGGAAAGACGAACTATTGTTAAATTTGAAGATTTCATTTACCGAGTTCCTTTACTTCGGAGATCAATCGTTTTGTCATTTTAAGGGTCACTTTTAATAGTTTATTCCACTGGGATGTTTTATTTAGTGAAAAAGAGATACAAAATGAATAAAAGTTTCCGCTAGTAATTATATAACAAAATAAATCTCTTTTGTGATGGTGCTGCCACTTGTGACGAGTAGCGAAATCTATATGTGAATAAATTTATTTAACTTTATGATACTAGTATAATTAAGGGTGTTTTTTAGAGGTGCACATCTTTAAGTTGGCAACACTGTTTTGTTGACAACCGAGTTCTAAACAACATAATTCCAGAAACATGAATTCCAATAAAAAAAATTCCATAAAATGGTCCAAGAAAATAAAATTCCTCTGCAAAATCCGCATTTGAGGTTTCTTTACAAAGTAAAGTGTTTTGGTTAATGAGAAAAAGACCAACCAACCAAAACACTTTATTTAATAAACAAATCTCCCCCTTCACATTTTATGTGTTCACCTGCGAAATAAAAACTGTTTATTTCGCAGAGGTCGCCTTTATGCTCCGCCTAATCTTTTGTTTAACAGTTTCATTTAGAAAATTCTTATTTCATTTCTATCAGTCTACAGATTTCAGCTGAAGGTATTTGTTACGAGTTCAGCTTGAAAAACGCTGCAGTAGTCCGTGAGAAGGTTAACATTTAATTCTTCACAGAAAAACCCACCCCAACCTTCCCATCCATCTTTGAAACATTAGTGAAAAAATTAATACCTTCAGTATTCAGAAATGCTTCTCTCCACTAGTCCTCTCTGGAGAAAATATCAGTCCTAAACCTCTAATCAAAAGGGGGGGGGGGCGGACGTTGCTGTTTCTTAGAATAGATGAGTGTCCTATATTGTTATAGTTCCACATAGCGATGGAGTTGAGCCTTGTAGCTGAGCCCGCTGTCATTTGTTTATATGTGGGATGGAAATGCTAAGAGCCCCACTAATACACAAGGTTGCTGTTTGCTATACTTTTACCAAAGAGTTTAGGTTGGTCAGAATATTCAAAGCTGATCACCAAACCGTAACCCTCTATAATTGCCTATGTGGGGTTCGAAATCCCATCTTTATCCAATTCTTTACTCTTTCTGATATGTCAGATTATAGTTAAGTTTGCTATTCAGAATGAGACCCAGATACTTCGCTTTATTAGCGAAGATCAATCGAATACTATCGAAGCTAGGGAGGTCGATCTGAGGAAGTTTGTATTTCCTGGAGAAAACGACTAACTCAGTTTTATGTGGATTCACTTTCAAAACGCAACTGTTAGCCCAATGGAAAAAAACACAGAAGTTAATCTTGCCTGCTGATATTGACCATCATACTCTGTGTTTTTTGGTTGTCTTGACTCTTAAATAAAATCTTACCTTTCCATGACTTCGGTAAAATTTTGTTATAACTGATTATTATAGTTTTTAATCATACTCCTAGCAGAGATATCTCATGTGCTGCCCTGGAATAAGTTAGGACAGATTAGAACCACAACTAATCGAATTTGACATCGATTCCCCATTCCCTATATCGCTGAAGTCACGAAATGTAGTTTTTTTAAAATCTCTGCGTTCGTGTGGTACCGTGGTTCTCTACAGCCCAGTCGGATTGGCTGATCGAGACGAAACTTCATTCCCAATGATTTTTGGCTGAAATCGGTCCATCGAAAGTGGCAGCCTCCATAAGAGCTTTTTCGATTTTTGCAAATATTTTGAAAAGTATTAGATTGTTCAGTAAGTTTAGAAAACACGATTTTGTGGAACGAAATACATTTTATTATTCAATATAACCTCCGTGAACTTCAATACACTTGCTCAAGTGATCTTCTAATTAATGGATTCCATCCCTGAAATGAGAATTCGGAAGACTGTGGGAATACGCTTCCACGGCTCTTCCATGCACCACTTCATTCGATGTTTTTCATGCATGGATTTTTCGAATACGGTGGAATTCTACATTAATTCACTGATGCGTTGTCTTGATGAACAATTATTTTTTTCTTCTGTAAACCAGATCTTTTCTCACGAATTTTTACAACCAGGTAGTCCAAAATGTTACATTACCAATCTGAGTTTATTGATTTACCAGTTTGGAGGTAATCCACGAACAAAATTTCTTTTGCATCCCAAAAAACTGATGCTAACACCTACTCGACCGATTTCTGGACCCTAACTCGCTTCGTAGCCGAAGTACCGGGTTCACACTACTCATTAGCCTCTTGATTTGAGTCAGGATCATGGTGGTAGACCCAAGTCTCATTCATAGTGATGAAACGATGCACAAAATTATTTTTATCCTTTATAAAACTTTCCAAATGTTGTTGAGAAAGTTGCATTCGAATGTGTTTTTGTTCCATTGTTAGTGAATGCGGCACCCATTGTACACACAGCTTTCTAAAACCCAAAACTTCAGTCAAAATCTACTAAATCTCCCTTGGTTAATCGGCCATCTTCAAAAACCATATGCTGCTCTTCTACTGTTCTAATTCAAGGTGAAGTGAATTTGGTTTGATGCTACACCTTCCAAAAATAAGAATTTTACACTGCACGATATTCAATTTTCCCATTGTATTGTAAAAAAAATCTGGGACACGTCAACTTTGAACAGCTGTTAATATACGAATGAGTTTACAGATCTACATGAAACTTCACACGTGTATCACGTCTCGAACGACAAAACTTACTGAACAACCTAGTATATTATTTACAAGAAAAACGGTTGAGAATTAAAAGATTCTTAATTAATTTTGCAACAATACCAACCCAGACCAGTTTTCCAAAATTTTAGCTGAAATGACGATTTTTGACAAAAAATCGGTTTTCAACAATAATTTGGTCAGATCATTGTTCAAAACTTCATACAGGAATTTTTTTTTATTAATTGACAGATCCTCGATAAATTTCGCAAATAACTGTGTACCGAAAGTGGCAGCTTTAATGAGAGCTTTTCATATTTTGCAATGATGTAGAAAAGTTTAGCATTTACAGAAAGCAATAAAGAATTAAAGGATTAAAATAAATTTAAAGATTAAATTTTCAACAAAGCCCAAAATTGTAAAATAAATTCGGATGTTGACAACAACATATTCACCCCTCCATTTTTTCTATGACGTAAACGTTTCGATGATGTTTTTACTGGTGCGAGAAATATAAAAACGAATTTTTCTATCTTCATTGGTAAAAATTTCAAATTGGAAATTGGCATTAAATTGTGGAAATATGCATTTTTGGGTTAACCTAATATCATTATAACCAATAAATTATTATTAATTTTCATTGCCACCAAATTGGTAAACCTTTAAATGCAAATATAATACAAAACGGAATGTTCAAAAAGGCACATAAGAGGCATCGTATCATTTAGCATTTAGCATTTCAGATGCACCCTATGCTAATTTTGTACTACCAAATGTGTATTTTAGTTAGTTACGAGTATACAGGGTGGCTGAGACCAAGTGTTACCAAATGAAAACGCTGTAATTTTTTTAATTTTGATTATTTTTTATTGAAATTTCGTGGAATATGTTGAAAACATATTACATTACTGCTCGATATGACCTCCTTTGGCTCTGATTATTTGCTTCCGTCTTCCATAGAAAGCATTGCATGCTGACCGAACGTGAGCTTGCGGAATTTTATTCCATTCTCGAACAACAGCTGACTTCAATGCATCAACACTTTCGTAGTTTTTAGTGGACACCTTACTCTCCAAAATGGACCATATGGAGAAATCCATGGGATTCAAGTCTGGTGAATATGGTGGTCATTCTTTCGACGAAATCAGCCGCGGAACGCAATTTTGTAAAAATTGCTGTGTCGCTCGAGCTTTGTGTGACGGTGCCGAGTCCTGTTGGAATGTCCAACGGTTCGTACCAAAGTGTTTACGTGCCCAAGGTAGCAAAGCATCGTTTAGGATCTTTTGGCGGTACACCTCTTGGTTTACCTTGACTCCGTGTTCGATGAAAACCAGAGGAATGCGTCCATCTGCAGTCACTGCAGCCCAAACCATAGCATAAGCTGGTGATTGCTTGCGCATAGCAACTCTTGTGTCCAAATTATCGTTGGACTTGTGCTCTAACCAAACACGATCATTTTGTTTGTTCGCATACTGTTGAATGGTGAAAATTTTCTCATCAGAAAAGACAATTTTTGGAATCTCATGACGTTCGGCCAAGGCCTTCAATGCTCGTGTTCTTTCAAGCCTAACTTTTTTTTGTGCCTCCGTAAGATCTTGAACTTTTTGTATCTTGTAGGGAGTAGTTCATTTTTCAATATGGTTTGAATGCTTTATCGTGAAACATGTAGACGAGCGGCTAATTGATTGGCACTTTGACGAGGATTTCGTTGGATTCGTTTCTTCGCATTTCGTATAATTTCTTTTGATGTTGCTGTCTTTTTAGGACCGCCTCTGTTGCGTTTAGCGATGCTACCAGTTTCGTTGTATCGAGTTATGGTTCGATACACAAACATTTTATTCACATTCAAATGCTGGAGCTGACGAACTATTGCTGTTTGTGAATTTCCACCCAAATACAGTGCAATTACACTATTACGTTTGAATTCCATTACGATTTTTTTATGAAGATATTAATTTAGAACAATTATTTGTTGACCACATGTAAACAACTAACCAAACTTCAATCTGTCAAGAAATTGACGGGCGAAAATGACACAAATGACAGCAGAGTGAAGTCAGTAACATTTGGTCTTAGCCACCCTGTATGTTCGCGGAATAATGAAATGTACATAGTACAGAAAACTGTTAAATAATAATTATTGTTTGCTATATTTTAAAACGAACTAATGCACGTTGTTGGTATTTATTTCATAAATAAATTTTCTGTATTAAAATTTGGTTCGGATAGCTTTGTATTATGACAAAAAATGATATTAAATTTCTGTTCCATTATACGTGTAAATACCAATTTAGTAAAAAAAGCTAATAGGAGTAGCTTAAAGCTAATAGGAGTATAATTTTCCTCCTTCAATTTCCCCTTTCAGCTTAGCGTTTTTCTTCTAAGTTGAGAATTTTTATAATTCGACTCATCAGAGATTCCAACTAATTCGTTAAGTGGATAAATATAACAAGTCAGGGATAGGCGAGGTAGATTACGGAATGTAATCTACGCGATTGTCGGCACGTAATCTGTTACATAGATTACATTGCGATTTTTACGTCGTTGATATCGACAATATAGGCAACGTCGACAAAGTAGGAAATGATACTAAAGCCTCAATTTTCTCGTAATTTTAGTTAGCCAGTCTAATAAAGTTGCTGTAGTTATCCTATCTAGAGACCAAATAAGTTTACATTTTATACTGAAGCACATAAATTATTCGTTAGTATGTGAACATATAATGATAAAATCACATTTAGGGGTAAATAATATTACGTAAACAAGTCCTTAAGTTATCTCAATTAGTTTTATCCCATTTCGCTAAAACTGTGGAAATAGTTCAGAACATAAAGTGTCAATACAAAATGGTGAAAACCCTCAATATTATCCATCGGTTTTAAGGAAATATCTACATTCAAATTTTACTCTATTGAATTGAACACAAAGACTAGTAATTTTGTTTAGATCAAATTCACTAAATTTAGAACCTTAGCATTAAAATTGATGATGTTTGAAAAACGACTAAGAAGGCGTACGAAAAATACTAGACTAGAGATTTTTCAATCCCAATCCTTAATTACGATAGTCGAGTAACTAATTAGGATTTACTTAATGCCACTTTTTACAGTCCCATGTTCTTCGATTAATAATTATAATTGCTTAGATTACGATAAGATATTTAACATCTTAAATATCTCATATTGAGAACTAACAAGCTTAGCTGACGCGCGTATTTATTTTTTTCGTCTACCAGCAAATTAATTTTTTTTTCATTAAATTTAATAAATATAAATTCTGAGGCTCTTTCGGCTTGATTATAGTTTGAAGATTTCTATTATTTGATAAGTATCGTTCCTCTAATACCGGTTATATTGCTGGTATTATTTGGCATTATTTGACATTTGACGTTAACCTGTCTTTGGAAGAAAAAACTAATTGTTTATTTAAACAATTTTGTATGTAAGTATTGTTGTAGAAGTGCGCCACGAATCGCGAGGACCACCGATAGTATTTATTTACCCTCGGTTTTATTAAAATCCATGCTTCGGACTAGGTCCAACTTGCTTAATGTGGGTAGCTTAAACGTCCAGAGTTTGATTTTAAATATTGAGCAACTTCGTCATACTTTTAATGGAGTCCCAATTTATGTCAGTTGCCTCTCAGAAACATTTTTATCGTCCGATATTACCGATTCCGCGTTGGCCATTAGTGGCTATAATTTGGCAGGCGAGATACCAGTTAATTATGGTGGGGTATGTCTGTATGTTAACGAGCATATTAAATGCAATGTTGTATCGGTAGCCCCCTCAATTTCTCAAAGACTCGTTTGTGACTTTGAGTTTATTTTTATAAATGCCTTAGTGAATAAGCGGACATTTCTTTTTGGTGTGGTTTATAATCCACCTAAAACGAACAAGAGGTCGTATGCTCAATTTAAAAAATCACTTTTAGACATTGAGTGTCTTTTTAGTTGTTTTCCTGTCGGTAGGATGAGGTTTTCATTTTGGATGATTTCAATTTTGATATTTCTCAAAAGACTTTATTTTCTTTTAGCTATTTAAATATCTTAAAAAATATTAACCTTTCAGAAGCGCCCACTTACTCTTATGCAACCGCAAGTGGTGATTATTCTCTCATTGATCACGTTGTTGCTTCTGCTGATAATTCCATTTTTTTTTCAATCAATTGTCTCTTGGTATTGGCTCTCATCATGATCTCCTTTCTGTTAATTATTACTCTCATTCTAAACCTAAAAATTTGAGTTTTATGGATTTTTCGAAAATTGATGAATCTCACCTTTCATTAATTTGTGGCTCTATTTGTTGGGTCAATATTTTTCCTTTCAGTACTTCTATCGATCAAACTGACTATGTTAATTCCTGTATTAATTATGTATTTAATAATTGCGTTCCTCTCACTACTGTTTATTTTAGACATAGATCTCCTCTTGGATGACGCAAGAGATTTTGAATGCTAGTTCTGTTTGTTTTTTTAAATATCGTCTTTGGAAAATGAGCCCTAATTCCTGGTCTTATCTGGCTTATAAGCAATCTTGAAATAGAATGGTAGGTTTAATTCGTATCGCTAAGCAAAATTTTTTCAAAGATAAGTTAGATCCCTCACTTCCCTCTAAGATATTTTGGAGTAACGTACGCAAATTGGGCCTTGGTAGTTGCAGAAGGGGTGCTTCGGTAGATTTCAAAGCTAATGTTTTTAACCATTACCTAATTAACTCTAGTTCCACCCTTGATATTTCCAATACTGATTTGGTATCCGTAGAATCCCTAAATTCTTTTTCGTTAGAAATATATCTATTGCCGATTTGGTCTATATATGGTTAGTTTAAAATTTGTTCAGCGTATTTTTCCTATTGTATCAAGATACTTGTTACATATTTTCAGTTTTATTTTAACGACCGCTTTATATCCCGCTCAGTGGAAGTTGAGTAAAATTATTCCTCTTTCTAAAATTAGCAATCCTTTTGAGCTTTCCTATTTCCGCCCAATTATAAGTATTATAAGTACTAGTTCTCTGTTCAAGACGTTTGAATTGGTAGTAAAAAACCAAATTCAATCTCATATGGATAGATTTAATTTGCTTAGTATTTTTCAATCGAGTTTTAGAAGATTACACGGTACTACCACTGCTTTGCTGAATGTTTGTGATGATATTCGTCGTAGTATAAGTAAAAGAGAAATGACTTGCCTTACTTTGTTGGATTTTTCGAAAGCGTTCGATTCAATTAATCACCAAATTTTGTTTAATAAGCTTATTTCGAACTTTAATTTTTCTCCCTCTGCTGCTTAATTGATTTTAGACGATATTTGGGTCACTTTCAGGCAGTCTTTTATGACAATTATTTTTCTCAATTCTTACCTGTCTTTTCTGGCGTTCCTCAGGGGCCGGCTCTTAGTCTTTTACTATTCTCAATGTACATTAATGACGTTGCATGTTCGATTCGCCAGTCTTCTTTTCATATTTTTGCTAATTTATAGAATCGCTTAGATAATGGTTCCATAACTCTAATATTTCTTTTGTTAATGATGATTTGGTAAGAATTTATAATTGGTCATTATCTAACCGGCTCGCTCGGTTTAATTTATAAAAATAAAAATACATTTTCAATAAAAATCTTATTTGGGGTGATCATTTGATTAAGGTTAGCAAAACGGTTTTTGGAATGCTTAGTTGTTTGTATAACCCTACAAGGTTCACTGATAGTAATTTTAAAAAACGTATGTTCCTGTTGCACCTTCTTTCACATTTTCTATATGTGGACGTTGTTTTGTTTGGCATTCTTCAGGAGAATATGAATGTTCCCGAAAGATGTTTCAATGCTTCTACTCGTTTCGTTTTTAGTATTTTAGTATTAGGAAATATGATCACATATCCCCCTTTTTGGATTTGATTCTGGGATGTAATTTAGTTGACTTTTTTGAACTTTGCGTTTGTCTTTTTATTTTAAAGCTTCTCAGGACTAAGCAACCTTCCTATTTATTTAAAAAGTTATTGTTCAGTAGGTCCCATTCTTCAAATTTACGTTTTCTTCCCCCTATAAACCTGTGTAGGTCTCTAAATACATCGTTTTCTGTTAGAGATATTTCTCTTTGGAATTTCATTCCATTAGATACGAGTATTACGAGATCAGCATCGCTTAGATCTTTCAAAACGTGTTATTTAGTAGTATAGTACTATTTCCATTATATTTTTGTATTCATTTATATTGTTTGTCACGTAGTTTGTAAGTATTCACTTCTTGCAGTATCCTCCGTAGCAAACGAGCTTGAGCTTAATATGGAGGGTATTAGCATGGAGCGGATTTGTTTATTGAAAAGATCTGAGGTTTTTATGCCTAATGGAAGTATTTTTTGTTGTTGTTGATCATTTATAATGCTGCTTTTCCACTACTAAAATTGTTATGTCAATCAAACAATAAATAAATAAAGAATACGAAGGTTTACTTACCAAATGAGCAATGCGGGCCTACAACAGCACACATAACTTTTAACTGTTTGCAGTAATTTCTCAAATAAAATCCAGTGTTACAGTTGGCGCAGTTTCTATGCGTTTCTTAAAACATTCTTAAGTAATAGCACCAGAAGTACTCAACAGCCAAAATTCTAATGTTTGCCAAACAAATTCAATGGTGGATTTTTAAATTCTATTTTTAAAATGAGTTTGTTGCTTGTTAATGGTTTACACTGATATAAAACCCGTAGAATCCCAATAATCCAAAATTACGATAATTTACAAAAACTTTTTGACATGGACATGGTCGAGATATTAATATTGTGTTAGCTTGCTTCTGCCAGTTCTCTGGTGTGCAGGAATGTAATAATTTATTGCGAATGCATAGTGCTATTTTGCTGTGAGTCCCATCGGACGTAACTCGATTTACCATAAAATTCGCTTATAAAGTTGCTGAATTATTAGTGGAGTAGTAGATGTGAAGAAAGTACTTTGCGGGCTCAATACTCTGACACTAGAAAATTCAGTTTTGATTTCCTGCAAATACAGACTTATTTATAGCGATGGAAGATTTCTGCCGACCCCGTGTTTCAATAATGAAATGAAAAGCCAATGAAGTTTAAATAATACGTATATAGCGTGATGAAATGTGCACACTGGGATTATAAAATATGTAGTAAATCAATCTATTCGTACTATGTACAATTTCCACATCAAATTATATGCCGATCATTTTGACAACTAAGAGTCGATCACCTACAGTTTGATTGCTTTCGCAAAATAACCTTCTCTAATGAAATATTTTCCTTTCCCAAAATTTATACGATTCCAGTACAATTAAGAATATGGCATTGTAACGGACCAGACAGCTAAGTATTTAATTCCGTATAATACAATAGTTGGTACTTAATCGATATTGTAGTATTGAGAACTTTCATCTTATTTCTCCATGTCAGCGAGTTATGCGATACAGAAATTTACAGAGTAGAACTGGTCACATTAGCAAGCAGCTTCAAGCTGCATATTCAAGATATTGTTGTTGATGTTAATTTTACGTGTGTTTTTTCTATAACTTATTTTAACTTGACCACCTTCGTAGCTTGACCAAAAAACTATTTTTTGTGGTCAACTTAGTAGTTGTAGTTAACTCATATTAATTGGCATTAACTAAAATCTCCGGAGACTAAAGTTGGTTGCATTAAAATATAGTCGAATTCAGATCGCCCGCCATTTGGGATAAAAAACTTCATTGCTGTTTTCATGACAAAAGTTTCCGTCATTTACACGCTTTCTTTCCGTGTGTATCAATTTTAAGAGATGGATGTTGATAAGCAACATATACGTCATTGCATTTTATTTTGTTTTTAAATGAAGCTGTTTAAGCTATGGAATTGGTTATTTCGACTTTGAGTGAACATTCCGTGAGTCATTCAACAACAAAAAAGTGGTTTGCAAGATTTCGAAGACGAAAAACTTAAAGTTTTATTGGATGAAAATCCGTGTCAAACTCAAAATGAACTTGCAGAACAGTTAGGAGTTACTCACCAAGCAATACCTCTTCGACAGCTTGCAATGAAAAAATACAGAAGGAAGGAAAATAGGTTCCTCATAAACTGACTGAAGAAAACAAATACCGAAGAGTTGACATGAATTTGCTTTCTCGGTACAAAAGAAAGGTTTTTTTGTACAAAATCATTACGGGTGAAGAAAAGTGGATTTTGTACGATAATCTTAAACGTAGAAAACCATGTGTTGATCCACGCCAGCCATCATCATCAGTGGCAAAAATGAATACTCATGCGATGAAATGATGGGACTGGAAAGAAACTCAATTTCTCCTTAGGAAGGGAAGTTTTACAGCATTCGGCGTATTTTCCAGACTTGGCTCCCTGTGATTACCTCTTATTCAGATCGATGTCATGAAACTTGACAGACCAGCGGTTCACGAAAGTTGAAGATGTGCAAAAATAGCTCGACGACTATTTTGCTTCGAAACCATCAAGTTTCTATCGCGAAGGCATTCATCATCTACCTGATAAATGGCAAAAGACCATAGATAGTAATGGCAAATATTTCGATAATTAATCTTTGTAACAATTATATTTTCAATAAAGTTGAATTTGACCTAAAAATCAGAGTTTCTACTGTGTAAGTAGAGATTAGATCATTCAATCACTACTGACTTAAATTACAAGTAATTATCGACTTTTCTAACATTAATCGACGTTGTCTATGAGTATTCGCCGTTGTCGACGAGTTGTCGACGCGATCACGTAAAAATTAGTAGATGAAGCGTAAACGCCCATCTCTGTAAGTAATAATAGCTAGGGGCACCCACATAAAACATCGAATTTAAATCTGAATAATACGAAACATAACAGAAATTACTTTATAGGTGAGAGATATGTTAATTTTATTTCAATAAATAGCGTAATATGTATGTGTTATTTTCATGAAAATTAAAAAAGTTTGCAACAAACACCTGGTTGAACACTCGAAAATTATGCGTTGGAAAATATTTATTCCAGGAAACATAATCGTTCACTTACACCAACTTTTATTTCTAGCGTAAATATTTTTCGTTGACATGTACGTTAATTTTCCATATTTATTCCATTTTCCAAGAATTGAATAATCACATACGTATTACGTATACACCCAATTCTGAATCATTTGTTTTGTGTATTCTGTGTAAATAAATTACTTAAAAATCAAAGAGTCATTCATATAATCTCCTGACAGTTCAAAAACCACAATAAATAATAAGAACAAGAATTTTATAAAATTTACCGCCATACTACAAACGTTTATGATTTTGCTATATACAACAACAACGACAACAATGCCAAAAGAATGCCATGTTTATGACTCCAGAAACCAATGATGAAATTTTTCCGAAATAAATTGTTTACTGTGCTGTTCGACACAAACAGCGAACAGCACTAGTAAACTTTTCTCATTACATTCATACTGTAAAGCCATTAAATTTAACCGTTTTTATGTTTTCTTATGCTTTATCTCAGAATACAAAAAGAAACAAATCGTTACGTTGTATATATACCAACCAGTCGCAATATTAAATAAAACCAACATAAGGAGGAAAAAAGCTCATAAAAGAAATTTTCGTACAATTTTTCATTTTATACGGTTGTAGGTGCAGCGCAGCTATGTGAAAACTATCATCAATTTTATATGTTGGCTGTCATATCGTGAAAATGTTGAAATAATTTTTTTTTGCTCGTTTATATCGTACCGTCGTATTTGCCGCGTCTGGTAAAGGTGATAAACATGGAATATAAAGAGGTGTTAAATTTTCTTACAGTATATCATCACGATTTGCACCGTAGCTACTCGTATTATAAATATAAAACGGTTTTTGAATAAGTACGTAGATGGATGTGGCATAAAATGAGCTGTATTTTATCATTTTACAGTTCCCTTTCTTAGTTTTTTATTACTTATTACAACTGTTAAAAATACGTTGAGACAAATATTATTTTGATCTTCCGTAGCTTTAAACTAAGTACATATGTATGACATGATGTTAGGAAAATGTGTTGCAAAAATATAAGAAACACTGCTTAAACATTCTTTAATGAATTATTGTATGTCTTAGTTTTAAGATCTTGAGACTTGAAATTTTCTTAAAATGTAATTTGAGACAATTTACTGTATTTTGGATTATATTGATAGAATTATTCGTATCTTGATCAATACGGATAATGTGAAATATTTTGGATCAATCAAAATCGATCAGTTACCTACGACTAGTTCTTAAACTAGGATGGTTGAGCCACGTTCAATGATGTTTGTCACATTTTGTCAGTAAAAGTATTTCATCACATCGGCATACGCCTCAGAAGAATTCCTAGACTACGTTGACGCGACGTCGTCAGCTAGAAGCAATGAATCGAAACCGTTAGAGAACTGCTGTTCGAGGTCAAAGACGATTTAGGTGGATTTGAAAAGAAAGAAAACTAAATCAACTTAAAACAACACAATATTCAACACAAATATTTACCTGTCTTTCGAAACCTCAACTCCAATCAAAACATTCCGCAACTCAATTAAACAAACGAAAAAACACACTCGAGGTTTAGATGAGGTTTACACTTTCATTGTTCATTTACAAGAACAACCGTGTTATTTACTTTTGTGTTCTTAACATACCTTTAAGCGTATTGAACACATCTCAGAATGCCAAGAAAGCAATTTTTTCTAAATCGTTTTTAGTTTCTAACAGCATTGAACATATAACATGTGTAAAGTACACATTATTTACTTTACAAATAGGGTGTGGGAAAGTTTCAAATTTCAAAATGAAACCTCGCATACCGATTAAGCCCAATTTGTGCTAATTAGTGCTCACGGGGAGAGCCGAAAAACCGGGTAAAGAAAATTTCAAATTTCGTCTGAAAGACTAAACAAATAAAACCCGATTTCTAGAAAAAACCAGAAATAATTTAAGCTTAATTTTAAAACTTAGCCTAATTTCTAAATACGGCTAAACTAATGAAATTTGTGCTTATCCTAGAAATATGATTTTCAGAAATTTTCATTCATAAATCGAGGAAAAATAAACTAGCCCCTAAAAGATACTACATTAAACAAACAAACACTAGCACACATTATTGAGGTATAGCGCTCAGTAATATTTGTGTTGAACAACAAATAAAACAATAGAAATAAAATGTTATAAAATCCAAGTCATAAGCAATTCAGATAACATATTCCTGTCAGGTATGTTCATTGCCATCCTAAAAATATAGTGGCTGAATTTGTGCTAATCCGAAAAAAGGCGAAATTTGAAATTTTCTTTTCTCGTTTTTTTGGCTCCTGGACTAGCACTAATTTTTCCCCGTGGGCACTAATTAGCACAAATTGGTTTTAATCGGTATGCAAAGTTTCATTTTTAAATTCGAAAGATTCCCTACTGCAGTTACCCACACACAAATAGGACATACAATTTCCTGAACAATACTAGACCATTTAGATAAAATTGTAACAATTGTGAACACTCGTTTAATCAATTTTTTTTAGCTGTAATGAAGTGTTGTGCTCAATACAAGTATGAACATGCATATCAAACGTCAAACCTGATGTTGTTATTTATATTTTTCTCAAGCTAACCGAATTGATTAAAGTCGATAAACTTATACGACTTGCATGTAGATGGTGGAATCACACCAACTGCGAAATGGAATTTGTGTCTTTAAAACTTGTTGTTCAAAATTGATGGATTTATTAAATTTAAACAAACTAATTTGGCTTGAGAGTCGAAAGTCGTACCGCCGTATGAGCGTTGCTGTAGTGCTGTAATAGAAACTTGATAGTGTGGTGCCTAATTAAACAAGAAACTTGCGGTAGGCGACTACGTTTTGGTCCTTCGACCCGGATTAAGGACTACAACAAGAAAATCCAACATCGTCGAGAATACTCTATACAGGAAAGTCTTTGACAAATTAGGACAGTGGCACATCAAGGCTTGAATTAAGATTTACTCGACAGATCTATCAAACTGGAAGAAACCTTACTGGAAACAAATGGGTGACTTCGAAGATGACGTCAAGCGGTACCACGTCCAGAATTAATGATGAAACATTTATTTATAAATGCAGCATCCGTTCAATATAGTCAAGTACGCTAAAGTGGCTATTCCTACGATTTGCGGTGATCCAGCGGAGTTTCGAAGTTTTATTGATCTATTCAACGTTGCTGCTCGTAATATAATTAAATCATAAATATGATCGCAGGACAGCTTTACTCGTAATTTATGCATTCATTTTAAGGGATATTACTTATGAAAACTGTCAATAGCAATTGCATCAAATATAAGATCAACACATGATACAACAGATGAAATATTTAGGGGCCTAAAAGCATTAGGAAAATTGGGTGATGAAACGAAAGCGTAGTGGGCGCAAACATCAGTTATCATACACGAGTCGAAGCCCATAATGCAGTTCAGATACCAAATAAATCCACATCTCCTGCTTTCACGAAAAAGGCCACATATTCAACATTTAAATCTACTGCGCACAAACACATAACTCGTTAAAAACATCCAAGCCTTATTTTTTGTCTGGTTACCACCGGGTATCGAATAATTGAGCAGGCGCTCTATTTACCATCCAGGACGACAGTTTACAAGCGATATAAAAGTTTATTGCATTGCTGCCACCAGTTATGATCTTAGTAGTCGATAATTATTAAACCGAAACAAAACTCAGAACATTACTCGATTCCGGATCACTAGGTTCTAAAGGGATCAAATGAGCGAATGACTATCACTGGCATTGATAATACATCAGCTGACACATCTCCAGGTATTGTCTCAATTCGTATCATCGATTCTAGGAGATGCAAGTGATGATTCCAAAAAACTGTGTTGGGTACCTAAGTAGTCCGTAGTAATGAATTTCGATCTGTATACAGTAAGCTTGGTCATATAAAGAAAGTGGAAGGCCCGGTCGATCCCAACGCTAAATTTAATCGACATAATAGTATATTAAAAAATAAAATACCAAACTGAGGTTAGTATTCAAAACTTCGTCAAGAACTGGTCAAAGCCCATCATTAACGAGATGCTCATGACCAACTATATTCTACATTGTAGGAATTTCTTCTTCGTTTTCGTATGAATTCATCTGCTCAGCAGACATCGAGAAGATGTACTGTTAGATATCTATATATCTGGACCAGTAGTACCAATTAACCCTTTGGCGAGGCGATCGTAACAATTTGTGCACTTATCTGGTCATTTCAGTTACCAACTGAACATCACCAGGTAAATTTGTCGCTACAATACGTTAGATAAGTTAGTTAGATTGGTGTTTCTCAGTTTATCCATACATGCTAAAGCAGAACAAGAAGTTAGTTATGTCGATGATGTTCTCAAAGGTGCTTCTACGGTCGAAGAGCTCGTCATGCTGAAAGTATATATGTGCTATTCTGAATGTGTGGATATATGTGTTAATCTGTAAAGTGGTAAATTTCATTTCAAGCAGAAGGCCGCCATCACGTTATGCAATGTGGGATCCGTAGGAACTATTGAAGTAACTGATTCGCTGTACGCAATGACCGACCTGCTAGAAGAGCTACGGCACATCGTGTTACTATAATTTAGTTTCCTGCGTAAAAGTAAATAAAAACAGTTTTTTTTTACAAAAATCGTCATTTCCGGTTAAATTTGAAAAATTAATCTGGATTGATGTTTCTGCAAACTTAATTTCGACTCTTTCAGTTCATTTCGATTTTATTGTAAATACATACTATACTTTTCAAAATATTTGGTTGGACTGGTTTCGGCCAAAAATTATTGGAATCTCCGAATTAATGAGAAAAACTAAAGTATGAAGTTTCATTACAATCGGACAAACTGGGCTATAGAGAGGAATCAGACATTTAGTTTGCACTGAACCATGCACACATACACCCTCTTAAAGGGTGGGGATAAAGGGATAATTTCCATCCGAAAGTATTGTTTTACACTAAAAATATTTGTTTTATTGTTTTTTACAGTAAAAAAAATTCTGGTAAAACCGGTAAATGTTAAACACTAAACTATATTTTTAAGAGCTTTATTTAATTTTCGGAAAAGTTATTTTTTCTATTGAGAAACTGATTTGAACTAATCATACATATCCAATTTTAAAACTTCTAAAAATTTAAAGTTTCAAATGCCATAGTTGGAAAGTAATTCAAATGAAAAGTTTTAGTAATCATTACCTATAAGTTGAATTTTTTTTTTTTATTGTAGAAAGAACAAAGCCAATATTTTTGCCGGCTAAGATGTATCGGCTGATAACTTCCGACTATAATAATATTTGTATAATATAACTTGTCGGCTAATAATATTTGAAGTAACATATTATGTTTTCGGCTGAGTTTGCAAAGACACTATCTGCATTATCATCTAACTTTAATACACTACACACGTACATCTTTCTAAAAACCACGTTTTGCCTTTGCCGAAAGGTAAACAGCAAAAATCTCGAGAACAAAATTTTCATGATTACTATACTTTATTTTATAAAGAAAGTGAAACAGCTTTTTGCCAAAAATCGTTATTTGCGATAAAAATTTTAAAAACTGGTATGGACCGATATTATTGCAAAATTAATTTTGAATCAGTTAGTTCATAATTGCTTTTCTCTTAAATAATTTACTTTTCAAAATATTTGTGAAAAACGTAAAAGCTCCTATGGAAGCTGTCACTTCTGGTGGATCGTTTTGGGCCAATCATCACTGAGATCTCCCGAATTACGGAGAACACAATCAATTCGTCTTGGCAAAAAATGGTTTTTTGACAAAAATCTTTATTTCCGCTTAAATTTTTAAAAATTAATTTAGACTAATATTTTTGCAAATTTAATTTAGAATCTTTTAGTTCATTATCGTGTTTCTCGTAAATGATATACACTGCGGTTCGCTTGATTAGACAAACTTGCAATTTTACTTTTAAATGTAAATTTTACTGCATTTCTCGCGGAACCAAATATTGTTATTGAGAAGAGTGAGAAATCCATAATTGATAATTATTCTGAGAAAGTAAATCAACTTTTTTTTTAACATAAGTTCAAATTTAATGTTATTTTTTCGGTTCAGTTGATTAGGCGCAACTTAGAAATATAATGAAAACAAAATCATTCATATTTTTAGTAATGTGTACTACCCCCATTCTTTAAAATTGCTTGAAAGTTTCTGTCCTTGAGAGAATCATATAAAGATTTTAAATAGTCTAACGAAATTTTTGCCCAAGCCGCTTCAATTCCTGTAATCAGCTCTTCGTTGGATTCGTATTGTTTGCCTCGTCTATACTAAACTTTGTGAGTGAGCCAGCCCCAAACGTTTTCGATTCTCAGGGGAATAAGGTGGCCATGGTATAACTACTGTTTTAACTCGCAATCGACGACTTTACAACAGGGGCATTTTGTATGGATGCATTATCCTGTTGGAAGATCCTTTGAAAAGGCCCATATAACTCTTGAATTTCTAAAAACGACTGGTTACAGCATATCCTTATATGAATTTCCAGTCATTTTATGAAAACAAAATTCAATTTAATAGCGCCCCAATATGAAAAAATTGAGCCAAAAATTGTTCTTCTTTGCGAATGTCATGAAAATAATAATTATAGCCATCTGGTCCATCTAAGTAAAAACAAATTCATCCGAAAAAGAACTTTTTTCAAGTACTATTCATTATTTGCGGATGCACATCCCAAGTCATGTGCTGCGTGGCGAATTCCAATCTTTGTTGCTTGTGTACAGGGTTTAGTGGTAGTTTTTTTTTCTAATTTTTTTAATTTTAAAAATGAAGCACTTGAAATTGCTTTACGAGCTGTGGTAGTAATCCCAACTGCCGTTCTGATTTTGTTGAAAAGGGCTGAATTGGATAGCTAGCCTATAAATTTTTCTTGTATCTTGTTGTGGCGTCAGAATTGTCGCCGACCACTGTCTTTTAAATAATATCGCACAGCAAGCTCACTAAGCTTGATTTTACGAACTATAGGGCAGCTGGCGCGCTTTAGCGCAGCTGGAAAATCCCTCCAATTGGCAGACATTTTGACCTTCCTGTCGTATTTAAAATATTTGTTCTACCCATTTTAATTCTTGATCAGCTACTGAATACTTATTTGGAAAATTTTTGCAACTTACACTGAATTTTACTCACAGATACTTAAATTTTACAATGCAGCTATTCAAGAGAACCAGTAAAATCTATTTACTAAAACTGTCTTCCAAAAAAAAACCAAAGAAAAGTGCAGTTAGATTGCTGTTTAAATATTTATTCATTATTATTTCACTGAGTACTAATTTCTCTCTCTTCTCAACAGTAAAGTTTACATTTAAAAGTAAAATTGCAAGTGTGTCTAATCAAGACAACCGCAGTGTGCTTTGCAAAAACGAAAAATTTACATTTGCATCGATCAACGAGATACTCAGCTTCAGCTAATAAATTT
This sequence comes from Nephrotoma guestfalica, assembly GCA_963691935.1. Lineage (NCBI taxonomy): Eukaryota > Metazoa > Arthropoda > Insecta > Diptera > Tipulidae > Nephrotoma > Nephrotoma guestfalica. The sequence continues at coordinate 288,046,410 of OY829914.1, read as the reverse complement.
ATTTGGTGGCGGTGGAGAACAGTTATAAAAAATTACACAGATGAAGAGAAGTGGACCAGAGATTGTTATATAACTGATCAATGGATACAACAATGTTGTAAATTTTTAAAAATTACATATAATTTGATTAATCTCTGCGATATATTTTCGACTAAAAGGACTTACGAGTATGTCGACTTTTAACAAATTTTGTACGCTATCAAGGAATCCGAATTTTATGCTAATTTGGTTTTTGATGTTTCATCGGAAGACAAAGAAAAACTCCCTAGCTTTTAAATAATTAAGCAAATGTCATTAATACAATGTCAAAAATAACCAACAAATTCTGTACTCTATTTCAATATATTTACAAAGCTTTTGAAAGTTTAATATCATCGAAAATATATAAACATTCAACCAAAAACGAATTGATTTCAAAAGTTCAATTTCACATCGAGTATTCATATATTGAAATTCCATAAATATCGCTTTTATTAATAAACCCCTATATCTTCTATTATCAAAATTGACACCAACAACAGAAAAGCTTTTAAACAAATTTGAGATAAAATAAAAACTGTGACACAGTATAAAAAAAAGTTCCCGAATGTATGAATGTTAAGCATAATATTCTGTCACAATAAGCACAAAATAAAAATTATGATAAGTAAATCCTTATACCATAAAAATAAAAAAATGCTTTGCATATTGAATTTATATACATTTACTACTTAATACGAGTACCTATATACTTACAAACGTTGTTACATAGCAAAAATAAAAATCGATTTGTTGGAACCGCACGTTTACTCAACAACCACTCGTAGCAGAGCGCACACAACAATTTCAAAATGAATTTTTTCAATCCACACTGTAAATTCATTTAAATCCATTAAATTCATACTTAACAGAAACAAAAGAAATAAACGAAAATCTAATAAGAAAATACCGGTGTGAAGAACTTAACAAAATTTGTTATTTTAAAATTTTCGCGAGTGCGCATTCAATATTTTAACAGTGTAATTCAACTAAAAGTTGAACAAAAATGATTGAAAACCGTATTAAAACATTTAAAAGTAAACTCATTCAATTTTTTGTGTTAATTAAAATGTTTTACAAGCCCGATTATCGATAGGTCCATGAATTTACATTACACACATTAGTCTGACTCATCTAGGCCTTCAAAATATCATTGTAAGATTTAGGGCTAGTGAGATGCACTATGAATTAACAAGCTTTCAATGGGAAATTTTAACTCATTCAATTTTTTTGCGTTGGCACTGTTGTGTTGTTCGATACACAGGGCCGATCCTAGAGTTTTCCACGCGGTTTCATTATATACGTTGAATCGTCTGGCTAATGGGCTCTCAAAATATCATGGTAAGATTTAGGGCTAGTGAGATGCACTATGAATTAACAAGCTTTCAATGGAAAATCTTAACTCATTCAATTTTTTTGCGTTGGCACTGTTGTGTTGTTCGATACACAGGGCCGATCCTAGAGTTTTCCACGCGGTTTCATTATATACGTTGAATCGTCTGGCTAATGGGCTCTCAAAATATCAGGGTAAGATTTAGGGCTAGTGAGATGCACTATGAATTAACAAGCTTTCAATGGAAAATCTTAACTCATTCAATTGTTTTGCGTTGGCACCGTTGTGTTGTTCGATACACAGGGCCGATCCTAGAGTTTTCCACGCGGTTTCATTATATACGTTGAATCGTCTGGCTAATGGGCTCTCAAAATATCAGGGTAAAATTTAGGGCTAGTGAGATGCACTATGAATTAACAAGCTTTCAATGGAAAATCTTAACTCATTCAATTGTTTTGCGTTGGCACCGTTGTGTTGTTCGATACACAGGGCCGATCCTAGAGTTTTCCACGCGGTTTCATTATATACGTTATATGAGCTTAATAATAGGCTTTCAAAATATCAGGGTAAGATTTAGGGCTAGTGAGATGCACTATGAATTAACAAGCTTTCAATGGAAAATCTTAACTCATTCAATTTTTTTGCGTTGGCACTGTTGTGTTGTTCGATACACAGGGCCGATCCTAGAGTTTTCCACGCGGTTTCATTATATACGTTGAATCGTCTGGCTAATGGGCTCTCAAAATATCATGGTAAGATTTAGGGCTAGTGAGATGCACTATGAATTAACAAGCTTTCAATGGAAAATCTTAACTCATTCAATTGTTTTGCGTTGGCACCGTTGTGTTGTTCGATACACAGGGCCGATCCTAGAGTTTTCCACGCGGTTTCATTATATACGTTATATGAGCTTAATAATAGGCTTTCAAAATATCAGGGTAAGATTTAGGGCTAGTGAGATGCACTATGAATTAACAAGCTTTCAATGGAAAATCTTAACTCATTCAATTGTTTTGCGTTGGCACCGTTGTGTTGTTCGATACACAGGGCCGATCCTAGAGTTTTCCACGCGGTTTCATTATATACGTTGAATCGTCTGGCTAATGGGCTCTCAAAATATCAGGGTAAAATTTAGGGCTAGTGAGATGCACTATGAATTAACAAGCTTTCAATGGAAAATCTTAACTCATTCAATTGTTTTGCGTTGGCACCGTTGTGTTGTTCGATACACAGGGCCGATCCTAGAGTTTTCCACGCGGTTTCATTATATACGTTATATGAGCTTAATAATAGGCTTTCAAAATATCAGGGTAAGATTTAGGGCTAGTGAGATGCACTATGAATTAACAAGCTTTCAATGGAAAATCTTAACTCATTCAATTTTTTTGCGTTGGCACTGTTGTGTTGTTCGATACACAGGGCCGATCCTAGAGTTTTCCACGCGGTTTCATTATATACGTTGAATCGTCTGGCTAATGGGCTCTCAAAATATCATGGTAAGATTTAGGGCTAGTGAGATGCACTATGAATTAACAAGCTTTCAATGGAAAATCTTAACTCATTCAATTGTTTTGCGTTGGCACCGTTGTGTTGTTCGATACACAGGGCCGATCCTAGAGTTTTCCACGCGGTTTCATTATATACGTTGAATCGTCTGGCTAATGGGCTCTCAAAATATCAGGGTAAAATTTAGGGCTAGTGAGATGCACTATGAATTAACAAGCTTTCAATGGAAAATCTTAACTCATTCAATTGTTTTGCGTTGGCACCGTTGTGTTGTTCGATACACAGGGCCGATCCTAGAGTTTTCCACGCGGTTTCATTATATACGTTATATGAGCTTAATAATAGGCTTTCAAAATATCAGGGTAAGATTTAGGGCTAGTGAGATGCACTATGAATTAACAAGCTTTCAATGGAAAATCTTAACTCATTCAATTTTTTTGCGTTGGCACTGTTGTGTTGTTCGATACACAGGGCCGATCCTAGAGTTTTCCACGCGGTTTCATTATATACGTTGAATCGTCTGGCTAATGGGCTCTCAAAATATCATGGTAAGATTTAGGGCTAGTGAGATGCACTATGAATTAACAAGCTTTCAATGGAAAATCTTAACTCATTCAATTGTTTTGCGTTGGCACCGTTGTGTTGTTCGATACACAGGGCCGATCCTAGAGTTTTCCACGCGGTTTCATTATATACGTTATATGAGCTTAATAATAGGCTTTCAAAATATCAGGGTAAGATTTAGGGCTAGTGAGATGCACTATGAATTAACAAGCTTTCAATGGAAAATCTTAACTCATTCAATTGTTTTGCGTTGGCACCGTTGTGTTGTTCGATACACAGGGCCGATCCTAGAGTTTTCCACGCGGTTTCATTATATACGTTATATGAGCTTAATAATAGGCTTTCAAAATATCAGGGTAAGATTTAGGGCTAGTGAGATGCACTATGAATTAACAAGCTTTCAATGGAAAATCTTAACTCATTCAATTTTTTTGCGTTGGCACTGTTGTGTTGTTCGATACACAGGGCCGATCCTAGAGTTTTCCACGCGGTTTCATTATATACGTTGAATCGTCTGGCTAATGGGCTCTCAAAATATCAGGGTAAAATTTAGGGCTAGTGAGATGCACTATGAATTAACAAGCTTTCAATGGAAAATCTTAACTCATTCAATTGTTTTGCGTTGGCACCGTTGTGTTGTTCGATACACAGGGCCGATCCTAGAGTTTTCCACGCGGTTTCATTATATACGTTATATGAGCTTAATAATAGGCTTTCAAAATATCAGGGTAAGATTTAGGGCTAGTGAGATGCACTATGAATTAACAAGCTTTCAATGGAAAATCTTAACTCATTCAATTTTTTTGCGTTGGCACTGTTGTGTTGTTCGATACACAGGGCCGATCCTAGAGTTTTCCACGCGGTTTCATTATATACGTTGAATCGTCTGGCTAATGGGCTCTCAAAATATCATGGTAAGATTTAGGGCTAGTGAGATGCACTATGAATTAACAAGCTTTCAATGGGAAATTTTAACTCATTCAATTTTTTTGCGTTGGCACTGTTGTGTTGTTCGATACACAGGGCCGATCCTAGAGTTTTCCACGCGGTTTCATTATATACGTTGAATCGTCTGGCTAATGGGCTCTCAAAATATCAGGGTAAGATTTAGGGCTAGTGAGATGCACTATGAATTAACAAGCTTTCAATGGAAAATCTTAACTCATTCAATTTTTTTGCGTTGGCACCGTTGTGTTGTTCGATACACAGGGCCGATCCTAGAGTTTTCCACGCGGTTTCATTATATACGTTGAATCGTCTGGCTAATGGACTCTCAAAATATCAGGGTAAGATTTAGGGCTAGTGAGATGCACTATGAATTAACAAGCTTTCAATGGAAAATCTTAACTCATTCAATTTTTTTGCGTTGGCACTGTTGTGTTGTTCGATACAAAGGGCCGATCCTAGAGTTTTCCACGCGGTTTCATTATATACGTTGAATCGTCTGGCTAATGGGCTCTCAAAATATCAGGGTAAGATTTAGGGCTAGTGAGATGCACTATGAATTAACAAGCTTTCAATGGGAAATTTTAACTCATTCAATTTTTTTGCGTTGGCACTGTTGTGTTGTTCGATACACAGGGCCGATCCTAGAGTTTTCCACGCGGTTTCATTATATACGTTGAATCGTCTGGCTAATGGGCTCTCAAAATATCAGGGTAAGATTTAGGGCTAGTGAGATGCACTATGAATTAACAAGCTTTCAATGGAAAATCTTAACTCATTCAATTTTTTTGCGTTGGCACTGTTGTGTTGTTCGATACAAAGGGCCGATCCTAGAGTTTTCCACGCGGTTTCATTATATACGTTGAATCGTCTGGCTAATGGGCTCTCAAAATATCAGGGTAAGATTTAGGGCTAGTGAGATGCACTATGAATTAACAAGCTTTCAATGGAAAATCTTAACTCATTCAATTGTTTTGCGTTGGCACCGTTGTGTTGTTCGATACACAGGGCCGATCCTAGAGTTTTCCACGCGGTTTCATTATATACGTTGAATCGTCTGGCTAATGGGCTCTCAAAATATCTGGGTAAGATTTAGGGCTAGTGAGATGCACTATGAATTAACAAGCTTTCAATGGGAAATTTTAACTCATTCAATTTTTTTGCGTTGGCACTGTTGTGTTGTTCGATACACAGGGCCGATCCTAGAGTTTTCCACGCGGTTTCATTATATACGTTGAATCGTCTGGCTAATGGGCTCTCAAAATATCATGGTAAGATTTAGGGCTAGTGAGATGCACTATGAATTAACAAGCTTTCAATGGAAAATCTTAACTCATTCAATTTTTTTGCGTTGGCACTGTTGTGTTGTTCGATACACAGGGCCGATCCTAGAGTTTTCCACGCGGTTTCATTATATACGTTGAATCGTCTGGCTAATGGGCTCTCAAAATATCAGGGTAAGATTTAGGGCTAGTGAGATGCACTATGAATTAACAAGCTTTCAATGGAAAATCTTAACTCATTCAATTGTTTTGCGTTGGCACCGTTGTGTTGTTCGATACACAGGGCCGATCCTAGAGTTTTCCACGCGGTTTCATTATATACGTTGAATCGTCTGGCTAATGGGCTCTCAAAATATCAGGGTAAAATTTAGGGCTAGTGAGATGCACTATGAATTAACAAGCTTTCAATGGAAAATCTTAACTCATTCAATTGTTTTGCGTTGGCACCGTTGTGTTGTTCGATACACAGGGCCGATCCTAGAGTTTTCCACGCGGTTTCATTATATACGTTATATGAGCTTAATAATAGGCTTTCAAAATATCAGGGTAAGATTTAGGGCTAGTGAGATGCACTATGAATTAACAAGCTTTCAATGGAAAATCTTAACTCATTCAATTTTTTTGCGTTGGCACTGTTGTGTTGTTCGATACACAGGGCCGATCCTAGAGTTTTCCACGCGGTTTCATTATATACGTTGAATCGTCTGGCTAATGGGCTCTCAAAATATCATGGTAAGATTTAGGGCTAGTGAGATGCACTATGAATTAACAAGCTTTCAATGGAAAATCTTAACTCATTCAATTGTTTTGCGTTGGCACCGTTGTGTTGTTCGATACACAGGGCCGATCCTAGAGTTTTCCACGCGGTTTCATTATATACGTTGAATCGTCTGGCTAATGGGCTCTCAAAATATCATGGTAAAATTTAGGGCTAGTGAGATGCACTATGAATTAACAAGCTTTCAATGGAAAATCTTAACTCATTCAATTTTTTTGCGTTGGCACTGTTGTGTTGTTCGATACAAAGGGCCGATCCTAGAGTTTTCCACGCGGTTTCATTATATACGTTGAATCGTCTGGCTAATGGGCTCTCAAAATATCATGGTAAGATTTAGGGCTAGTGAGATGCACTATGAATTAACAAGCTTTCAATGGAATTCTTAACTCATTCAATTTTTTTGGTCTAACTAAACCGCTTTCAAGATATTATGTTATATCATCTTATTTTATTTATCATTTAATTAAATAATTTTGTTTAGAGGATTTGTTTTTTTTTTGTTTGGTTTATGTTTTTATGTAAAAAAGTACTACGGGGTTAACTTTTATGTTTATTGTGGTTTCCATCGGTATTGGAAGCAGATCATCGTGAATCTCCCATATTCCACTAATTCTTTTTATGTATGCTTGGTAATGTCCTACGCCTGATTTTGATGATGGTTTGATAAAGTTTACGATTGATTTCAATTCAAAATTTTGGTTACTAAGGCAGATGGTCGATTGAACTTGTTGTATATGTATGTTATAAAACACGTTTGGGTCATGATTCTGTACATCTACCATTATGATTCCGTAGTTCGAAGAAAATAATTTAGTTTTTTTATTTTGACAAATATCGCAAGTTTTTTGCGAATCAGTGTCAATAAGACATTGAATATTTCTAAGTGCTTTTTCATTAATATCAAAAATATTCCTAAAGGGTAAATAAAATGTAGGCCTGGTATGTGGAGGGTGGTCATTTCTGCATTGGCTTATCACTGTGAGGGGCATTGGAATTATTTTTTCTTGAATGTAACAAATGTTACAGTTAGCCGATAACGTTATATTACTGTCACTTATAACAAAATCTTTCGAATTTTTGAATATTTCCAATAAAAATATACTTCTCTTTCTTAAAAAATAATCTATGGTATCTTTATGTTCACCCAACTCAGAAATAAATTTGAAAAAAGGATTGTTTGATGAAGAAAACATTATTTTAAAATTATTATAATCTAAGTATAAAGTTAAAAATATTTGAGCCGTGGAATCAAATGCGCATGTATTGTAAACGTGTACAGGTTTTTGATTGTCGTCGATATAGGAATACCCATTTTCCAAAATAAAAGTTGGCTCTTCCGGTATTGTTTGGAGTTGTCTAGATTTAAGAACGGCTTTCTTAACTTTCGGAGAGCTCCTGTTAACGATTCGCGTTAAAACGCGCTTTCCAAAATGCTTCGGAGTATTGGAAATTTTAATTTTTTTGTGCCAACCTTCTTCGCTCTCTAAATTCTCAGAATCTGAGTTATAATTACTTACACTTCTTTTAAATGGTCGTTTTAAATTTGGTGTTGAGATTTCAATAGCTTTACGTAACTTTTGGTTTTTCTCATCTAATACAGAAATCAATCGGCCTATTCTAAGCGTTTTATGTTCCGTATAATGATTTTTTACAATAGAAAACCAACTTTCCGCATTTGCATTGGACATTCTACCACTAATTCCTAAGTGGGAAGAAAAACAAGTTCCCCAGAGTGGTAAATAGGAAAAATATTTGTTTATTGTAAAAATAACAAATTCCTCACAATATAATGTATTGTTTGGAGCATTTTTATCATTGTTATCATTTATGCTGTTTTTGATTGTCTCAAATATTGCAGTGTACCTAGTATAAAATGGACTTTCAGCGTATTGAGAAGTTTTCTTTTTGGTACCCTCTTTTTGCGATAATTTCCACTCTTTTGGCTCAATACGCTCTGACTGGTCAAGGTCAATTTTCTCACGTTCATCATATAATTTAGTCAAAATTATTTTTAATTTTTCATATGCAGTACAAGCGTTGGCATCCTTAAATTTTGAACAAAGCAATTGGCAATAGAGCTCAAAAATAACGTCCACTTCTTCTAGAGTATTACTATTTATCATTGCACAAAACAAATCCAGTATCAAATTCTTTAATTCGCTAGAAGCATTTTGTAATTTTATATTAATTTGAGAGGAAATTATTTTTACAAAATGTGAACAACAAATAAATATGCAAACCTTTATATTGTTGGTTGCCTGTAATGCTAATGTATCATAGATTTTTTGGATATACGACCCCACCGAAAAAGAGTTGAAAGCTAAAATAATTGATTTTATTAAAGCCCATGACCAATCTGTTACGAAAAATTTTGGACAATTATTTTTATCAACAACTTCTTCTAATAATAAATTAAATTCTGATAAAAAGTGTGTTATGGTGGTGGCATCATGCCTCGACGTAATTAATTCCGCTACTGGCAATAAATTATTATTAATGTTTAACACGCAGGCGTAATATAGAATGCGCTTGTAATTGTGATAATCGTGACATAATGGTTGTTTAGCAACTTTTCCCGTAGCATCAAAATGAATACCTGACACTGTGTGTATATTAAAAAGATTTAAATTTGATTTTCTTATTAAAATTACATTTAGAGGGTTGAATGTTGAGTAAATATACTTATTGGACTTTGGCTCTGTTATGTCTTTATAAAATAAATCTATAACATCGCAATCTCGAACTAAATCATTTGCTTTCAATACTTCTGACTTTACCTTTCGAATTGCACTTTTGGAAATTAAACCCTGTGTGTTCCCTTTTCTGTATAGATCCGTATCAGCTGTGTCGATTAAATCTAAATGAACATTATGACATGATTTCAATTTTAATTTTTCCTTTAATTGATCGCGGTTCTTCCCGCGAAGTTGTTTAAACACATAATCGCCGTCATGATCTATACAAATTTCACTATTCGTATATATATATATAATCGAGAATTTTTAATTATAAATTTAAATCTTTTTATCGGCAATTTTTTACAAAATCCGTAGCACACAACTTGATCTTGTAATTTGCTACTCAAATGAATAGTGCTAAATGATATAACACAAGGAATTTTGATCTTAACTAATGTGTTCGTTATTAAAATCCGAATTTCCTCCCGTTCGTGATGTAAGATTTTACATTTAAGTTTTACGACACTTTGCAATTGCCACAAGAATGATTTTTTTCGGATTTTCAACTGTTCAACTGTTTCAGGTGTTTCCATCAGCGGTAAACAATTATTCGAGATAATCTGTGATTTGATATTATCCTCATTAGGAACAATAATTAAAATTTGTTCTTGCACGCTTTGCAAAAGCATTTCTTTCGGTTCTAAAATGGCCAAATCAACGAAATTGTCCTCGTTAGGTATTTGGGTTACTGTTGAAGTTTGAAATTCATTGTAACTATTCAACATTGTAGTTTGAAAAATGCCATTCGTTTTCCAGATGTAATAAATCTTTTCGCGATTTATTTTATTATACGAAACGTGTAATTCTCTACATAATTGTTCCATAAACAAATTTTTACTTCGAGCAAATTTTGTTTCTTCAGTAAAATTATTTGATTCTAGCACACTTTGAATGGACAAAGCATTTATTTTGCTCGATTTGCGCCTGTGGTTGTGTTTCATTTTAAGACTCAATTTGTATATAATTCTGTTATTATCAAAAAAAACTAAAAATTGTTATTATTTTTAAGGATGTCGAATATCGTGCGGGGGTAAATAGTTTCAAAAATTCCAATACAATAAGTTTAAAAAATGTCCAAAAGCGTGCGAGGGTCTATAGTTACAAAAAAGCAAATCAAATCAGTTTTTAAGAATGTCCAATATCATGCAGGGGTCAATAGTTCGAAAAATTCCAATAAAATCAGTTTAAAGAATGTCCAAAAGCGTGCGAGGGTCTATAGTTACAAAAAAAGCAAATCAAATCAGTTTTAAAGAATGTCCTAATAAAGCGGGGTCGAACGGTAGTTTTAAAAAAAACTTTTATAACACTAAAAATTCACAAATAAAAATTCTTATTAACACAATACGATACAAACAGCATAAAGTTTTAAAAAATAGTAAAATGAAATGAACGAAAAATTTCTTTATATACTAACGCAGAAAATAAAAAAATAACTATTTTATTTTGTTTAATTTACACATGCGGAATATTTATATCGAGCGAAGTAGGTATAGAGCAAACACAAATTACGATATACATGTGTCTACTGCACAACATAAAAAAGGATTCGCAAATGAAAATATAAATTTTTCTGTTATGTTTGAGCAGAATGTAATGAGAAGCAGAAACATTTGGATTTTAAAGATCGTATATCACAAAATAGAAATACGAGTAGTATACAAAATATCTAATAACGGTGAAAATAATCGTGTACATATAGTACGAGTATAAATGAAAACACATGTAGTATTAATACGAAATTGAATCCATGATATTTTGAGAGCCTATTAGCCAGACGATTCAACGTATATAATGAAACCGCGTGGAAAACTCTAGGATCGGCCCTGTGTATCGAACAACACAACGGTGCCAACGCAAAAAAATTGAATGAGTTAAGATTTTCCATTGAAAGCTTGTTAATTCATAGTGCATCTCACTAGCCCTAAATTTTACCCTGATATTTTGAGAGCCCATTAGCCAGACGATTCAACGTATATAATGAAACCGCGTGGAAAACTCTAGGATCGGCCCTGTGTATCGAACAACACAACAGTGCCAACGCAAAAAAATTGAATGAGTTAAGATTTTCCATTGAAAGCTTGTTAATTCATAGTGCATCTCACTAGCCCTAAATCTTACCCTGATATTTTGAAAGCCTATTATTAAGCTCATATAACGTATATAATGAAACCGCGTGGAAAACTCTAGGATCGGCCCTGTGTATCGAACAACACAACGGTGCCAACGCAAAACAATTGAATGAGTTAAGATTTTCCATTGAAAGCTTGTTAATTCATAGTGCATCTCACTAGCCCTAAATCTTACCCTGATATTTTGAGAGCCCATTAGCCAGACGATTCAACGTATATAATGAAACCGCGTGGAAAACTCTAGGATCGGCCCTGTGTATCGAACAACACAACAGTGCCAACGCAAAAAAATTGAATGAGTTAAGATTTTCCATTGAAAGCTTGTTAATTCATAGTGCATCTCACTAGCCCTAAATCTTACCCTGATATTTTGAAAGCCTATTATTAAGCTCATATAACGTATATAATGAAACCGCGTGGAAAACTCTAGGATCGGCCCTGTGTATCGAACAACACAACGGTGCCAACGCAAAACAATTGAATGAGTTAAGATTTTCCATTGAAAGCTTGTTAATTCATAGTGCATCTCACTAGCCCTAAATCTTACCCTGATATTTTGAGAGCCCATTAGCCAGACGATTCAACGTATATAATGAAACCGCGTGGAAAACTCTAGGATCGGCCCTGTGTATCGAACAACACAACAGTGCCAACGCAAAAAAATTGAATGAGTTAAGATTTTCCATTGAAAGCTTGTTAATTCATAGTGCATCTCACTAGCCCTAAATCTTACCCTGATATTTTGAAAGCCTATTATTAAGCTCATATAACGTATATAATGAAACCGCGTGGAAAACTCTAGGATCGGCCCTGTGTATCGAACAACACAACGGTGCCAACGCAAAACAATTGAATGAGTTAAGATTTTCCATTGAAAGCTTGTTAATTCATAGTGCATCTCACTAGCCCTAAATCTTACCCTGATATTTTGAAAGCCTATTATTAAGCTCATATAACGTATATAATGAAACCGCGTGGAAAACTCTAGGATCGGCCCTGTGTATCGAACAACACAACGGTGCCAACGCAAAACAATTGAATGAGTTAAGATTTTCCATTGAAAGCTTGTTAATTCATAGTGCATCTCACTAGCCCTAAATCTTACCATGATATTTTGAGAGCCCATTAGCCAGACGATTCAACGTATATAATGAAACCGCGTGGAAAACTCTAGGATCGGCCCTGTGTATCGAACAACACAACAGTGCCAACGCAAAACAATTGAATGAGTTAAGATTTTCCATTGAAAGCTTGTTAATTCATAGTGCATCTCACTAGCCCTAAATCTTACCATGATATTTTGAGAGCCCATTAGCCAGACGATTCAACGTATATAATGAAACCGCGTGGAAAACTCTAGGATCGGCCCTGTGTATCGAACAACACAACGGTGCCAACGCAAAACAATTGAATGAGTTAAGATTTTCCATTGAAAGCTTGTTAATTCATAGTGCATCTCACTAGCCCTAAATCTTACCATGATATTTTGAGAGCCCATTAGCCAGACGATTCAACGTATATAATGAAACCGCGTGGAAAACTCTAGGATCGGCCCTGTGTATCGAACAACACAACAGTGCCAACGCAAAAAAATTGAATGAGTTAAGATTTTCCATTGAAAGCTTGTTAATTCATAGTGCATCTCACTAGCCCTAAATCTTACCATGATATTTTGAGAGCCCATTAGCCAGACGATTCAACGTATATAATGAAACCGCGTGGAAAACTCTAGGATCGGCCCTGTGTATCGAACAACACAACGGTGCCAACGCAAAACAATTGAATGAGTTAAGATTTTCCATTGAAAGCTTGTTAATTCATAGTGCATCTCACTAGCCCTAAATCTTACCATGATATTTTGAGAGCCCATTAGCCAGACGATTCAACGTATATAATGAAACCGCGTGGAAAACTCTAGGATCGGCCCTGTGTATCGAACAACACAACAGTGCCAACGCAAAAAAATTGAATGAGTTAAGATTTTCCATTGAAAGCTTGTTAATTCATAGTGCATCTCACTAGCCCTAAATCTTACCCTGATATTTTGAAAGCCTATTATTAAGCTCATATAACGTATATAATGAAACCGCGTGGAAAACTCTAGGATCGGCCCTGTGTATTGAACAACACAACGGTGCCAACGCAAAACAATTGAATGAGTTAAGATTTTCCATTGAAAGCTTGTTAATTCATAGTGCATCTCACTAGCCCTAAATCTTACCCTGATATTTTGAGAGCCCATTAGCCAGACGATTCAACGTATATAATGAAACCGCGTGGAAAACTCTAGGATCGGCCCTGTGTATCGAACAACACAACAGTGCCAACGCAAAAAAATTGAATGAGTTAAGATTTTCCATTGAAAGCTTGTTAATTCATAGTGCATCTCACTAGCCCTAAATCTTACCATGATATTTTGAGAGCCCATTAGCCAGACGATTCAACGTATATAATGAAACCGCGTGGAAAACTCTAGGATCGGCCCTGTGTATCGAACAACACAACAGTGCCAACGCAAAAAAATTGAATGAGTTAAAATTTCCCATTGAAAGCTTGTTAATTCATAGTGCATCTCACTAGCCCTAAATCTTACCCTGATATTTTGAAAGCCTATTATTAAGCTCATATAACGTATATAATGAAACCGCGTGGAAAACTCTAGGATCGGCCCTGTGTATCGAACAACACAACGGTGCCAACGCAAAACAATTGAATGAGTTAAGATTTTCCATTGAAAGCTTGTTAATTCATAGTGCATCTCACTAGCCCTAAATTTTACCCTGATATTTTGAGAGCCCATTAGCCAGACGATTCAACGTATATAATGAAACCGCGTGGAAAACTCTAGGATCGGCCCTGTGTATCGAACAACACAACAGTGCCAACGCAAAAAAATTGAATGAGTTAAGATTTTCCATTGAAAGCTTGTTAATTCATAGTGCATCTCACTAGCCCTAAATCTTACCATGATATTTTGAGAGCCCATTAGCCAGACGATTCAACGTATATAATGAAACCGCGTGGAAAACTCTAGGATCGGCCCTGTGTATCGAACAACACAACGGTGCCAACGCAAAACAATTGAATGAGTTAAGATTTTCCATTGAAAGCTTGTTAATTCATAGTGCATCTCACTAGCCCTAAATCTTACCATGATATTTTGAGAGCCCATTAGCCAGACGATTCAACGTATATAATGAAACCGCGTGGAAAACTCTAGGATCGGCCCTGTGTATCGAACAACACAACGGTGCCAACGCAAAACAATTGAATGAGTTAAGATTTTCCATTGAAAGCTTGTTAATTCATAGTGCATCTCACTAGCCCTAAATCTTACCATGATATTTTGAGAGCCCATTAGCCAGACGATTCAACGTATATAATGAAACCGCGTGGAAAACTCTAGGATCGGCCCTGTGTATCGAACAACACAACAGTGCCAACGCAAAAAAATTGAATGAGTTAAAATTTCCCATTGAAAGCTTGTTAATTCATAGTGCATCTCACTAGCCCTAAATCTTACCCTGATATTTTGAAAGCCTATTATTAAGCTCATATAACGTATATAATGAAACCGCGTGGAAAACTCTAGGATCGGCCCTGTGTATCGAACAACACAACGGTGCCAACGCAAAACAATTGAATGAGTTAAGATTTTCCATTGAAAGCTTGTTAATTCATAGTGCATCTCACTAGCCATAAATTTTACCCTGATATTTTGAGAGCCCATTAGCCAGACGATTCAACGTATATAATGAAACCGCGTGGAAAACTCTAGGATCGGCCCTGTGTATCGAACAACACAACAGTGCCAACGCAAAAAAATTGAATGAGTTAAGATTTTCCATTGAAAGCTTGTTAATTCATAGTGCATCTCACTAGCCCTAAATCTTACCCTGATATTTTGAAAGCCTATTATTAAGCTCATATAACGTATATAATGAAACCGCGTGGAAAACTCTAGGATCGGCCCTGTGTATCGAACAACACAACGGTGCCAACGCAAAACAATTGAATGAGTTAAGATTTTCCATTGAAAGCTTGTTAATTCATAGTGCATCTCACTAGCCCTAAATCTTACCCTGATATTTTGAAAGCCTATTATTAAGCTCATATAACGTATATAATGAAACCGCGTGGAAAACTCTAGGATCGGCCCTGTGTATCGAACAACACAACGGTGCCAACGCAAAACAATTGAATGAGTTAAGATTTTCCATTGAAAGCTTGTTAATTCATAGTGCATCTCACTAGCCCTAAATCTTACCCTGATATTTTGAAAGCCTATTATTAAGCTCATATAACGTATATAATGAAACCGCGTGGAAAACTCTAGGATCGGCCCTGTGTATCGAACAACACAACGATGCCAACGCAAAACAATTGAATGAGTTAAGATTTTCCATTGAAAGCTTGTTAATTCATAGTGCATCTCACTAGCCCTAAATCTTACCCTGATATTTTGAAAGCCTATTATTAAGCTCATATAACGTATATAATGAAACCGCGTGGAAAACTCTAGGATCGGCCCTGTGTATCGAACAACACAACGGTGCCAACGCAAAACAATTGAATGAGTTAAGATTTTCCATTGAAAGCTTGTTAATTCATAGTGCATCTCACTAGCCCTAAATTTTACCCTGATATTTTGAGAGCCCATTAGCCAGACGATTCAACGTATATAATGAAACCGCGTGGAAAACTCTAGGATCGGCCCTGTGTATCGAACAACACAACAGTGCCAACGCAAAAAAATTGAATGAGTTAAGATTTTCCATTGAAAGCTTGTTAATTCATAGTGCATCTCACTAGCCCTAAATCTTACCCTGATATTTTGAAAGCCTATTATTAAGCTCATATAACGTATATAATGAAACCGCGTGGAAAACTCTAGGATCGGCCCTGTGTATCGAACAACACAACGGTGCCAACGCAAAACAATTGAATGAGTTAAGATTTTCCATTGAAAGCTTGTTAATTCATAGTGCATCTCACTAGCCCTAAATCTTACCCTGATATTTTGAGAGCCCATTAGCCAGACGATTCAACGTATATAATGAAACCGCGTGGAAAACTCTAGGATCGGCCCTGTGTATCGAACAACACAACAGTGCCAACGCAAAAAAATTGAATGAGTTAAGATTTTCCATTGAAAGCTTGTTAATTCATAGTGCATCTCACTAGCCCTAAATCTTACCCTGATATTTTGAAAGCCTATTATTAAGCTCATATAACGTATATAATGAAACCGCGTGGAAAACTCTAGGATCGGCCCTGTGTATCGAACAACACAACGGTGCCAACGCAAAACAATTGAATGAGTTAAGATTTTCCATTGAAAGCTTGTTAATTCATAGTGCATCTCACTAGCCCTAAATCTTACCCTGATATTTTGAAAGCCTATTATTAAGCTCATATAACGTATATAATGAAACCGCGTGGAAAACTCTAGGATCGGCCCTGTGTATCGAACAACACAACGGTGCCAACGCAAAACAATTGAATGAGTTAAGATTTTCCATTGAAAGCTTGTTAATTCATAGTGCATCTCACTAGCCCTAAATCTTACCATGATATTTTGAGAGCCCATTAGCCAGACGATTCAACGTATATAATGAAACCGCGTGGAAAACTCTAGGATCGGCCCTGTGTATCGAACAACACAACAGTGCCAACGCAAAAAAATTGAATGAGTTAAGATTTTCCATTGAAAGCTTGTTAATTCATAGTGCATCTCACTAGCCCTAAATCTTACCCTGATATTTTGAAAGCCTATTATTAAGCTCATATAACGTATATAATGAAACCGCGTGGAAAACTCTAGGATCGGCCCTGTGTATCGAACAACACAACAGTGCCAACGCAAAACAATTGAATGAGTTAAGATTTTCCATTGAAAGCTTGTTAATTCATAGTGCATCTCACTAGCCCTAAATCTTACCCTGATATTTTGAGAGCCCATTAGCCAGACGATTCAACGTATATAATGAAACCGCGTGGAAAACTCTAGGATCGGCCCTGTGTATCGAACAACACAACAGTGCCAACGCAAAAAAATTGAATGAGTTAAGATTTTCCATTGAAAGCTTGTTAATTCATAGTGCATCTCACTAGCCCTAAATCTTACCATGATATTTTGAGAGCCCATTAGCCAGACGATTCAACGTATATAATGAAACCGCGTGGAAAACTCTAGGATCGGCCCTGTGTATCGAACAACACAACAGTGCCAACGCAAAAAAATTGAATGAGTTAAAATTTCCCATTGAAAGCTTGTTAATTCATAGTGCATCTCACTAGCCCTAAATCTTACCCTGATATTTTGAAAGCCTATTATTAAGCTCATATAACGTATATAATGAAACCGCGTGGAAAACTCTAGGATCGGCCCTGTGTATCGAACAACACAACGGTGCCAACGCAAAACAATTGAATGAGTTAAGATTTTCCATTGAAAGCTTGTTAATTCATAGTGCATCTCACTAGCCCTAAATTTTACCCTGATATTTTGAGAGCCCATTAGCCAGACGATTCAACGTATATAATGAAACCGCGTGGAAAACTCTAGGATCGGCCCTGTGTATCGAACAACACAACAGTGCCAACGCAAAAAAATTGAATGAGTTAAGATTTTCCATTGAAAGCTTGTTAATTCATAGTGCATCTCACTAGCCCTAAATCTTACCCTGATATTTTGAAAGCCTATTATTAAGCTCATATAACGTATATAATGAAACCGCGTGGAAAACTCTAGGATCGGCCCTGTGTATCGAACAACACAACGGTGCCAACGCAAAACAATTGAATGAGTTAAGATTTTCCATTGAAAGCTTGTTAATTCATAGTGCATCTCACTAGCCCTAAATCTTACCCTGATATTTTGAAAGCCTATTATTAAGCTCATATAACGTATATAATGAAACCGCGTGGAAAACTCTAGGATCGGCCCTGTGTATCGAACAACACAACGGTGCCAACGCAAAACAATTGAATGAGTTAAGATTTTCCATTGAAAGCTTGTTAATTCATAGTGCATCTCACTAGCCCTAAATCTTACCCTGATATTTTGAAAGCCTATTATTAAGCTCATATAACGTATATAATGAAACCGCGTGGAAAACTCTAGGATCGGCCCTGTGTATCGAACAACACAACGATGCCAACGCAAAACAATTGAATGAGTTAAGATTTTCCATTGAAAGCTTGTTAATTCATAGTGCATCTCACTAGCCCTAAATCTTACCCTGATATTTTGAAAGCCTATTATTAAGCTCATATAACGTATATAATGAAACCGCGTGGAAAACTCTAGGATCGGCCCTGTGTATCGAACAACACAACGGTGCCAACGCAAAACAATTGAATGAGTTAAGATTTTCCATTGAAAGCTTGTTAATTCATAGTGCATCTCACTAGCCCTAAATTTTACCCTGATATTTTGAGAGCCCATTAGCCAGACGATTCAACGTATATAATGAAACCGCGTGGAAAACTCTAGGATCGGCCCTGTGTATCGAACAACACAACGGTGCCAACGCAAAACAATTGAATGAGTTAAGATTTTCCATTGAAAGCTTGTTAATTCATAGTGCATCTCACTAGCCCTAAATCTTACCCTGATATTTTGAGAGCCCATTAGCCAGACGATTCAACGTATATAATGAAACCGCGTGGAAAACTCTAGGATCGGCCCTGTGTATCGAACAACACAACAGTGCCAACGCAAAAAAATTGAATGAGTTAAGATTTTCCATTGAAAGCTTGTTAATTCATAGTGCATCTCACTAGCCCTAAATCTTACCATGATATTTTGAGAGCCCATTAGCCAGACGATTCAACGTATATAATGAAACCGCGTGGAAAACTCTAGGATCGGCCCTGTGTATCGAACAACACAACAGTGCCAACGCAAAAAAATTGAATGAGTTAAAATTTCCCATTGAAAGCTTGTTAATTCATAGTGCATCTCACTAGCCCTAAATCTTACCCTGATATTTTGAGAGCCCATTAGCCAGACGTTTCAACGTATATAATGAAACCGCGTGGAAAACTCTAGGATCGGCCCTGTGTATCGAACAACACAACAGTGCCAACGCAAAAAAATTGAATGAGTTAAAATTTCCCATTGAAAGCTTGTTAATTCATAGTGCATCTCACTAGCCCTAAATCTTACAATGATATTTTGAAGGCCTAGATGAGTCAGACTAATGTGTGTAATGTAAATTCATGGACCTATCGATAATCGGGCTTGTAAAACATTTTAATTAACACAAAAAATTGAATGAGTTTACTTTTAAATGTTTTAATACGGTTTTCAATCATTTTTGTTCAACTTTTTGTTGAATTACACTGTTAAAATATTGAATGCGCACTCGCGTAAATTTTAAAATAACAAATTTTGTTAAGTTCTTCACACCGGTTAAGAAAATAGCTTTATTTGCTTTAAATTTTTCGAAACTTTAATTACCGAAAGCTTTTTGCGGTATATACTGATGCTGTTGTTTTGCGGAACCAAAAACAAAACAAATTTACGAATTCCACGAATAAATTAAAATCCAGAAACAATTTAATGTTTCCTTTCCAATGAAATAAACTTAATGATAGTAAAGCTTTTTAGTACTTTTATTTCATTCTGGGTGCTTTTTCAACAAAACAATAAGCAGTGGTATGATTTAGTAGCCCAACCGATATATGAAGCGTTTTTTGTAGTTTTATATTTTAAAAATTACTTGAATGCATAAAAATTTGTTTGGTACATGGAAATGCTTTAGGAATTGAAATATCAAGAAACTTTTTTGTATTGTGTATGTACTCGTATTTGCAGGAGTACATCGTGCCATAATACAAGGAACTTGATGATATGAGCTGATAAAGCTTACATATTTTTGTGGTATGTTTTTGTTTTGAAAGTTTATTTTAAAATTAAAAGCTGCATAATATGTTAAGGGAGAATTTGTTGTACAGATTACTGCTAATGATGGCTTCATATACGATGTGATGGTCAAAAGAGTTTCAGGTATTATTTCAGACTTTTATGAGCTTAATACGGTTTTTTAAAATAAAAGTTGTGTGGTGTGTTACGAGTATGTGAAATTCCTAAAATTGTATAATGCTGCGGTATGGGAAATATAACATTAAAACGAATTCAAAATTGTCCATCTGAGATTGTTGATGAGTAACGGTGACATTTTATGTGTTTGAGTATACTTTTAGATCTGCGGTTGCTAAATTTTTGTGTTGCAGGGATTGCAAATGTTTTAAAAATTATCATGAATGTATGTTCCGCAATTTTTTATTACTTAGCTTTTTCCTTTTAATTAATAAGACTTTTCATAATGCTCCCCGAAAAAAAAAATTGATAATGCTGATAGGTTTCCCACTATTTCATCCTCAAACTCAGGGCCAATTAAGCGGCCGCAGTAGGATTCGTGAGCAAGTGGGTTATTCTGAAGTTACAGAGGACCCGTGAAGTATTCCATAGATTTTTCCATAGATTAAAATCGTATACGCATACAAATCCACCAAGGACTTCTTCTAATTCCAATTGAAATTTGAAAGCCTGTCTATGCAGTTGTGTGGAGTACACTGTTATGATTTTTAATTTGTGAAATTGTCAACGAAATTAATGAAATTTTAATTAGCTTAGAAAGCATAAAACACATTTTTAAATAATTTATAAAATTTGTACATTATTTTAATTCAAAACATTGAAAGAAAATAAAAGTGAGATAGAAACAAGAGACAGATATATATTCATTGAATTGACGATATTTAAAAAACAAGCACATAAGATTCACAAAATCGGGCAAATTTTATCAATATATTTATCAGGCGTATATCAAATTGTCTTAATTAAAATGGCAGAAATTTATTTTATTAAAGTACTAAAATACTAAAGTAAAAATTAAAATTTTAATTGATAAATCACGAAGAAAAAAATATTGTAATAAGATAAGCATAAATTTTCAACTAAAATTTTGTACTAAGACAGTCAAGATGCAAACCAAATATACCGAACACAAACCATTTATGAATTCCCTACTAATTTCTAATAAGATTTTTTTGAGTTTCATATGAATTAGCAAAATTATATACCGAAAAAATATACCCAACTTAAGCATTTTCTACTTTTAGAAGCAAATAAGAATGTCGTTTTATAGCAGTAAAACTTGACGATAAAAATTCGTAGTAATAAACCTGAAGAAGTGCATTATTCAAACTAGATTCGTTAAGGTAGGTGCTTAATCAACTACTTCATGAATGGGCGATATGGTCGTCAATGGCCACGAAATTTTAGTATAAAAAACAAAAAAAATCTCCTGACTACTGATAGGTGACACTGACCTGAATAACAAACTTCGGACATGGCTAATATTTGCAATCTAAATTTGAGTAAAAATGAAATCAGTACACCGAGAATATCAAAATTCGTGGCAAAATTTTTGAAGTCGTACATTATTAGAACTACGTGGTTTTGGTTTAGGTGACTATGACCAACTTTGTGTACTAGCCGGACCTGAATCACAATCTCTGGGAATGGTCAATAATGGCCATCTAAATTTGAGTATAAATACCAAGACTATAACTGATATTGTATATGTCATTTTTACTCAAATTTGAACGGCCATTATCGGCCATTCCCAGAGATCGTGATTCAGGTTTGGCTAGTACAAGAAGTTGGTTATTGAGTCACCTAAACAAAACCACCTAGTACTAACATTGAACGACTTCGGGTTTATTGCTACGAATTTTGATATTCTCCAACCAATTGGTGCTTACAATGCTTGACTTCGGGCTTTTGATACCAAGTTATATATTCTAGGTGTTCTTATGTCATTTTAACTCAAATTTGAATTTAAACCTTTTTCTTGTTTTATTAAAATATTTATGCTAATCGTTTTAAAATTCTAATCTATTTTAATAACAGCTCGATAGTTTTTACACAATACGTGGTTGAGTTTGTTTATAAATTTTTATTTTTGAAAATATTATATATTTATTTTTTATTTAAATTGAGGTTTGAGTCATTTTCTAAAAAAACTCTAACGATTGTACTAAAATTTCCAATACGATTCATTTTTTTTCCTATTTGAATTTGAAGTAACAGTGTGAAAGTCATACATATATAACATCTATGGAAAGTCTGAAATACTTCACACCCGTAGTTACAGAACATTTTATTTGTAATTTAATTTCGAAAATTTCCAAATTCCAATTTCCACTCCACTCTTATTCTGATTATACTTGCATCAAACGACGTCTGGGCTAGTATTACAAATTACAATTAAATTACATACGATTTCTCAACAAACTTGCTCCAAACTTCATCTGAGTTTACCTAGGTTGGTCACGGAAGTGGATAACTTTGAAGTTAGGGAAATGAGTATTAGTTTTAGAAAATTTCGGAACTCAAATGTCAATCCCACCACATCCCCATCAAGCAGGCCTCAAACTTCGTCTGAGCTTACTTAGGATTGAGTCTATGTTAATTATAAGTAAGATTCACGCCCCCAATTCTCATCAGACTAGCTTCAAACTCTATCTGGGCTTATCTATAACTAGAGCGTAGACAGTAAGATTCGTTACCAAGTGGATAATTCGGACGTGAGCAAATAAATAATTCAATTTCATTGAAATTACAGAACATTTTTTAGAGTTCCGCTGCCCCCACTCCACCTATTCTCTTTAAACTTGCTCCAAAATTCGTTTGAGCTTACCTAGGATTATAGCCTAAGTACATTACAAGTAAATTATAACACTTCCCAGTGTTCATCAAATTTGTTCCAAGCTAATTCTAAGCTTACACACCTATTACTATGCCTTAGTATTATCAATGAGCAATTGGATTAGAATCGAAAATTTCGGAATTCCCAATTCCACCATTTACATCCATTTTATTTGGTCTGTCTGGCCTTACCTAGGATTAGGACTTAGGTAAATTATTAGACAATTACACCCATTCTCTCCCCAATTTCTCATCAAATTTGTCGAAAACTTCTGGGTTAGATCTTGCAGTGAGAACCGTCCAAATAAAGTAACTGATTTCGTTTACCAGCACAATTGTTAAGTATAAATTGGCCTTATCATCAACATACCAACAGACATACCAAGTATACAGGGGTCGAATAACGGTGCTTTAGTAAAGGCGCATAAACTTCCAACTGCACCAAATTACTATAACGAAAGCACGCCTGACCACTACTACTAGAATTCGATATTCGAAATTTTACATCTTATGAAATTTTCTAATATCTGACCTGTACCTCCAATTAGTTTCGAGCCTGCCGTTTTTTTCCTTTTCACTTTCCTCAATTAAAGTTTCCGTTTATGATAATCAAAATATATATTGAAGAACCTGTAGCTGGGCATCAATGGGAATTCGACGATAATGTCTTAGTACACTTTGAAATGGTGATTAACTATTTTACCATAACTAACAGATATGCCTTCTAATCGACTGCCACTTAAATAATTCTATATCAGAAAATTCACCAAAGAATACAAGAGCTACTATAACTGAGAAAGAGAAATTCTTTACATCGACCGCCTTAAATATGACAACTTGGCTTATTTTGATGCTAATAAGTATACAACCAGCTCCAACCAGCTCAACAGAACTTATAGACGCCCAGGGGACACATGTTAAAACTATATTATCATGAATTTAATATTGCTAGCGTCAATAGTCTGCTAGCGTCCTTCAGTTTTATTATGTCGGAAACGTTGTACCTAATATACTAACTCAGATAACAAACAATTAACCACGAGGCTTAAGGATAACCGTTCAAAAGAGTTATTTACGATTGTCTCATAAGAAAAATAAACTTTTTAAGAGTTTACCACATGCCATAGTTGCATTAATTAGGCACACACTCAAATTTAGTTACTTCTCACCGGGATCAATTGCATTTACAAATAAGAACTGCATTAAATCGAAATGAAGAGAATCTCAGTGACGTTACCGCGAAGCTTGAAGTCAGTGAAACAACTAGGGATGACCAAGAACTTAACTTACAAAATGGCAGGGCTAACAGCACAGTAACAGTCAAACAACGCCTGAAGAGTAATAAGCTAACGTTTTACTATCAAAATGTATATGAAATGTCTTTCAAAGTGAGACATCAGTTAACAGTCCTAAATTCTTTCCTAACCAATATTTCGTTTATAGATGAAGTTACTGATCATTCAATCGAGCATGTCTGTATCAAAATAACAATTAACAAAATGTTATTTTTCAGATACGTAGTATATATCCCACCCAAAATACCATCATCACTATATACTATCTGTTGTGAGACAATCAGAGAAATCAACGGGGCTGCGGATCCACCCAATGTCATCTTGATCGCAGCCGATTTTAATTTTCCTGATATTAGTTGGACGCATAGCGGCGAAGTAGATTAACTTATACCCTGTAAATTTGAGCTCAGATGCTGGGTGCTTGTTTATCGACATCATTTATGAAATAAATTTAAGCCAAAAATACGTGGTGTAAAAAATTACCTGGATAAAAATTTAAACTTATTATTTTCCATCAAACCTGCCATACTTGAGGTTCAAGAACACCATCGCTATTCATTTTTAATGACTTTCAAATAAATGCACTGGTTATTAAGTACCAGAGCCAAACGCCATTTTTCAAATTCAGTAAGGCAGATAAAACAAGTTAAAGCTTTACCATGAGGAGATAAACGGGGAGAATAAATCATTAAGCAGCTACATTAACATAAACGTAGACAAACTCTATAATATAATATTTAGAAACATCCATCTATATGTCCCTACTACGCTTATTAAATCCGGCATATATCCACCTTGTGTGTGTATGACAGCTTATTAATTTAAAGAGGAGGTAAGATGCGGTGTATAAAGATACAATTCAGTTCTATTCAGAAGCATGCCAAAAAAGTTCGCAATGAGTAACCAATATTTCTAGAGTTATTTACAGAAGAAATACGGCAATGATTGCCATCAGTAGTATTAGTGAAAAAATAAAAGAGACCCGAATCATTTTTTGACTATTTTTTTAAAACTAAACGTTAAAGAAAGGGTTATCTTGCCCATATGACGTTTAATGGAAAAAATCATACACCATCAATCTCTATCAAATATGTTTGCCGATTTCTTTCAATCAATATGAAAACCTAAATAATGTCGATAGCATGGTCTCTGTAATTGCGTGCCATATTTCAAATGAAGATGTCCGTCGTGCTCTGGAAACGTTCGGGGATGAGTGTGGACATGATGCCATTCCATCTTCACTGTTAAAGGATTATACAAATTTGACAATTCCGTTATGCTTGCTTGACTGCGCTTATCATTAAAACCAGCAGAATTTTCCCAACAGTGGAAAACAAAGTTAGGGAGACCACTTTTCAAATCTAGAACAAGGAATGATGTGTGTTGTTATAGAGGTATAACATCAATATCTTCAGTTCCATAATTGTTTGAACTAATTGGATGAAGCAAGTTGATGTCGTTTACACAGATTTTTCCAAAGCCACCTTCGATTCCATCAGCCATTGTACAACTTTAGAGCCAATATTCAAATTTGACTTCACCAAGCAATTTGTAGTTTAAATCGCATAAAACTTTCAATATATTGAACTGGGAAATGCGAGATCGAAGTTAATTCAAGCTACTTCAGGAGTACCACAAGGATCACATATTCGTCCTTGGATTTTCATCATTTCAATCTTGATGTTCGCACATAATCTTAAAATTTACAGAACAGTGGAAAATTTTGACGATACTAATAAACTCATTCCATCGGAAAATAAATGCTATTACACAGCACTGTCAATGGGATGTTTTACAAAATGTATTCGAAATTAGAGACTTAGGGGTTACTTTCATTGAAAATATGTGTTTTTCCAAGCACATAAAACAGTGCGATGCTAGTGCAAATTCCATGCTCGGTTTGTACATGACGTTCAATGAATTTAAACCCCGTATAGTGCCTACATCACACCACAACTGAAATATGCTGCTAACGTATGGTGTTTCTTTTACCAAGTACGTACATTTTCCATGCAACGCGTGGAAAATGTTCAAAAAGGTTTTTACGGCACTGACATTGGAAAGCTGGATGGGATTACGATCACGATTTGCCGTATCATATTAATCTGTAGCAGTTACCACCGTATCTGACTAGCTGCAAAATTGACATCTTGACGCTCCAAAAATTGAATTACTAAAATGCTTGTTTATTGGCTACATGGTTCTTGTTTTAACAACATTGACCACTTATTTGATTTTTGCATTAGTTAGGTTAGCTTTGGACGTAGGTTAAAGCAGTATTATCTCCCAACATGAAATACTTCTTATTTTTTATTCTTATGCTTTATTGTTTAACTTTGTATTTATTTAAAACTTGTACGTTTTATTTCGTTTTCTGTAATGTTTAAATATTTTAATTTTTAAATAAGGAGTATATAAATATCTTTTAGGAAGTGGGTAAATCTGAAGTTACAGAACATTTTATAAATTTTGTTTTTTCAAACTTATCGACCTCCACACCTCATCAAAATATCAACAAACTTGCTCCTAACTCCATCTGGATTTACCTAGGATGAGAGCCTGTCAGAGGACAATATTAGGAATAATGAATTCGAAAATATTTGATCCGAGATATGTAAATTCTTCGATTTGATTTTTATTTTCAGAAATCACAACGAGATCAAAATTATTATTATTATTCTCTTGGTACAAAATTATTCATGAAATCGCTTAGTATTCGACCAAGAAGCAAAATATCATCTGTCTACCTAAAAATCTGAGCTGCTACTTCAAAACTGAGTACCTTTCTGTTTTTGACTTGACAGCCACCGTCTAATTTTTATATTATAAAACGCACGTCTCCTCAATTGGCAGGACGATTGCTTTATAAGCGTTCCTGTTAATGAACCCTGTTTAAAGCAGTGAGTAGATTGCAAATGATTATTTTAATTTTGTTAGTTCACATTCCTTTCGAAAGGGGTTCCCGGTTAATTTGGCTAAACAACTTATTCGCCATTTCTTTTATTTTTCTGATTTCGAACAAATTTGGTTTGTAAGATGAAATTTTATAAAGTTGGTTGGGGTTCATCTTCTCTTTTCAAATTAAAATTCATCCGAGCCGTTCCATCACAATAAGCATCATCGTTAAACCTGATTTGTTACAGGAAACAGTATCGTTAACTTCAATGCAGCAATGAACTGGAACCAATTCCAGTAAACCCACAAGTAACCCTGTTGCTGGAACAAAGATTTTTGACAAATTTCACATTGCTTGACCCATTTGAAAGTAGTCTGAGGAATTTTCAACTAAATTAGCACAATTTTAGTACCTGTTTATCATCAATCACAGAAAAGGTAACGGCAATTAATTCAGACTAAATATAACTAATATAACAAATTTGTCTCCATACATTATAATTCCATATCCTTGTGATTGTGAACTGACATCCTCCAGAAAATATGAAAGACCATACAGCTTTATATCAACAAGATGAGACCTCTGCATGGATTGGATTCAAGTGACGACAATATGGTCACTGCTAAACTTAGTAAAAACGTAGTATGGTCGAAGTATGGTCAAAAGCAGCCCGATATATCAATTCTAAATCCGGTTTTCAAAATAGGCGCTGATTGTAGAGCGTATCCGAGTTACAAGCTATAGTGTGTAAAATAGTTCGTAGTGCTGACCACCATGCAGCGTTCGCCAATTAATTATAAGGTGGAGACCACCCTACGGTTGGATCTCTGTAATTATCTATGTATTCTGCCTTAAAAACAAACTACAATTAACTCAGACTCAAAATTTTGTACTTTAAATGATATCCTAACATCCATGTTAGGAAACGCAATGAATCATTGACACCAACATATATTGGAGAAACAACCGGAATATGTTGTTCAGATTCATAAAATTTTGACTTTTAATTTTCGCACAATACATCAATATCTCACCTCATAAATATATAATAAATCTTTGACTCAGATATGCAAATCTTTTATGTAAAAGAAGCGATACCAACATACAACAATTTGTGGAAAAATCTCTCGCGTTATGTATTTGCATCGATATGACTGAACAAATATCACTTTGCATGTGTAGCATATATGTATATACATGGCGTATTTATCATTTCAACACAAATAATGAATTCCAGTACATTCCAAACCAAAACCCAACGGTAATTCATGCAGGAAAAATATGCAAAACGACTTTTATGGCATTATTTATGCGAGAATGTTATCTGGATCCTTTTTTACCCATATGCACATGTAGGTATGAGAAGCAATATAAAATGAATAAAATTGAGGTTTGAATGAAGAGATTTGTTCAATCATCAGCAATAATAATCCTTTTCATGATTCCTCATTCGATTTCATTTCGGTCAATTACATTTACATTTATGATTTTTATGCGTGAGGATGGCAGTTTTTTATGCAGTGTTCTGTTCTTTCCGTTTATTCAAATATTTTGCTTTCGTTCTAACCCCCTGCTTTGTGACCGGGGATTTTATGTTGTCTAATACCAAAACCTTATTCGAAAAATTAACTGTGTAACTTTTGAACCCCAGGTAGTTTGATGAGTGTTGTAATATTAAAAATACGCCTAAATCTAACATCATATATTTGTTTAAATAATGATAATGATATTTCTGCTAAAAAATTATTAATAAATTACACTGCTAAATTTGTTATTTTTCCAATTGGATTTCATTTTCAAAAGAAAATTATAAAATTGGTCGCGATTCTAAACGTTGCGCCTTCGAATCTAAAAATACCTACATATTCTAGCTGACATTTTTCATCATCAAAAAATTTCTTGGTTTTATTTTGTGATAAATGAGTGCGTTTTATGGCAAAACGCGATAAATAATATCGTGATATTTTTTATCATTTTTTCCCGACTGAAAACTAGGAACGAAACTACGATTTTTTTTGAAAAATTATGTGAAAACCAAAATTTTTATAGATTTGTTGATCCGGTCTTTGGTGATCCGGCCTGTGGTGAATAGACGGTTGACGTTCGTCCAACCAAAATAAGAATAAAAACACTAACAAAAGTATTTCGTGCTTCACACATAAATTTAATTTGCTAACTTGCCCATTTATTGGCCTCCTCATGGAATTTATCACCATCATTAACGCTGAATCAACAGGAACAATCCTTTACCGTTAATATTTAATGTCAAGTTAATATAACGTAGATATTAGATAGAAACAAAGAATGTAGTTTATGCCAGATTGACTACTTTTATAGTATAAGAGATAGTTTTTAAGTTCAATTGATTGAATAAAGTTGTTTTTAGTCATCATTTATGTATTAACCTCTCTCTATAAACGAGTACTCAAAAAGTTTAACCTCATTTTGTCTGCCGAGCCAAATTAAGGTTTCATCAACACCTTTCCAGATAAGTTTTGAAGAAAAGGTGTTCAATGGTCCATAAGGCGGCCTGGAGATCTGCGCTTCACATTAAGCGAATATGACAAATCCACCTCAGGATCAGACACGTAAAGCCAGGCGCCAGCTAGACCACCTGAGTAAGATGGAACATCATGTTCCCACTAATATCTATTAGTATCAATTACATGTATTGTTTTATAAAACGAGGGTTTGCTTACTTCTCTTCAGATTTGATGATCTACAATAGCACTATCTACAAAAAAAATGCTTGCCTAAAATCTATGATATCCAAGATAATCTCGATTTCAGTGGTCGGTATAGTATGCATAACTCCCAAAATCACCAACCAGTAAGTGTTGATTTTTTCTTACATTTCCCGCCCATATTGATTTTTTTACTTGATAAACTTTGAACTCTGAGCCCTTTATTTTTAGAAATTTTATAAAACCAATCAAAATCGATTTTCGTGTATAACAGTGATCCAACACTAAGTTGACGACGACCTACTTCCTCTGAAAGCAGTCACAGTAGTCGTATAGCTGGATCATTGTAAAATAGCCTCTCAATATTCAGTCATGTTCAAGGCAAATTCTTTGGTTTTAATTTTGAATTCGCCCTATGACTTCATTAAGCGCTGTATCAACAGATTTATTCTTTTGGAAGGCACGTTGTCTAAGATAAACTGTAAGGAAACTTAAGTAAATTATCTCTGAAGTACCTAGTCAGAGACGTTCTAAACCGATTACGAATAGACTTATAATTTTCCATCATGAGAAATAAGGACGTCTTTTACTTTCCTTCACTATTGTGGAATGTACCTTAAAGCCACGCAGAATATATGTAAAAGAAGGTCTAAAATAAACTCCAGTCCCGCTTGCTTAAGGCCAAGAAAATTTATTCATTTTTTGTTTTCGGGTTGGATCCCTATACTTCCTGAGAATGGGTATTCAATAAATGATCTAAAGTTTTCTGATTGGTTCACATGGAGATCTCCATTTATAGGTTTTTACATTTAGATTAATTTTTATACTCCCTTCGAGAGGCTTTATTTAAATTTGTAAGGATCCTGTTTTATAAGTGTTCATGGCTTTATTGAGAAGCTCTCTTATCTAATTCCTCAGTTATGCTCAACCCGCTAATTCAGCAAACTGTTCCAATTAATTTGTCTTTAATTATATATGCCTCGTGAGAGGGTTGCAAGACCTTCTAATGTAAGACCTTCTATCTTAGACTCCGTAAAGCAATATAGTAATATTGAACTCGTTAGAAAAGGTAGTAGTATTTAGTATAACCAGGGCAGAAACGGATAAATAATCCACAAGAGCCGTGTGCCTTGAACAGATATCCATGATCTACCTTAGTATACGTGGTGTACGTTTGCACATGACATTCCAAAATGATCTGAATATCATTGCGGTTTACGTATTCAATGACCTTAATGAATGCTTGATTTCGTTGAGGAGCTCAAATTCATAATATTGTTAATATATGTTCTTGGTTTTGAGCAGATATTACTAGACAAAGTAGTACCTCAGTTCCAAGGATTAAGTCTTTTGATGTTGAGAGTATTATACAGCATGTTACCATGCACTAAAGTGGTGCTGATTCAGACGATTTTGATTGCTACAAATTTATCGGTATAAACTGGACACCAGCAATTCCAATCAAGATGGTGTGATGGGCTACAATCTATCCGGAACTCTTCTCCGCTTACTTTGAGACACGTTTATAGTAACCCTGATAAGATAGACATTTTTTTAAAACCCAACAGCTTCTAGATTTGTCCAGATGTTTCATCTAGGCCAACATGCAGAAATACACCTCACAAATCCCCCTTTTGATCATAAATGATCCACCTGTCAGTTTTTAGTCCAACATATTTTAATTCCAATCTCTTCAGTTTTTCTAAATGTTCTAGAACTGGATATGGAAAAAGCTGTACTTTTAGGAGTGGATAAGTTACTGAACCTATAAAGTATAAGGCAGACACAGTCATTTTGACTTATTTAAGAGTTCTATTGTTCGTCCATTGCATGCTTAAGGTGTTTTTATAAACTCCAGAACAATCGTATGGCAATGGTGTATTTATTTAATTTCTTCCAATTTGTTTGAAAAGTGATAAACGTCATCCCTCATGAGGTCACGGCCTCTTCAATTGATTATGGTTGATTAGAACCAATATTTGTGATAGACAATCTTATTCTATCTTAGTTCCTAGATAGATATGATATTGTTCTTTTCATAGCACCGAATGGCCTCTGATTTATTTTCTTACTTTGCATAATCGATGTGAACTATAAAATGGTATGATATCCTTACTTGAAAGTTTCTGAAAGAGACACCGATATTGTCTTCGAGTAATCCATCATTGTATCAACATTAAGATCTTCCGTCAACAAATGGTTTCATGATGTAATATTTTTTAATTTTCCATATAGAAAAATCATTTATTTTTCTAGGCAACAAAGACCTAACAATACATCCAACAATACCGATTGAAAAGGTTGCTTAATGATCTCCGACATCAAGGTATCTGAAACTTGTCATATTCAGTTGTATAACAGAACAACCATCTATCTCTCAGCACGATAGATTACAAGAAAGAGTTGGGATGTTTCCCCCGGATTTCCTCACATAAGCCATATTCAGCTAATACCGGTTAACGTCGGGTAGTCATCTGCAGACTCCGAGGGCATAACCTTATTTACGTGAAACCGGTAGCTGGACTCCAATTTTCTTTCGCGAGTCCTGACGGAATATTTTATTTTCCTAAATAAAAAACCCATAACCTCGCGCTCACCCCAACACATCAACTTCAACATAATCATTCTGGGGAATTATTTCGGAACAGTGTCCAATGTGATTTAAAGGCCTTTTGTTATTACAAGTCGTATTGCAACTTAACAATTAAGAAATGGCTTAGCTCTAATCATACTGCCCATTTTCCTAATAAACTAAGCAATGCCTACAGAACTGATGGAAAATATGTGCTCCTAAATGTTGTTTAAGCGCGCAGCAAAAAAACATTAAAAAAACATGGAAAACGTTTCGTATTATGTTAAATAGAAAATACCAAAAAGAAAATTAAATTAATTCAGTAGGTTAATTTTTTAACTCTCTGTTCTGGTAAGAGTTTCTGCACCAACAATGAAGTAAGCCCAATTTTTCATCCCAGAAAAAAATTAAAATTTTCTCAAACAATAGTATTTCATCTCTTCTTCTCTCCTCTTCTCTCAAAATATCCATCCCAGATTTGTTTCGTTTAGTTGTAGTTTTTGAACTCTTCGTATGAATAAATGATTATAAATAGTTTTTCTAAGTAATAAGATTTGTAGGTACTAATTGTTTAAAGAGAGAAAGTAATTGATACTGTTTTGGGTTGGTATAAGTAAGCGCTTACAATGGCTAAGGGGGCAGTACCAGCCACATTAACAGACAAATTTTGAACGGTTTTACAAAAAAACATAGGGGAAAAGGGAGCTAGGTCCTAGATTCATACCTGTTCCCGGGTTTCCTGAGAAACTATAATGAATCAGGTTATATCGCCATCGGAGGCGATGGAGGAAAAATTTGGCTGCCACAAAAGTGCCACAAAATTAATGCCACATCAACGTTTGTTCTTCCAGGTTAGGGGTGGCTGAAGCGGGTGTCTGGTAGCAAGCGGATCGCTAGATAAACGTGTTTGAGACAACATTTAAATTTTTAAGATCTATCACCAGTACTAGTTTAGCGGATTCATCACAGTGATCTCGGGAAAAGTACACTGACTGGAAGACCGCACTCATATCTCCGTTGCATAAAAAGACGACCGTCTGAAATGTGAAAATACCGTGAAAGAGCCTTGTTATTCGTAATTTACATTCAGTGATATACTTCAGATGCAGATAACCTCAAAAATATTCAATTTTGTTACAAACAAACCAATAAAACAGGAAAAATAATGTCGATAACATCAGGTGTATGACAAGGAGATACGCTCACGCCTGTGTTATTTAATTTGGCGCTGCGATCACGTAATAAAACCTGTAATTATAATTATTATCCTAATTATCCACGAATATTTAATACCGCTTACTCCCACGCAAAACGTTGGGCCTGAAAGTGAACGGCAGCAAAACTAAATGTCTATCAACACCAAGGAGCAACCATAAGGTAAATCTTGGAACAGTATACTTGACCATAACTTGAACGAATCTCGAAATCAAACGTATCGTTGGAGATTGTGATATTATTGAACGATCCCCATCAAAACGAATGATAATAAAAGTGTTCCATTAACAACCAATCAGCGTTCGTCTAAGGGGAAGACCAAGCCTACGCTGGCGCAACGACGTCATACTAAACCTGCGAAAGGCGGCAAAAGACCTTCATGGGATGTGAAAGCTAGAGTGAAAGAGAAATATTGAAAGGCGTCTTGGAATGCGATTAAAAACTGATTCCATTTACCTGCTTGTCTTATTGTCTGTTTATTATTTGCTATTCATATCCTATGGATTAATCTCTGCATTGTTTTTATCGATATTCGATATCTTTTTGTATTAAATTAGTCTCCCTTACAAAAGATAAGCTTCTATAAAATTTTATTCTTGATACGACCCTGCATAATATGACATCACCTGCACATTATGTCAAAGCGAATAATGAGCTATAAGCGAATCATATAACCATATGTTCTTCAAGTAAAGGAAGACACAAAAATCTATTTTGTATAATTTAAAGAAAATTAAAATTTTCACATAAAAAATAAATAAATATTTACATAATTTTCCGTATCAAAATATTTATAAAAAGCCATCCAGCTGCTATGCTGCAACAAAATTTCCTCTCATATTTCAATAATAAATCACAAAATATGTATGGTACAACACGATATAATGTTATTAAAAGTACTTTGTGTTGTTATTACATATCAAGTCAGTACGTAACGTAATACGAGTAAATCACTTCAATTGTGTTATGCAGACAACAATTTTAATTAAATTTTAGTGCGAATTTCATAAAACATATTTTGTGTTGCATATCAAATTTATGCCTAACGTGTAATTTGCACTCAATTTATCCACACCAAGTTCGTATAATTAACGTTTACATAAATATTATGATAATGAATTATGAGGTTTCGATTCTAATTTGCATATAGAGCGAGTTTTTAAACTGCGAGTGGCATATGAAATGCAAATTTAGTAACCTCGTTGTTGACTTGTGCTCATAATGAAGATGAAAGACGAATAAAATACCTCATTATCGTATTATGCTCATATTTATAACATATAAAAACATAATGAATTTCTTTATGTTGTATGACATCTTGTAAGACGTATTTTTTGATTGCCTTAAGAACTCATAATTACACATGGGGGGTGTTTGTGTGTGTATGACAGAAAAGGAAATAATTTAAATGCTTTCAAATCTCTTGAGATTATTAAAATATGGGGTATGTAGTTATGGCATATGATTTAAAGTTAATCTAAGCTTTTGAAAATTAGGTCATTGTTTTTAGGAGTAATAAATCATAAATTTTTGCTTCTCATAGAAAAAAGGCAATTTGTCATTTTTATTACTTCTTCACATAAAGATAAAGATGCTTTATTTATGTTACTCAGATGTTCAATTAAATTTAGCATTTAAGGCGTTTTGTTTCTAATGATTCGCTCACTTTGATAACTGTTTTGCAAAAAATCACGTTTTAAGTTCGTTACGTAATCATTTTAATGGGACTATTTTTTCCAGTTTTTTTAATGACGGTTACGAGTATTGGTAGGAATAAACACAATCGAGTGCCAACTTTTGAAATCTGTTTAAGTATCTACTCTAAGTAGTGCTTTAATTCTGCACCGAACAAATTAGCCCACCACAATGAAACCTATACCATAATTTGTTACACATTTATTACAACAAATCCCGATTTTATAACAATAACTGTTTTCGAAGAACAAGTAGTCGGTTTAGCTTAAAATTAAACCTGCACTGCCAAAATTGTAATTAACAAATTAATTACATTTCATTGGTAAGCTCAAGATCCTCCTATAATTTGCCTAAGTGTAAATATCACCCCAAAATGATTATTATCAATAAGCACGTATTGAAATCTATAAAGAAAACTACCAAGTAGGAACAGACTGTGATGATTAGCCTTGCAACATTAATAAAACGAAATCATTAATTTAACCACCTTTAATAAATTATTTAGCAGTTTAACCTTTTCATAGTGTGATAATTTTTTATGTGTCAGATTAGACGGGATTCGCTTCAGCCGCTAATGCTTTAAATATGTAATTTAAGGTTCAGTTACCATCTTTAATAACTTCATATGTTACTCCAGCCGTCTTGTAGAGTGCAGGTCAATCTTTTAACCAGGTATGTAATAAATTGTTTCTGTGTCAGGTTAGACGGATTTGGCTTCAAACTGAAATGGTGTCGCGTCCAATATGTATTGAAATTTAAAGGTTAATTTTACCAATTTTAAAAATAACCTTACCCAGGTGTATAATAAATTATTATTGTGTTGGGATAGGCGGGATTGGCTTCTGGCGATATAGGATTCTAATATGATTTTTTTTTTTACCGGACAATTGGTGCAGTGGTTAAAGCTTCGACACTTGGACCGGAAGGTACTGGGATCGAATCCCACCAGAGGCTGGATGCAAAGTTAACTTTCGTCATCGATTACGATCGGTGATGTTAATAAACACAACTAAGACCCTCTGTTGAAGTGCAGAATTCAGTGCCGACCCACCGTTCATGTCAGTGTACAGGTTGACATGAAGCTTGCAATGCGCAGGTGGTAGGTATGGTATAATATAATAGTGTGAATGGGTGGTGCGTGCGTGTGAATGAAAAGAGGGTATTAATCGACCTTCAAAAGACATTAAATTTACTGGATAATTAATGCTTTCTTTAAAAAAATTAAATTAAAGGTCGATTTACAACCTATAATAACAGTGATTTACCAGACCGCAACTATAGATATTGGGCCAAATGATACACCTTACGAAAGATAAGGTAACCTTTTTTTCCAACTGTGTAATAAAATACTTTTTGTCAGATTAGATGGAATTGGCTTTCACCAGACAAAAATAATTACACCAGACACAAAATAATTTTTACATATCTGTAAAAGGTTGACCTGCTTTCTTCAAGACCCACGGAGTAACATTTGACCCAATATCTGGTGGCGGTCTGGTGTAATAAATTATTAAAGGCGATAAAATTAAACTTTAAATTACATATTTGAAGCCTTTACCATCTGAAACCAATTCTGTTTAACCTGACACATAAATAATTTATTGCCCACCTGGAAAAGGTTGATTTGTTCTTCACCAGAATGGAGGGTTACTCCGTGGAGTAACATTTGACCTAACTTCTAGTGGAGATTTTGTGTAATAAGTCGACATTTACTTTACATATCTGAAGCCCATTTTGTAAGAAGCCAATTTCGTTCAATCTGACTCAAAATTGATTTATTAACTACTTGGATAAGGTTGACTTGCTCTAAAATAGGCTCATAGAGTGACATTTGACCCAATATATGGCGGCGGTCTGGTGTAATAAATTATTAAAGGTGGTAAAATTGACTTTTAAATTATATATTTGAAGCCTGAATAGTCTGAAGCCAATACGGTCTAACCTGACACAAAAGTATTTACTTCATACCTGAATTAGCTTGACTTGCTCTCCAAAAGGCTCAATAAATCTTAATTCACCCAATCTCTGGTAACTTTCTAGTGTAATAAATTAATAAACGTGGTGAAATCGCCTTTTAATTTACAATTTGAAACTACATCACCTGAAACCAATTCTGGCTAAATGACACAAAAATATTTCATTATGCATCTGAATAAGGTTGACCTGCCCTTCAAAAGGCTTAAGGAGCAACATTTTATCCACTATCTGGTGACAGTGTGGTGTAATAAATTATTAAAGGTGGTTAAATTAACGTTTTTGTTTTAAGCTAATCACCACAGTCTTGAATTTTGAAGAATGTTGTTAAGAACAAGTTTTATATTTTAGTAGTTTCTTTATAGATTTCAATAAGTGCTTTTCAATCATTTTGGAGTGATATTCACCCTTAGGCAAGTTATAGGGGTGGTCTTGAACTAACCAGTGAAATGTAATTAATTTGTAACATATTCTGGTCCAAGATCCATCCCAATTTCATAGCTACATCAAAAGTTCCAATTTTGGCTGTGCGCAGGTTTAAATATAAGCTAAAACGACCACTCCGCAAATGTGCAACAAATTATGGTATAGGGTTTCACTGAGGCGAGCTAATTTGGTCGGTGCAGGTTTAAAACACGACTTTAAGTATACATGTAAGTGACTTTAGTGTTGATTCCAAACTGCTTAACAAAAGAAACATCTAGCAACTCACGATTCCCGAAATTTAACACATCAACATCAAAAACCGGATATAATGAAATTAATTAGCATAATTGTACATAATCCTAATCAAGCTAAATAAAAATTAAACGGTTTTTTGTTATAAAGAAGTAAATTAATGAAAATTTGAAAATATTGGATATACCAATAAGTCTCCGCCGTTCGACAAAAGATGGTGCCACCAGTATACGGTTAAACTTGCCCGATGTGAAATGTCATATCCTCAACAACGTAACGTGAAAATGTCGAGTTTTGAGCGTCATTTGCAGGAACTTTTGCTTAACTTCTTTAATTTGAAGAAATTTGCAGGTGAGGCGTATCGATTGCTTGTAGAGCATATGCTTAGGCTGCCAAACACAAGAAGAACTTACACTTACATTAGGAGTGACTCAACAAGGAATTTAACATCGTTTAAAATCATTGGGAATGATTCGAAAGCAAGAAACTTGGGTTCCATGTGAACTGAAGCCGAGTGATGTTGAATGCCAGCCATAAACGAACGGGTTTTTTGTATCGCATAATCACTGGTGATGAAAAATGGATACACTACAATATAAAGTAGAAATTTTGGGGACCACCTGGACATGCTTTAAGATCGACAACCAAGCCGGATATTCACATGGTATTCGTATGCTGCCAGCAAAATGACAAAAAGTAGTGCGGCTAGCCAATACTTTGAATAAAACATAACCTACCGTTCTTTCACAATAAACCCGGGATCATATAAAAATAACCGGAACCATACGCTGTTCAGCCAACCAACTATGGCATAAGAAGCACAATTCATCAACATTATGCAACTATAGCACAAAGCATTGTGCAACATTATACACTATCTGATTATTCAACCGGCAACAATATTAAGCCAGTCGGAGCCATTTAAGGCCAGGTAGGACCATTGTTTTATCAGCCGGAACCATTAAGAGTTTGCACAAAAATATAATGCACTTAAATAGATGTGGAACATATGAACCTTCAGCCGGGACCATAGAAAGATAAGCCGGAACTACTTCGATAGCAGCTGGAACAATATATAGTCAGCCGGAACCACACCCTATAGAACCAAACCAACTAAGAAACAAGAATCATAATGTATTGTGCATATTACTGCACCAACTGATCAGTATTTTCAATCGGTAATAAGCTCGCCGGAACCAATATTACACTAGCCGACACTATTTAAAACCAGCCGTAACCGAATTGGTATCAGCTGGAACCATTGAGTTGTAAGTTTGCACAATGGGTACAAAGCATACAAACGCTTGTGAAACAGATAAGTTTTTAGCCGGTACTATATTAAGGCAACTGGAACCACTACAATAACAACCAGAACCAAATAAAGCCGGAATGATGAGGTATGACCATGGAACCAAACCAACTATGGCACAAGAAGCACAATATATTGTACTTCATTAGGTACTACTATATGCCTTTTGAATCCAGCTGGAACCAGAGCATTTGTAACGCGCTAACTGATCTAATCAGAGCTGTAACTTAATGAGACATAGGCTTATAACAACAAAAAAATCGTTATATTCCGACTATATGGCCTATCACCAATAAGTTAGGTTAGGTTTCAATGGTTGTTATCGCACACTTAGGCCAGTTTTGGCTCATTGTGATACTACAGGATCCGACATCATTAAACTCCCTTTAAACCCATCTAGTGGTATTCACATAACGTAAACGGTCTGGCACATTACAGCTTTCGATATCAGATAAGCTGTCCATAGTGTATTTGCCCAAGTGATCATGTCTTCTGCCAGCTAGCGCAGAACATGAGCATAGGAAGTGAACAAGAGTCTCCTTCTCCTCGTCGTCCTTACTGCTTCCGCAGAAGTCATTTGCATCCAGACCCAGTCTTCTCGCATGCTCTCCGGAAAGGCAGTGTCCGGTAAATACCCTTACAATTCTACCGTGACTCTAAGTCACGCTTCCTTAGTGTGATCAAGATCTTGGATCGCTTCAAGCTCAGCATAGGCCATATTTGCTTTGCTACTCTGCCAGTCGGACTGTTGAGCCACCTAGCATTTGCCAACGCAACTGCTTTCCTATAACTTGATGCATTCCTGGAATCCAGACAAACTGAATATTGAAGTGTTCACTCATCTCGTTAAGAGATGTGTGACAATCTAACGCCACCCTTGATGCCAGGGATACTGAATTCGGTGCAAGAATGGCCGCCCGACTGTGTCATGACCTCTTCAATCGCTATAACTCGCCTGGTACACACTGCAGTAATCAGGTAGACGAAAAGTTAGACTTACATTTAATTCCCCACAGAACAGCCGTCAGTGAAGAGTTTAACTACCCTAACTATCACCAATAACATTTACTTTATTATTAGCAAAATTTTATAACAATCTTTTTATGTCCTCCTCTTTATTTGGTTGAATTTGTTTTGTTTCGGTTGTTTGTTGTTTTGCTGTTTGTTAGGTTACACATGGTTACATGTGTTTGGCGTAGCGGTATGTTACAGTTATAAGTGTCTAATGTAGGTGGCGTCGTGATTCTCTCCCTTCAGGCTAAGTACACGTAAATTATGCTGGACGCCACTCTGACAAGCCAGATAGCCTGCTAGCGCGTATGTGAATGCCAGTGCTTGCTCAGTCAAGCAGTCCACTCCGGCGTGGATGATCAAGTGTGTCACGTGTGGAAAAATGTAAAAAATAGAGGAACATGTACTTACCAACTGTTGTTACTAGATGCACGTCTTTCGATTGCTATCGGTCCTTCACAGCACCCCTCCACTCCCTCGATTGTCGCTTGGCACATCGAACTCGTGTGATAAAAGTATCAAACGCTCTTTAACAGCAGTCCATTTTTATTCTTTCTCGCTCTCTCAAACTAATTCCCAAATAGTTTGCTACCGTATGTAAATCTAAATTTTCGGGTCCAGCCGGAACCACAGCATATATGGCACAAATAGCACTATGCAAGTGAACCACCTGAATTTTCAGACGGAAACAATGTAGGGGCAACCAGAAGCATACCAGCCAACACTAAGCCAACTATTGTACTTGCACAATGCGTGTGCATCATTGTGCACCATCTAGTTTATCAGCGGGAACCATTTAAAGCAAGCCAGAACCAGAGTTTTATCAGGAAAAATCATCAGGAGTTTGCACGATGAGCGCAATGCGCTTAAATGGTTGTGCAATATAAAAGCTTTAACCCTTAGCCTTACTAAGGTTAGCCGGAACCACCACAATGTAAGCCGGAACCATATGAAGCCAGCCAGAACCAAACGAACTACAACACAAGTATTTTGCGGAGGAAAAATTTGGGGTGAAACCGTATAAATCGATCGCATTTTGGTACTTGTGCCATAGTTGGTTTGGTTTCGACTGGCACAGGCTGATATTAAAGTATTCAAATTTAAGCGGAAAGACCCATTTTTGACTAAAAACTGTTTTTTACAGTAATCATGAAAATTTTTGACCTCGATATTTTTGATTAAATGTCAGCTCAGACGAATTGATGAATCGGGGAGACACTTAATGCTTATGTTTTTTCTATAAATTAGAAGAGCTTAACGATTTTTGACCAAAAACGGTCTGCCGGAAGTGGCAGCTTCTATAGAATCATTTTCATTTTATACAAATATTTTCAAAAGTATAAAACATTTACGAAAAACGATTAAAATAAAAAGATTGTAAATCAAATTTCACATAAAATTAGTTTAGATCATTAATTAAATTTTACCGGAAATGACGAGTTATGATATAAAAAAATATTTTACCTAAATTCGGCATTTATACCAGCCAGAAACCTAACCAGACGGATTGAATATTCCGAAAAGAACTTCATACTAAAGCTTTTTCCATAAATTGGGAGCGCTATGCGAAATGTGGTGGACATAGTGGGGTGTATTCTAAGTACCAAATCTAAGTTCATGTGTCGTCAAAGTAAGTTGGGCGTTGGCCACAACAATTACACCTCTCCATTTTTGATAATCTAACTATAGCTACTTACCATCCGATAAATTTTACAAACAAATTGATATTGACATCTTGTTAAAGCTACCAGACAATTAATAAACCGGACAACAGCAGAAGATCGATAGTTTTGTGCTGTAATCTTCAGCAAAGGAAGAAAATTGTTTTTTAACACTGCATGCAACAAATAAAAAAAAAATGTGTATTCGGCAAGCACTTTAAA
Source organism: Nephrotoma guestfalica (assembly GCA_963691935.1). Classification (NCBI taxonomy): domain Eukaryota; kingdom Metazoa; phylum Arthropoda; class Insecta; order Diptera; family Tipulidae; genus Nephrotoma; species Nephrotoma guestfalica. The sequence goes on along the minus strand of OY829914.1, from coordinate 288,004,179 downwards.
CATGTGCAAGCACTTTAAACATGTGTGGCAGATTTGGTTGAATTCTCCCATCCATAAGAGGAGTTAACTATAATTAACAACTAAAATATAATTCAAGTCCTAAAAGGAATTAAAATAAATTTGGTTTGAATTGATCCTTTTTTGGTTTGCTTTTATGTTGTACACCAGTATTTATAATAAATAGATCCATATCCTCGGGATACATTTTGTATTTCTTTTTTGTTCCTACTGATGTACATTTATATATTTTCCTAAAAATCACTTCCCCGTTTGCACCCACCCCATTTATTTATTCGTCTTTAATTTATCAATTTAAAAGAAGAAAAAATTTAAAAATTGTATATTTCCTTCATAAATTTTATTATCAACAGCGAAGAAATACAAAAATAAAAATTAGACAAAAGGATTAAGGTTACATTTTGATAAGAAAGCGAATAAGGATGGAATATTCTCGTATATACGGAAAAGTGGTATCGAAAAGTGTTGGTATTAAGATAAGAGATACGATCAAATATCACAGAGTTGTTTTTCATATATATCCATGGCGTTAATTATAGCATAAAGCTTTTAAAGTTTTTTAACTTAATTCTTATTAAGTGTGTCAGTGCTATATTCATGACATTTTTATTATAAACCAGGATAATAATGAACCCAGGGTGACGACGACTGTCTTGATAATAATAACAGTGAATTATGCTTAATACGTGCGGTTGTGGTGAATTGTAATTATGTGAAAGTGTTTTTATGAACCGAAGCAACTTATTCGCGTACGATGACTAAATTTTTCATTTTATTGGTTCAATTTTAATAGAAGCTTTTTATTTCTTTTGATGTGTACGCCGTAATTTCATCATTTTGGTTTAAAAGCGACTGTAATATGCGAATATTTAGAGATATGGCTTTTTGTTCAATTTCTAAGAAAATTTAAAGACTCTTTATCTTCTGAATACATAAGTAATGTAGTGTGTGGTTTGTTTTTGGATTTTTTATCTACCCGTAAGTTTTATTTTAGTAATTATTTTGATTACGCGATGACTAAAAGCTCTTAAAATCTTAAAATTTTGTTTCACTTCAGTGGTTTTGTGTTTACTACATTTCATTATTTATACTTTTTTTAAAGCAGAGCTTCAATTTAATTATAGTTTTAGATACATCAGCTACAGACATATAAAAGCAGAAAATAAGAGTTTATTTGTTTATACAGAATAGGAAAGTTTGCCATAACATTTGGTTCGGCCCTGGTGAACTTAAAGAAATAAGGACGCGTTGACTTAATAAGCACACGAACAATCCGGTAGGTTCCACTATCTCCCTCTCTCTAGTTTTCAAATCCCGTTAAGGTATTTTACCACCTCAACATCCACCGAAGTCTAGATTTTCCCATACGGCATACGCCAACTGGCTGTTGATGAAATGCTTTTCTCATTATTCGCTGTTTTGAGGATTGTTCTACGTAGCTCAGGCACCTAATTCGGCTGGTTTTAATGAATCGGATAATATCACAGTCTCTAAGGCGACTTTAGATTTCGTTTCATTTAATTTCATTCGAATCCCGTATTCGGTGTTCTCAACTTTAACTTGACCATACGATCCATTTGTACCTTTATTTCAAAAGTACATAGTAATCTACAATCATTACCAACTTTGGTTGTCCGTCGAACACTCATGTATGTGAAGGTGGCCCAAAAACAAAAAATTATGTGGATCCTAAATTTGTAATATTTTAGGGCAGGCCGAAAAAGTTAGAACAAAAAAAATACCAAAACCTTTGCTTCTGTGGCGGTTTTCACAAGGATCACCTGGCATATTGATCACCGTCACAGAGTAACGAAACAGAGAAAAATTTTCATCAAAAAATGAGTGAGTTATGCAATTTAAATGGGTTATACAATAAACTTACACAAAAAATGTTTATTTTATTTGTATCGAATATTGTCATACTCGTAACTATTGAAAGAAAACGATAAAGATGTCAGGCAATCCATCTAAATTGCGTCACGCATTTTTTTTTATTTATATTACGACTGAGTCTTGTACCCATTTAGTAATTTATATTGCATAATAAAGAATTTGATTAGTCGGCGTAATCAAGTGATTATCCCCAGTTACGTGTAACTCCTCCTCAGATTTTTCGCCTCAGTAAGTGTACTGACTTCCTGGTCGCGATAAGTCTAGTGGTTTGGTTCTTTGCAGTCTTCTTGTTGGTGTGGTAGTCAGCATACAGCGTATGCCCAGATTTTTATGCTAGTGCAGACGTTGTAGGTGTTGTGTTGCATGATGCTTGATTTCATCCGCGACAAGATCGATCTTTAGATCTCGATGAAGGTTGTCGTTTCGAATGTACCACGGTGCATTAACAATGCATCGCAGGGTTTTATTTTGAACTGTTTGAATGATTTTGATAGAGTTGGCTACCATATGTCCATACAGGTTTCAGGATTTGGTTGTATAACAACAGTTTGTTATGGATCGCTAGTTCAGATTGTCTCCCTAAGAGCCATTGCATTTTGCTAAATTTTATGTTTAGTTCCTTCCGTCATGCCGAGATATTTAGCAGTGTTTGCATGCGGTACTACTATCGAATTTATCTTTATTGGTATATGATTAACGTTTAGATTTGTAAAGTTCACTTGGATTGATTTTGCTTCATTTAATTTAATTCGCCATTTCTTTGTCCAATTACATATCAGGTTAGTAGCCTTCTGTAATTTACTAGTGGAGGCATTGATGTTCTTTGCATTGTTGTAAGTATTGCCGTGTAATTGGTATATCTCTAGTATATAGGAGATAAAGGATCGGCCCAAGAACACTCCCTTGTGGTACTCCTGCTGCTATCCTTTTTAGTTGGGAGTATTCATGCTCATACTTTACTCGGAAGTGCCTCTCTGATATGTATGATTTTAGAATTTGAAAAAATTGCTCCGAAAGAACTCGATGAATTTTGAATTCTAACCCCTGGTGCTTGCGCTACATCAAGGAATATAGTTGAGCAAATTAGTTTGCTTTCTAGTGATTTTTCGATTACATCAGTAATTCGATGTACTTGTTCTATCGTAGAGTGTTTTTCCCTAAATCCAAACTGATGTGGGGGATAAGATTCCTTTCTTTGATAATTGGTTTTAGTCTTTTAAAAAGAACCTTTTCAAATAGTTTCGATAATGTCGGTAGCAGAGAAATCATTCGGAGGTTAGTTCGGCTTAAGTATCATAATCACTTCTGCAACTTTCCATTGTCTTGGAGCTTTTTTATAAAAGCTATATTATATCCTGGAGCTTTATACGCATCCAGGATATTTTTGATTTCCCACTTTAGTTCTTTCAATGTTACAGGTGTAATTTTCATTTCATCCTGTTTATTTATCGGGGTGATATTTTCCTCTTCCGTTTGTTTGGGGTAAGGTCGGAATGTTTCTTCAAGGTGATTTGCAAACAAATCTGTCTTTTGAGCATTTCGAGCCCAATTTTCTTTATTTTTAAATGGGGGAACCTGCAGTTTGGGTCTTTTAAGATTCTTAGTTGCTTTCCATAATGAATAATCAGTACCTTTTTGCTCAGTTAGATTGCTGAGGTATTTACTAACCAACTGATTTTTAATGTCTTTTATTAGGTATTTTAATTTGTTACACAAATGGTTTGTGCAACCCTATTATTTTCCGGGTTTCGATGTTTTTTGCCATTTCTTCCGTGCTTTTCTTTTATTTTTAAGAAGTTACCGAGTGAGTGCTACTGGATTCTGCAGTGTATTGGGTTTTGCAGACTAATTCTTTCTGTTAAATGTGTTTGGAAGAGATCCCAATTGGTTTTGGATCCGTTAAAAAAAATAAAAAATATATACTACGCATTTTTTGATGAAAATGTTTCCTTTGTTTCGTTACTCTTAATATAATTACATGCAATACTCTTTGCTGTCACGAAGTAGTGCAGACCATCTAGAATCTTAAAAATGTACGTTAAATACAAGCTGGAAACAAGGTTCTAATACAATTATGTAGTAACACAATTCCTTCTTTGGCTGGGGAATGTCTCTTCGAGATCATGACGTGATCAATTTATTTCGGTTCTTCCATAGTTACATCGCTACAGTCGGAGTGCGTTTTTGTTACTAAGCTGCTGCAAGCTATGTGGGCCAATATGTGGTGTAGTTTCCGCGATCTTATCGAGTTAGCGTTAAAGACGCTTATGATGGTTCAAGAACGTCTAATTTTTAAATTATACGTCCAAGAGGGTTTACCACGTTTAATGTTCCCATTATTATAGCGTTGTCGATTGCTTTCCGAGGTCGGTGTTGTGATGAATTCGATAAAATAATCCGAGATCTTCATATAGGGTTTAGTCCAACTTGCTGTAAGACGGAGGTCGCTTCAGCCGCCTCTCTCCGGACGCCGGTATTGATTTTGCGGCCCCAAAACACGTTCCATGTAGTGTCCTTGTAGCGTCCTTGACTGTTTTAAGTAGTGTTCTTGATTGTTGACATAATATCCGTTACTCCACCTTAACTTGAATCTAGGACTTTGCCCTCTTTACTCACACTCTCCATTATTACTTAACAATATTTAAAAATAGGATGAGGAAGGGTCAAAAAGTTCTGTGTTTCAGTTTTTTTCTTAGCAACCAGGCTAGTGAAAAGGTAAAAGTCAGAGCACGACGTTTGCTTTCAATATGCAAATAGAAAACGTTCTTAACGGTTGAGGAATTATAGAGAACCCCCTGTTCAAAGAGCACGCACGGCACAGCAGAGGAAATACATTCCACCTGCGTCGATTCCCCATTTGCCTCGATCACCTCGTGAAAGAAAATCCGTATCCAACAAAGAGGATTTAAAAGAAGCTATTAAAGCTTTTGTGGATGTTTATTATGAAGAATGTTATACATTTTATCCGCAACGGCGTATTTTACGCACAATTAAATGTCTGGCCTACTCAAGGTCTGGTTAATAACCGATGACCTGTCTGGACCAGCATCTTATTTAATGCAGTGTTACTCAGAACGGATGGCAATTGTAAAAAGTTGAGGACCACCAACGCGATTCCTAACCTTCTCGGGCAACGATCTGAATTATCCAGATATGTTTAAAGCATTACGTATTGGTGATGATCAAAACTCTAACGAACTAAATATTTCATTCTATGGGCGACTGATTGTGGTACAAAAGCAACGGTTTCATAAAAGCAACGGTGGCTGTTTGGGTAGGCTTGGTACGAGGTCAAACTTTAGCTAGTAATTTACGATTCGGAGACTATGATCAATAATTAAAATCCTATTCTATTAAGCCTCTGGGAAGGAAATATTAATATTCAACCGAGTGGGAATATCTTATTAGTTGCATATTACGTAACAAAATACGCCAGTCATAATGTAAGCCATAAGAAACGGTAATTGGTCGGAGAATTTCATCGATCGAACATCTTACGTGAGCTTCCATTTGCCTTTCCATAAAATTTTAAGCTAACTCGCCTTTTAAAGGAATGTGTCTGACAGTTATGTGACAATAATGTTAAATTTGTAGACAATTAATAAGAAAAGTAATGAAATAAAGTAAAACTATTCTGAGGCTTTTCTCGCATATGAAGTGCTGCTAACTAGGCGACGTTTAAAAGGTCAATTAAGACCTAGACCTAACTTTTTGGATTTAAATAACAATTGTTTCCGTCTTAGGTAATATAAATATAATCTTTACCTCAATCTATTTTTTCGAATGTGACAACATTTCAAGCAGTCTTTCAAGATCGCTTCAACTCATAGCAATGCCAAGTCTGTGTACTATTGGTAATAAGGTTCCGCCGACTAAATGGGCTTAAAGCTGTTTAGTGTAGACAGATTTTACCTTTTTATTGGCTTTTCGAATAGTTTTCTGCTTTTCCAATATATACTTTTAAATTATTTGACCCACCAAGGTGGTCGAGGTTTACTCAAAGGAAAGCAAAGTGTTAGACATTATAATTGTCTCTGATTTTATAAAGAACTGTATATAAAGAACTGGTAAACTTCTGACGGGTACACAGCTAGCCAATACATTTAGTGTTGAAACTGAAAGAAAACCCTACTGGAATATCTTCAGAATAATTTTAGGGCATTCACTACCGGTATCGGTTCCAGAACAGCCTGTATCAATATAAGAGATTCGTTGGTTGTAAGAATGAAATCGAGAAGTAACTCATACTGAGCGAATTTTAAAATTTTTGTGAACAAAATTTGTTGTTTTTGGTATCGGTTGTTTTTGGTGTAGGGTTGCGACATTTATAGTACCTGTGGCTAACCCTCGAATATAATTTTTCATTGGTTTTTACCAATGATGCCATCTTTTAAGTAGTAGATGTACCATCGTTTTAAGTGTATAATTTGGGCGTTTCTAACTGATCTGATTTAGAGGTCAATGAACGAAATTACTTTGAAGCCAACAAATAATTCTGCCGAGTTGCCTATTTTAACGTACACGAAATTGGTAAAACAGCAAATTACAAATACTGCTGTATTTCATGTACATTGAAATAGGTATTTCTACGTGGCATTTTTAACTCAGGCAAATGAGACACGTGAGGACCAGGTTTAATTGTATTTTTCTCTGCAAAGTTTGTTTGACCCTTAACAGAATTATTTCTGCTTGTGTCGTGTGTTTTGTTAGGCAAATTAGGCTACGTAAGCCGAAGGGTGTTAGATATTCGGATATACTGTTAGTGACTGAGTTAGTTTTTTAAAAGTCCCAGTGACGTGAAGGTATAAATCATCACTATTGCTATGGTTAGTACAAATTTAGCTAACTTCATCAAAATACAAGGAAGAATGCGCAAAACAGAGAAAACTTGCCCCTACTAACCATGGCACATTGCTTCATCCAACAGACATGTAAACTGGCTATGATTCAATGGACTCATTTCGGAACACTCACTAATCCGAAGTGAAAATGATCATCAAACTTTACGTACAAGATCAAATCCATTAGTCGGTTATACAGCATCAATGGGAAAACGAAAAAACTATGTTATTGATCATTTTGAAGAAACATCTCTATCTTACTTCTACTTTATACTATATTTGGAAGCCACAATAGCATTTTATGTTTGTAGGTTAGTATCGAGGACTTAGGAAATGGCTTGATAGATGTTCATAGAAATGGTTAAGATACTTCCAAGTGCCAGGTGTATATAGTTACATAATCAGTTAATCAGTTATTAATGTCCATTGAATAATATAGCTAGGACCCAGGGCTGCTGGAAGGTGCATATTGCAACAGGATAAGGCATTTTTATGCTGTTCCCATGCGGTGACCCATTTGTACTACCCCTGTTACGAGCCTAGTTGGACCAAAGCTCAATTTTTATCCTGCGGTATGTACTTAGTAATACGCCGACTATACAGTCTCGTATTTGTAGTACATTTGTTTGTGTTTGATTTGCGTATGACAGCTTACCATCTTATAACACCGTGGTTTGAAATTAATCCAATATAAACTCGCGGGACCAGCACTTTGTTTGCTTTTGTTGCAATAAACAATTCCGGAGTCTTTCTCACTACTGTTCGATTAGTTTTTTTATACTTTTCTCTTGTCGATCAGTACCAGTATATTGTTGGTAAAAATATACAAATCTGTGGATTGTTTATCTTTTATTCACAGATTCAATTATTCTATACTCACAAAAAATATTGATTAGGTTTTAAACATAATTTTATACTTATCAGTGTGTATGAAGAATCCAACTTCACTTCTTACTTTCGGGTTACCAAATGGTAACCATACCGATAAAGCGGTGACCACATTCGGTGCAGAGGCGATTAAAAAAAGCAAAAACCAAAGACAGCGCGCAACGCAAGATAGTAGACGATCACACACATAACGATGGTAATGGTCACCATAAAGTTTTCGAGTGAGAAGTGTCTGAAAGCATAATTTCGGGGAAAATCGATTTTGGGTAGTGCGGCCGTAGAACGGACTAGGACTCGGTTTGCTTCATGAAAATTAACATTTTTCAGACGAAAATGTATCAACTGGGTTGATACTTTGAAAATGTTAAATTTTATTGGGACCAAATTCATGAATTTATAAAATGGTTCTTTTGAATGGAACTAAACCGTCGCTTAACCAAGTGCAGCGAGATTTATTAACCGCCGGTGTACGAAAACTAATTTTGTATAAGGCACCTTCACGAGACGATGACACAATAGAAATATAAGGTTTTGATCCCGCAAACTATACGTGTGAGTAACTGCAGCAGGGAAACTTTCTAATTTCAAAATGGAACTTTGCATACTGATTAAGAGGAAAAGAAAATTTCAAATTTTGCCTGAAAGACGAAACAAATAAAACCCGATTTCTAGAAACAACCAGAAATAATTTAAGTCTAATTTTTAAACTTTCTAAAGGCGGCTAAGCTGATGAAATTTTTGCTTATCATAGAAATATTATTTTCATACATTTCCTTTCATTCATAAATCGAGGAAAAATAAACTAGCCCCTAAAAGATACTTAATATAATATTAGTACAGTAATTCTGGATTTCTGGATTAATTTTACGATTGCAATGAACATACCTGATAGGAATATGCAATCAGAAGTGCCAACTTTATTGGTTTCAAGAACATTTTTTGCCAGAAAATTATTCATTCAACGGTCATTGTTGTTCAATGGAATTGGGCCAATTCTGGATTAGCACAAATTCAGGCACTATATTTTTCGGATGATAATGAACATACCTGACAGGAATATGCTACCTGAATTGCTTATGACTTGGATTTTATAACATTTTATTTATATTGTTTACTTTGTTGTTCAACACAAATATTATTGAACGCTATATCTATGTGTTTTGTTTGTTTAATATAGTATCTTTTAGGGGCTAATTTGTTTTTCCTCAATTTACGAATGAAAATTTATGAAAATAATATTTCTATGATAAGCATAAATTTAATCAGTTTAGCCGCCTCTAGAAAGTTTAAAAATTAGGCTTAAATTATTTTAATTTTTTTTTTCTAGAAATCGGGTTTTCTTTGTTTCGTCTTTCAGGCGAAATTTGAAATTTCCTTTTTCCCTTTGTTCGGCTTCTGCACTAATTTTTTCCCGTGAGCACTAATTAACACAAATTGGGCTTAATCGGTATGCAAAGAAATTCGAAAGTTTCCCTGGTGCAGTTACCCATACGCAAACTACCAGTAATTTAGATTTACTACTTGACTTCATTTAAGTTTATTGATAACAGACTGATTTTTTTAAATGTTACAATTGAATAATTTCTTTAATTCTTTAAAAGTCTTGCTCTTCATATACAAAATACTAATGAATAAAATCTGTCTGTTTAATTTATATTCTCCTTCTCCATAAAGTACCAGACAATGCCACTATTATTTTAATTTGTGTCCAAGGTAGTGTAGTGATTTAATTAATATTCATAACCCAGCTGACTTCCATTGTTCATATACTGTGTTGGTTATTTTCTTTCTATCGCCATTATATCTTCATTCAGTCTGAAGACGTTTTATTTTTGTTCAACCCATTTTAAAGTAAATAAACTTTACAATTTAATTAAATTCGAATATATTTTTTTTTAATTAAATAGAGAAGAATAAAAAGTTTTTTTAATTATGTTTTACTGTTATTTTCCGAACTTACGAATTCATTTAGAATAAAAAAAATACCAATTTTGTTGTTCTTATGGTGCGATAATGAGAAATCTCGTTGATTGACCACAAAATTATGTCAACTCTGTTATTGTGTTCGCTGACATATAAATTATTTGCAGTGCTAATGAAATATTCAATTCGATTAGAAATTTATTGGGGTATGATAAACTCCGAGGCACAGTAATACAGCATATTTCGAAATTTTCGAGATGCTGACGAGAACAAATCATTCAATTAGGATTTAGAGAGATTTTAGCATTTATTTTCTTCTAATTTTATTTCAAACTTATACTTTTTTGATAAAATTCTCGTATTTATATGTAATTTGGGAAAAATTGGAAAAACAATTTTCCTCTGGTTTTACGATGATGATGAGAAAATCATGATTGAAAAATATCTAAATTTACTTCATAACAAGATGATGTATTATGTATAATGTACGAGTATAGAAATCATTTATCTTGTAATAGTTTTGAAATATTACACATATTTCTAACTTGACCCGTCTCACTATATACGAGAGGGTTATAGAATGGGTAAATTTTCTAAAACTTCACAATGAACAACTTTATGATTAATGATTTCGATAGAGAAAAATTTATGTGTAGCCTTAAGTTAGATTTCCCATGCGATTTGGACACATATGAGATACATATGAGTGGAGTGGATAACAACCTCAAAACAGGTCAATTGGCAAAACACTGCCAAAAGGGATTTTGATCGCTTGATTTGTTAAAACATTTATTAATAATTATTTTTTGATACATGCAAATATTGAAAAATGATTCAGTAATTGGCACACTTGTGCTTCACAAATTTATCAAAATTAAAGTTGTCATATGTTCAGCGATTTGAACTACAACGTCGAGGAACTAAAACGTATAAACGTAATGATAAATCTCTAAAGACGTAAAGACGTTTCAACTGTAGTTAAAAAACTTAAAGAACATAAATTAGAAAACTGCCTTTATGAATGGCCAAAAAATATTGAGAAACAAGGTAAACCGCGTTTCATAATGCACCCTGCCAAAAGTATATATGTAGTTGTTGTCATGTATCATATATATGTCAATATTTCAAAATAAGTTGTCAATAGTTCAAAATTTAAAAAAAAGGCAAAGCGTTCCTTGGAAACCAAATTATTACTAAAACTATTTGAGAAATGTATATAGTGTTTCCGCTTTATAACGAGCTACTTGGACGTTGAACGAATATAAACTATAGATCACGAGATTTTAGTATTACCTCTATTGTCATAAATTGGTGGCCAGTAAAGTTTACAAAATTGGGCTATCAAGGATGTTTGAGTCGGTTTGGTAGGAAATATTAATTCCTATAAATCTAGATGGAATTTCCGTTCGTTAAGTGAGCAACACAAACAACTTAACAACTATTGTCCGGTAGATGCCACTGATGACAGTTTGTTGTTCTTTATTCGAATGATACAAATGATCAAAATTTTAAAAGGTTATTTACTTCCTCTTATAATCTATCTGGTTAAGGTGTGTTAGACCAATTACTCGGGTCCACTTGAGGTTATAAAAGGTGTTCCTTCAGTTAGATTGTTTACATAAAAACACATAATGTATGTTGGAAATTCAAGCTCCAATAACATCAGATCAGTGACCTTAATTTCAGCTCGAATGATGTTCTTAAGATCTTGAATTGTTTGTGGATAGAAAATAATCTAATGGTGTCAAATCGCGTGGTCTTGGTGGCCAATTGACATCAGAATTTCTTGAAATTATGCGTTCATCGAACTTTGTTGTCAATAAGTTGAGAATTTCACGATTTGTGTGACATATGGCACCACTTGTTGAAATCAAAGCTCATCTAAATCAAGTTCATCCAGTTTTGGCCATAAACATCTAGTTAACATGCCACATTAGCTTGGTGGCAAAGAAATGCTTGGCTCTTCACGAACATTTTCCCTTGCAGCTGAACGAACTGCACGATGGTGTTCATATGCTCTACGACCTGCAACTGATGTAGTTTCTTTAAAACGTTCAACAATTTTGCAAATTTCAGGCTCTGCAGAACGACCATGTTGACCAAAATCATTACGTAATTTAGGAAATGTTTTTTACAGAACGTTCATTTTCGTATTAAGTTTGGATAACCAAAACGCGTTGTTGTTTTGTAAACGAACACATGACTAAAAAAAGCCTTCTCATTTGTCAAAAAATTGTGCTAAATATTTTTTTGAGTTTAAAAAAACAGATGGAACACCCGTCATATTAAAATAACTTTTTGTTTGTTGGTTAACTGGTAATAGTTGTGACCTGAACATCCCGGCCGTCTTGAATATCGAAGAGTTCAACCTTAAGCACGACTAGTTTGGTTAATGGCCGCACGAATTCCACGAATCCAGTTTTTATTATAACCTCTAGAATTAATCCATCAGTTAGAATGAATTTTCAGAGATTGTAGTTGACGGATGGCCGATCAAAAAATGGAATGGTGTCAACGTGTCCAATTGATCTTCTGCCAGTTTTTAAATTCTCTAAAAATAGAAGAAGAAATCAAATGTTAACTTTCTTATGAAAAATCGTTTAGTTCGCGTTAATGATTTCTTGCTCCTTTGGAATTGGAAGAGTTATCGGAGACAATAAGACTGCTCGCCGTGCCATAATTATTTTTAGCATTTTAGGCATACAAAGGTACAAACATAGGTTTTACGAGTATATGTTCGTTGACCTCTTCCTCGAACACCATATTCTTAAAATGGTCGTGCGAAGTAAGTGTAAGTCTACCCTTTGGAAAGGACTTGCCATTTGGACACGTGCTGCCGAAAGTTCACCCAATTATTGTTTCAAAAGTGTATGTGAGAGAATAATGAATGGAGAGAGAATGATGTCCAATATTGTGCACGCGGAAGACTTATTAACTGTGGCAGACCGCAAGGAAATATCTAATGTGTAATTGGCGTACAAGCTTCCGTACGGTCCCGAAATATCCGGGAAGAATAAACGGATGTTTGGTGATGTACGGCGCGGACGATTCCTCAATTCGGCCTTCGACTCGAAGCAACTTATCTCCAGTCTTGGTATCAATAACTGGAGAAAGATATTTCAATTTACTTTTTGATGGATGGTTAGCTTGAATGGTTATCAGCTTCGAAATATATTGCCCAATTTTTGATGACAAACTCAAAGAAATTTCGTATAACCGCCAAAGGCAGACGCAAATCACGTAGCCCATCTATACGCACCAAACTCCTTGTGATCGGACTGACCACGTTTTCTGGAGACATTATGAAATGGTATGAATTCATCGAATGTTTTAATTCGCTTGTCCACTCAAATCGTACACACACGCATTAATGGATGCGTTTGCTATCGATTCGTTGGATTTTACGGATCAGAATTATGAGATTGCAAAAAAAATCATACGCGAGAAGTTCAACAAACCAAATAGGATTTGTGAGCATCACATCAAGGTGTTATTTAATACCAAGGCTTTAGATAAACTTTGTCCGCGTCGTTTAATGGAACTTTGAGATGTTTTTAGCTCACGTTTGTGTTCCTTATGAACCCTAAACCGACCAAATGTGCAGCGGGATGACTTAACCGTATATCTGGTCACCAGCAAGTTCGATTTGGAAACGAAAAAAATATGGTACGTAGCAGCTCCTGTGGACCAATTGGCGACCTTCAGCAACATTACCAATTTTATAAAAGTGCGATGTACGAAATTAGAGTTGTTACTAGCTGAACTAAAAGTATTTGTACATTGTCTACCATAAATCACGAGATGAAGTAATATCGATCCCAGAAAACATAACTTATATGGGGCAATAGCTTACCACATCTTCAAAATATTGGTTGAATCGTGGCGAGACGTCACTGATCCAGCCCATTATCAACATTCCAACGGTTAGTCTCTATTTAAACCTGCTCTATTTCCACCATCGTTGACGAAATTGAAAGATTTTGGAATCTTGGAGCAATTACGGAAGGCTCCAAGATATTTGCAACGATCACTCATGTGAAAACATTTTATCCGGCGATTAACATGAACAGAAGATGCCTTTTTCTCTGTAAAACTTCCATTTATTCTTCTATTTTCCATCTTTGTGATTCATCGAAAATAGCACTAAGGCGTTTTTAAGTTTGAAAAAGATGCTGTGTAGTCAACAACTACCTTATATTCAAGGCATTTTTAGATGATACATAACACTGGGACACATGAAGCTTATATCGAGTGATGAGGTACCAGCATTAAATTATTATCTTCTTCAAGACTGCGTTCTCAAGCCATTTAATTCCACGACGAAGCTTAGAGTCGGCTTTGATGGTTAAGGAAAGACAAGCTGGGGGTGGGACTGGTGATGTAAAAACATCTCGTATCTAGTTTATATCGTTTCAGCACACATAAGTACGTCTTTAGCACCGACGTTTCGAAGATTTATCGCCAGATATGTGGCGGCCTCCTGAAAACTCCAACTATCAGCTGATATATTTGAGAAATAATCATCTCGAGACTCTCTAAAGCTAGTCTAATACAATGTGCAATATGACGGCATGTAAACTGGATGCAATTCGTTAACAGACGCCAATAGCTATGAAGAAGGCGATAATCAAAGTTATGGCATGTGGCATGCAGTTGGGAAAATGGGGTGCCAACAACCCAGATATCATCGAAGATATACCGCCAGAACAACGTAAAGAATTGTTGCACTTCGGTGACGAAAATTACATCAAAACATTGGGTATTTAGTATATTTTGGCTGCCCCAACCAGACATACTGCAATTTCGAGTGCCGAGTCTAAACCATAGCAAATTGATAAAACGTATAGTCATTTCCGAAATCGCACTACTCTTATTGATCCACTTGGCAGAAAAAATTGGATTGAGACGGGGCCCTTCCCATGAAATACCATACTTACTGGCAAACATTCTGGACAAATTTGAAGGAGCTAAATCAACTCTCCATCACTCGACATCTATTTAGAGATATTGTCTCGAATGGTTTAGTTATAAACTCCACGGTCTCGCAGATGCTAGAGAAGCTGCCTACTGTACTGCAATTGACATGAGCTTTTGCTAGCTCTGTTAGTATCACAAGTTTGCACCATTTTGAATTTTATTATCAGTGTCATTTATAGGTTTGACTCAACCATCGTGCTGCATTAGCTAAATTAATCACCATCAAATTTGAAAACCTTTGTAGCCAACAGAGTGCCAAATATAAAAGAATTGACGCATCCACAATCCTCGCGTCAAACTGATTCAAAGCAAATGTCGTCTCTTGGGGTATAATGTCTACTGCCTTGATTAATCACACACTGTGGTGGTCGAATATATCAAGTGGCATCGACCATATCAATACGAATATTAAAAGGTTACGACTACGATGATTACTACGCAAATATAAAATTTTTTTTTATTATCTTTTTGGACCGAGGCTCTCCCAACTCTTTCGCGGTTCGCTTTTCCCGTTCTTACTTTTACGCCATTCCCAGTCAATTCGAGGACGTACGACCGATTTTCGTAGAACCACCAGCACATTGCATAGCACCTGTATTACTGGCATCCGGTAACCGTTTTGGGGCATTTATCAGTTATCGTTTATCCGATCGCGAAACTAAATTATTTTGTTTTACCAATCCAGAAGCAATAACGTAAACCATTTTATCAAAAGTTTGTAATGTTTCGGCACTGAATTGTTCGTGCTAATATATGTTTCCGCATACTCGGTGAAGTTAGTTTAAAATTTCGCACACATCTCTATAAATTAGTGTATACCGATAGAGTCCACATCTTAGGGAGTTAACATGATCCTGTAACATTTTCTGACTCGTAATTTGTATCGCTACTAAACTACTACACAGACAACGCTAACTCAGCGCATGGGGCTTCATTTAAAAGCATAGCTCTTACTACATGAAACTAAATCTGTCATATACACCATTGATTCACGAAACAAGGGTTGGCATACAGATAAAGCGGCCATACCTCAAGGTAGTTATAACCAATTTGGCTTTGGCCACTTTAAATCCAGGTTAATTTTTAATGTATGTGAAGATAGCCCAAATTCGATCCCCGAAAAATTCGAAGGCTCCACTAAATATTGCTTTCATGACATTTTTTACTCTCCGGCCAAAAAATCTCAACATTTTTACTCTCAGCCCCGAAAATACTTGCTATCACGATAGTTAGAAACTGTCATGACAGTCGAAATGTTCGAGGCTGAGAGTAGTAATAATGATTAAAAAATATGAAGCGGTGCACATCGTTTGATAGGAGAATGTTTAAAGAGCACGTACGATTTTTCGTTCTTGGAATTATTCCATTTACAAATAACTAATACAATATAATTTTGGTAATTCCTACGGAAATAGTATTTACGACATTGCCGACCTATTTTCTACATTCTCTACATTGTCAATCGTTTGTCTTTTTGCCTATATCGATTTTATTTTCGATTTTTTTTTATTATCTTTGCAATTTGTTCTGAGGTTGAGGCTCTCCCAACTCTTTCGTGGTTTGCTTTCCCTCGTCCTTACTTTTACGCCATCCACGGCCAATTTGAGGGCGTTCGGCTATAGGTCCGATTTTCGTAGAACCATCTGTACAAGGCATAGCTCCATGCCAGCCTATATAGTACTGGGCATAGAAGATAGATCGGCCCATGAGTTTTGTACTTCGACAGGAGGTCATAGTTGTGTTTCTTTTCATCACAGATCATAATCTGTTGATAAAAATTCCCTTGTGCACCCTGGCCCTGCCCCTATCGGGATTCGAACCCGGTACCTCCAAATCCAAACGCCAAAGCTTTAACTACAGTGCCGTTTGGTCAATAATTTTTAAAGCCAACGAGTTATTCGAAACTGCTTTAATATCTAAAGTATTAAAGTTTGAGGTCGAAAGAAATGTTAAGTATTTTTGTTAATTATGTTGAAATCCACTGTAACGTTACCGGTTCATCCATATATTCAAACATTACTGAAAAGTTGCAGTTTTGATTTAAAAAACCAATTAGTTTGTTGTTACTATTTTTGTTCCACAATAATCGTCAATGCGTTCTAATTATTGGCAGAACAATTAAAATCGGAGTGAAGTTTATGCCAACGTAACATAATATACACTGTGTCTCATAAGTACTTTGAATTGGAAAAAAACTCAAAAACTGTAATATTTGAAAAATTTTTATAAACACAAATATTTGTACACTACTATTAAGTACAAAATATTCAATTTTTGGGAATAGTTTTGAGCGAATTTTATAAAATGCAAATTTCAAAATGGAGTGGGATTGAAGTCTTTTAAGATTATTTCGTAAATTACTGTTTAATAATCTTGTACGAATATCAGTTTTTAGCAAAGATAGCATCACCCTACCTGCTGTATACGAGTACATTCACTTCTACTACTATACGACTGTAGTATTAATATTAAAAGTAATGGATAAAAATTCCAAAACTTTATTATTTTCTTTAATTAATATTAGTTTTTGTCCTACCCTAATTTACATTTGGTTTTAATTTCGAAAACAACTGACTATCCCAACCAAAAGAAAAGGTAAATTTGATATACCGTATAATAAGCTATTAAAAGGTAGAGTAACCCATACCGATATCAAAAGTCCTAACCGTATTTTCTCTTAAACAATTTCACTTAAAGACGTATTACACGAAACTTGAATAAAGAAGAGAAGGCAAGCCATAATAGGAAAATAAAATGCTTATTTTTCTTACAAGAAAGTAATTCAACACAAAAGCACAGAAAAGTTAGGAAACAGAGACACAAAAATAGCATAAACCTATTTTTATTCTTGTTGTTGTTCTCAACCAGACAACACCAATAAGACACAAACAAAAGTTCCAATAACATCTGTTGTGTTGTTTTGTCTGTATAACTTACAAACAGGATTTTTAATTATCTGAACGTGAGTTTTTGTACATGTAAATTATATCCGCCCTATACTCGTAACAAACTCCCGTTAAGCACCGAGAATAAAGAACGCACAGAATAGGAAGAAAGGAACAACCCAGAAAACACAATTAAAAGTTGAATTTCTTTCTTCTCTGGTATTAGATTGTTTAATCGCCCTGCTAAATTTTGTGTTTTGATGGGTGGGGGGGTTCCTTTAAATTTACTTGAATTGTTTAATTTTGTTTTGTAGACAAAAGCAGAAGACGGTTTCTTGTATTTTATTAATTTTTTAAACTCTACTACGATATAGGATATAATCGGGTAAATATATACATCTTGTGTTGTGTTGCCGATATTCAAATGGCAGCTGCATAAAAGAATTTTGAGTATTTTTTTGTATCAAATATTAATGAAGACGGTAATCCAATTTAGTTAAAATAGGAATGTTTAAGAAAATTTAATAGAAATTTTATTTTTTGTAGCTGCATAATAAAACGGATTTGGACAACACAAGGAGTTCAATTGTTATGGTTACGATATCAATTAAATTTGCTCCGTTTCACTGAAGGAATTGAATTTTTGTATTTAGCAACTTTATTTTACTAGGTGTAAATAACAATTGGTTTACTGTTTTTAGAATTATTGATTCGATTTCCCAAAATCTGAAGTGACCTCGACTGTCGTAAACATAAGTGTGGTATTGAAGTCCAGCAACAAAAATCACATGTCGAATATACCCACATGAGTCTATTAAAGATGGTTGAACCAAATATAAGAATTATATTGATCTACTGTCAGTTTATCGTGAACAATTTATCGTGAACTATTTACCGTAGAACAATTTATCGTGGAACAATTTACTGTATAACAGTTTAACGTAGAACAGTATATCGTGAGGACAGTTTATCGTTTATCACAATTAAAGTCTTGGATTTGAAGTATCTTAAAACATAAAACTTTTTTCATAATGTATTTTGTATAAGAATTCGGTCATTTCTTACCCGATTATGATGAGATTGGGTATATTGAGCGTATTAATCAAGGAATATCCGTCCTCATATTTAAATAGATTGACGATATAGAACCGAAATCTTACAATTTTACGAAAATAAAGAATTGGCGAAATCTAATGCGATTGTTATCAAACATTCTCATTTTTAATAAAGTACGAAAACTTCATAACGAAAAAAAAGTTTTGTTTTCTTTCAACATTCTAAAATGAATAAATGAATGAATATTCTAAAATGAAACAATCAAATAGGAAAGTTTCCACCGACAGTTTGAACAAGTATTTCAATAAAAATTTGATATTTTGGCACTAGAGGAAAAATTGGCAATAGTTTCGTCGATTATAACCGGAACACACGAAACGCTCTTTGTGGAAGCAATAGCGAACAAGCCCGAACTTGGAGTTGGGTTACTCATAACTAACATCATCAATTCGTAATTAACTTCATACCTATTAGCCATCATATTTGCGTACTCAGGTTTCTTGAGTTTCACTTTGATATTTCGTTTGTCAATATTCAAGCACCAAGTGAAGATAAACTCGACTAAATCCAGTATGCTTTCTACAAACAACACCATGGCATTGTGAGTAAAATACCACAATACGGCGTCAAAATATTACTGGATGATTTTTATGTTCAAATCAGAGGCGCTCACGAGGTATATCGCGGCACCATTAGTTCGAACTCCGAACGTTCTGTTTTTAAACAACAAAGGTTGGTTACAGTTACGTATTTCCAATATAAACGCATTCATAAATGATTGACATTTTACTAGAATTACATATATCAGTAACAACGTGGTGCCAAGTAGTTGCGAAAAACATTTATTATCGACATACATACAACGTACAATAACCCTCTCATCATCATATACGTTCAAACTGTCCGTTAAATTATTGAAGCACGTCATAATCATGTTAACTGCGAATATTTCGATAATACTAATTCAGCCATTTCTTAATTTCATCGGGGATCAGTGGTAAGGTGGCCATATTGCAGAACTTCTCCAAAAAACATTCTAAAGTCCCATTTCCATCCAACACACCCAATCTTATTGTGCTAAGAATAAGCCAAGTACCTTCCCAGATGGCCATATTCACGAACTTCTTCCAAAACTCATTTAAGAATCCCATTTCCATCCAACGTACCCAATATTAACAAAATCGGTTAAGAAATTACCGAATTCCGTCCCAGGTGGCCATATTTCAGAACTTCTTCCAAATCTCATCATAATTGGTTAAAAAATTAACGAGTTCCTTCCCCATATTCCAGAACTTCTTCCAAAAACCATTTAAGAATCAAATTTCCGTCCAACATACTCAGTCTCAACATAATCGGTTAAACAATTACCGAATTCCGTCCCAGGTAGCCATATTGCAGAACTTCCTCCAAAAATTACTTGAGTATCCAATTTTCATCCAACATACTCAATCCCATCATAATTTATTAAGAAATTAACGAGTTCCGTCCCAGGGAGCCCTATTCCAGAACTTTTTCCTCATCAATCAATCCCATTTGCATCCAACATAACCAACATAACCAATTTCATCATAATCGGTTAAGAAATGGCCATGTTCTTCCCCAGATAGCCACATTCAAGAACTTCGTCCAAAAACTGATTTAGAATCGCATTTCCATTCAAAATACAAAGTCCGATCAATATCGGCTTAGAAATGACCCAGTTTCATCCCCGGAGGCCATATTTTAGAGCTTCTTCCAAAAATCATTTAAGAATCTCAATTCCACCCAACATATTCAATCCCATTTTAATCGATTAATAATGGCCAAATTCAATATAATTTTATAAACCGAAGACATTTTAATTTTTTACTTACACATAATTTTGTTATACGGTCAATTTTACAAACTACGATAAACTGGCATACGATAAATTATCCACACGATAAATTGTGTCCACGGTAAATTGTCTCCAAGATAAACTGTTATACGGTTTAAAGACTTCGTCTCGAATATTTTATTATATTTAGTAAAACAGCATTCATATATTCGATGATCCAGCCGTTGTTTTTTGCCAGACGAGCTTCTAATCTATACTCAACACTTTTTTCTGTATTATTTTTGTAATCTGTTCCAGGCCTTGGCTCTCCCAACTCTTTCGCTGTTTGCTTTTTAAGGTCCTTGCTTTTAAGCTGTCGCCTGCCAATTCGAGGACGTACTTCTATAGGTCCGATTTTCGTAGGACCTTCTGCACATTGCATAGCTTCATGCCGATCTATAATACTGATTCGAACCAGGTACGTCCCAATCCAAAAGCTAATGCTTTAACTACTGTGCCGTTTGGATATAATTTGAAACATATCGTAGCGGTTTGAAATTTCAGTAGAAATAATTTAAAATAAGTTAATATTTAGTTCGATAGCGCCCATTTTAATAGGCGGTCAATGCGACATTGCCTAATTATCCGGTGCTTGATGCCATTGGTAAGGGAATCGTTTTTCTTAGAAAAATCGGCACGCTTGATTTTATATACTCTCGTTTTCATTGACGAACAACCATAGTAAGAAATGTTGCAAAGCATCCAAATTTCGCTAAGTGGAAGAGTATTTGTTTTTTGCATATTCTTCATATTTAAGGTCTTGAATACTAGTCCTTAAACTGTTAAAATTTGGAAATATGATCCATCATTTAAATGGAAACTAAAGAAAACATGTATAATATACATAGGCCTAATTTAGGGTGCTGGTCTAGGCAAACGGCTAAAATAAATTTTTTCTCACATTTCCATATCAAAAATAAACTAATTTAACCACTCGAACCACATAAAATGATATCCGTTAGTAGTTTTAGTTTAGTGATAGCGTAGATATTGGGAATGAAATTTAAAGCTGACATGATGTCTTAGTAATTAAGTATTGCCATCGTATAATTTTCGGGCTTTAGTATTAGAAACCTACGAAGCCAGTTCTTCAACAAGCTAAATGCTATTTTATTTAAAGATAGCAATACCCAAATCGAAAATCGGGCCAAAATCGATATTAGAACGCAAAACAATATCTACTCGTATCTATCAATAACTGGCCAAGAACGAGTGAAGTTCAATATTTTTTATGGGGCATTTGACAGGTCATAATGAGCCTAAATCGTACATTGTTTTACCTTCTAATATAGGTTCAGGTCCGATTTTCAGTTTGCGATATTTAAGTGAAATAATATAAAGCTTCAAGGTCAAGAACAGGTGCAGCACACAAATATTTTTAACGGAGCATTTGATTAGGCCATAATGTGTCTTTAATGTTTGTCTAGTTTTGTAAATAGAACTTGTTAGCGTTCTAATTTCGAATTTGCTTCGATTTTCAGTTTTGGTTCAGCTAACTTTAAATTTAATTTTTAAATTTTCTTGGTCAAGAACGAGTGGAGCCCAACATTTTTTCGTTTTGGTTTGATTTTCGATTTGGATTTAGCTAGCTTTAAATTAAATTATATAAAGCTTGGTCAAGACAAGACAAGTGCATGGTTATTTTTGGTATGTAGATGTAGATCTTGTTTTGCGTTCTAATTTCAGTAAATGAAATAACCTAAAGCTTGGTCAAGAAAGAGTGGAGCACAAATTTTTTTAATGGGGCATTTGATTAAGTCATAATGAGGTTTAAATTATATGTGTGTAAATTGTTGGTTGGCTAGTAGTTTTCGATTTGGGACCTGCTAGCTTTAAATTCAATTACATGAAGCTTGGCCAAGAACAAATGAAGGCCAACATTTTTTAATGGGGTCAATAGATACTGTGTTTCGATTTGGGTTTTGCTAGCTTCGAAATGAAAATTTTTAACGGTTTATTAAATACGAGTTGAACAAAAAATAGTGAATAGGGGGTTTAATTTGCCTAAAATTAGCCAATAATTTTCTAATTATTTATCCAATTTCTAACTCGTTTTTTGTTATAGGTTCTGCTAACCTTTTCTAAAGCTACCAGATTTTATCGTTTTAATTGGAGGAGAGGCCAAAATATTTAATATAATATTGAATTAGTCTATATAATTCTTCAAAGTATTTTGTAAAATGTTCTGCTGGATTTGCTCTGCTAGCTTTAAGAATATCATATTTTCGTTGTGTGGCCGAACTGTTTTCATTATTGCAATTTTCATTAAAATTAATTTGAGAAACTTCAAATCTCGTTACCTTTCATTATATTACATGGTCATTACCAACTAAGACTAATATACATGTATTCGGGAAGTAATAATAACAGAATTTACTGCTACGATTGCACTAGACGGTGTAGTAAATTTTACCCTTTTTTCAGAAATATAAGTCTGAGTAGATTATAAGGATTAAACACTACATGTTACAATAAAATAATAATAATAATAAAAATAATAATTAAAAATAAATAATAATAAAAATTAAAATAACGAAATGTTATGCCTAAAATATAACTACAAACGTATTAAATCAACAATTTTATTTAAACTAATAGATCGCTTTTTCTTGTATTATCTCAGCATTTATCAACTGCAGTACAAAACGAATATTAATAAATAGAGAAGCACATATTCAAATTTATATTTAATGATTGGGCACGTACGAGTACATCGTTAGTATTTATATGAAGATTAAAATCGTTTAGACTACTGTTGATATTAAAACTTTCCACATTATTTGAGTTGTAGATTCAAATAACTTGACAATTAAAAATTTATTTCATAAAATCATTTGTGTAAAACAACTTAAGATTTAATGATTGGAAACATGCAAACAGTGTCTTATTTGGTGACAATGAACTATAAACTTAGACTTTGTATAAATTCTCGAAATTTACTTACAATAAAATTCAAATGTCCACAACAACAATAATCTTCAATGATTATATATCGTTCCTTGTTATAGTAAAATTTCCAATAAATTCAATAAAAGATAACAAATCGGATTTGATTATTAATTGGAAAATCACGTGCAGCTTATCAACAGTATTTCAAAGTAAGATGTTAAACGAATCAATACGTTCGCATGCACGCAGCTTCTTCTGTATTACGCATTCTTCTGTATTTAGCATGCTGGGTAAATCTAATTTTTATATTGATATTTCGAAGAATTCTGTTACAGAGATTTATGATGCATATACTTTGAAATGTCGTATTCTAAGATTAGTTTATCTAAGGATGATTTAGTTATTGAACCTTTCTCAATTGTAGACTCTTCCTGCGGTTGTAATAATCATGAAAAGATGCTACAGACAAAATTTCTCGATAAATAAAAAAAATCTGGTAGGTGATAATTCGATTGAAATTAATTGATTTAACTCAACAATATTACAATATAAATAGAAATTATATTTAAATTTCAATTATACTTAAGACAATCAAACATAACAACACATTATATAGTGTCTGTTTGTATAACGCAAAAGATTATTTGTGAAAATGAAGAATACTTAATACTGATTTCCGCCCCCTCTACACTATTGTACATATATATATATACGATCTACGAAGAAGAGCAGTAAAACTGTTGTTACATCAGAAATGAAAATAACACCCATTCGGGGAAGCTGAGTTTGGTAGTACAAAATAAACTCATTTTCTATTTAACGTTATTCGATTAATCTCGATTGTTTTTGTTTTGCAAATATAGCAAATCGCATCTCATCACATTCGGGCTATCATTAGAGTGCTTTTAGTATAAACTTGATTTTATGCTCGAATTATAATAAATGATGAAACAATGAATATCAAATTAATTTAAATATGGAGTGATTGTGTGGAAGGAGTAAAATATGTTGCTACATAATATGTACATTGACCTTAACTATAACCAGTCTTCGCCAAAGAAACTTTAGTTAGATAAGTGATGATTAAATTTTTTCGTTCATATAAATCAAAATAAATATTTCACTTTCATTTTTGGTTCACAGAGTAGTTCTACGACTACCAAGAACCAAAGTAAAATAAATTAAGTTCTACTTCTACTCGTAGATTACATTCCTGAATAATTTTTCAGCGAATATAGTTATAGTTATAGTTTTAGTTATAGTTATAGTTATAGTTATAGTTATAGTTATAGTTATAGTTATAGTTATAGTTATAGTTATAGTTAAAGTTATAGTTATAGTTATAGTTATAGTTATAGTTATAGTTATAGTTATAGTTATAGTTATAGTTATAGTTATAGTTATAGTTATAGTTATAGTTATAGTTATAGTTATAGTTATAGTTATAGTTATAGTTATAGTTATAGTTATAGTTATAGTTATAATTATAGTTATAGTTATAGTTATAGTTATAGTTATAGTTATAGTTATAGTTATAGTTATAGTTATAGTTATAGTTATGGATGTTGTCGAAATAAGGATAATTAGGGCATTGTGCTGGACTGGAATGGGATTGAAAACAATTTTGAAAGAAGTTCTGGAACATGGCCATTTGCGACGGAACTAGGCCATTTCTTAACCGATTATGATGGGATTAAGTATGTTGGATGGAAATTGGATTCTAAAATGATTTTTGGTTAGAAGTTCTGGAATATAACTTTCCGGGACAAAATTTTGACATTTTTTAACCGTTATGATAGGATTTGGTATGCTAGATGAAAATGGATTTCTAAAATTATTTTTCAAATAGTTCTGTAATATGACCACCTGGGGCGGAACTCGGCCATTTCTAAACTGATTATAAAGGAATTGGAAGAAGTTCTGGGATATGGCTACGTGTATTAATCATTAACTTCACATCTATTAGCCATCGTATTTGCGTATTCTGGTTTCATGGGCGTCACTTTAACATTTCGTTTGTCAATGTCCGTGTCCACGTAAAAATAAGCTCGATCAAACAAAGTATGGTTTCTACGATCATGGAATCGTCTTGAGCAAAATAATACAATTCGACGTCAAAATAATTCTGGTGATCTAAGTGCTCATAGAGAACATCGAGACACCATCAATCATAGTTCCGTACACTCTGTTTTTAAACAAGCATTGTGCTAGTCATGCCCTCCAATACGGTGGTTGCACACAATAAACGATTCATCGATTATACCGTTCGGGAATTTTGGGGAAACAGCCGTTTTTGAGTCCGTCGAGGATCAGTAGAAGAGTATTAAAACAGCGATTACAGATGCTTCGGTCTCTATTTTAGGACGAAATCCACCACAGCAAAAAATAAATGGTTGGATGAAAACCCTCCGAAAGCTTTTGAGATCAAAATCTCGCAAGTCAGCGAAACTATCTCAAAATTCATTTCTGAAAGACATGCAAAAACATGATCACGAAAAAATTTCCAACCGGTCGTGCAGGCTGAAAAACCAACAACAAATGCTTAGCATCAAAAATGTGACATTAGAGATCGATATCGTTGTCTCAAAAACTAGCTATATGCGTTCAAGTAGTAGCGCAATTCGCAACGACTCTGGAGAACTACAGATATATCATAAAACCTTCTTCGTATTATGCTAAAATTATTTTCTAATACTTCTAACTAGACATGCACCACCCACTAATGAACGAACAGTATATCATCAGATCGATATCAATATCCAGATGACTCCGTCTACTGCTCTATCATATGACGTTGCACAGTTGTTCACCATGGATCAAAAATGAAAATCGACGAAACGCCTGGTGTAGATGGGATTTGGTGCGAAATATTAAAACACGAGACGGCCATCTATTTTCTGCATGTTTTCTGTAGTTATGTCCTTAATTTGGTCTACTACAGAAAAAATAAAATTGGCTAATGTGGTTTCTATTCAGATACTACATCGATGAACCATTTAATCTAATAATTCCGATAGAGAAATATTACGAGAAGAATATCCCTGTTGTCTAGTAGGAGACTTCTAACAGGCATGCGCTAATATATATACAGAGAACCACGGTATTGGACCATTAAGTTTGTGTATCTCAACAAAATTTATTTCTGTCTGCCGGTCGTATTGTACTATTTTGTTCAAGACGATTCCAAGATATTCGTAAAAATCGTTACTTTGTTTAATCCATTTTATCTTCACTTGGGGCAAACAACATCGATAATAACCAAAGGCCATCGATTTCAATAGTAAAAGGCTTGATTTCAGGACATTTAATTTAGAGGGTCTTCATGGAGCCCGAATTCCGTTTTTAATTTTTTTCAGCTTAAACAATTTTGGCGAAAATTACTGGAATGACGCTTTCGAGTACCAGGAATAGATTGTGATTGATTTCTGAATTCGAACAAATTCGTTGAGAGGGTTTCCGACAGGGGCTCGGCTTCCTATTTTTAGTTTTCTTGCTCTGGTCAAACCACTTTGATGAAAATTGGTGAAACAGAATTTTTGAGTAAACAGGCTTGATTGGGTTCGGTTTATTTTAATCGATTGGCATGATTATTGTGAAAATTGGGGACAAGGTTTTGAGAACCAGGAATCGATTGCGTTAAATCCGTACTTCGGGAAAATTCATTTAGAGGGTCTTCCGGAGGGGCTGGCTTTCCTCTTTTAAGTTTTTTTCTCAGCTCAAACAACTTGCTCCCTTTTGCTTGGGTTCGGTTTTTTAATCGACAGGCAGAATTTTTGTGAAAATTGGTTAAGAGATTTTGAGTACCAGGGCGCGGTGGCGGTAAATCCGTTCTTTCATTCCTCGGATGAAGCCCAGATTACTTTTTTGATTTTGATGAAAAATATTGGGAGGAGTCCTATTGAGAGTTTTTTATCTTGAATGATGTTGAACCATGTTTCGTGATGTTGCATTAGCATATTCCTCCATGTTGCGCCATGATCCAACATCCTTCCTCTCATTTCAATATGTTGCGTCATGTGCTTTCTGCTAGTTAGATGTCTGGTGTTGTGTTGGATCACGTTTCATATAGTATTGCCATGTTGCTCTGGTGGCGTTACTTCCACAGTTATTCTCAATTTTGCATTCTGCATGTATTCGAATTTGTTTTAACCATTTTATGGTTGGCAACAAATTCAGGCAAATAGTTTGGTGATATCTCGGTAGTAAGTTCTGAATAACTTAACAGTTTAGTTCAGAGTAGTAACACAAAATCGATAAGTAAATTATTAATTTGTCAGGTGTATTACGATCTCTCTTTATTTTATAAAATGTTGTCTCTTTTACTCAAACTCTTGCAAAAAATAGAAAGTAGAACTAACGTGATAGAGCTTACTTGATACAAAAAATATCCAATCAAACATAATAGCGGTGTTTTTTTATTAGCGCCCGATAGATCCGGAGCACGCAATTTTATATGTCAAAACTTATATTTAGCGCGCTATTTTTGCATATAATTAATTTATTTAGTTCTAAACTAAGATTTTTCATTCAACTTTTTAGTTAAAAATCGATAAAAAAATTACTTGTTCTACCTATTTATCGGGAGCGCTATCCATTTCAAAGGGAAATTTTAAATTTCCTTTGTTTTGTACCACCCTTAAACCATTAGAAAATTAATCTTACATGAATGATGAATTCATTTTTCATTTTTATGGTATAGTGAATAAATAGCTACGGTTTCAGTATAAACTTCCCTTCGACGCCGGATAGTACTCCAATATTAAAATACGGCTAATATCGGCTACGAACATTGATTGGTTAAATTTTTTGTTTTGGAAAACCCGTAGGTTAATTATTCTAGAACAAACAACACTTAAACTGTAATTTAACCTTTTAAAATTTTACCATTTTTGCTTTTGAATTTGAATTGTTTTTTGTAAAACATTTGTAAGAAATTTTCCGTAGAGTAACAATATTTATTGATTTTATTATTAGGAAGATCGATTTCGAAAATGTATTTCTTCTTCAGTTCCTTTTTTTCAACTAATCAAGGAACTAAAAGGAACTGAAGAAGAAATACATTTTCGAAATCGATCTTCCTAATAATAAACTCAATACATATTGTCACTCTAAGGAAAATTGTTTACAAGTGTTTTACAAAAAACAATTCAAATTCAATTTTATAAGTGACGAAAGTTAACAGTGGGGCTAAAAAAATGGATTTCAACCATTATAGCACAAATCATTTTTGCTTGATTTTTACATTTTTTTAAATCAATCTAGGAACCAAGTTTCATAAGGATTGGTTATGAAATGACCAAGTTTAGTCCAGCATGAACAGATCCTAAAATTTAGTCCAGACCTCCCTTTAAAATCCCTAACCAATACTACTAACCAAATTTCATTGTACTTCGTTAACAAATGGCGAATGGACGGAACATACTTAGTTGATTTACTTCGGAGATCAATCAATTTGTCAGTTTAAGGAACAGTTTTATTTAGTACAACCAGAGATAAATAAATAAAATAACAACATAAATGCTCTTTTGTGATAGTGCTGCCGCTTGTGTCGAATAGCGTAATCTGTTATTTTATTTTCAACAGCGTTTAGAATTTAGCTTTTTGTGGGATTTAATCATAAATTTCACTTCACTTCGATTTCACACCGCTTCTTAAGAACTAATCTACGTATATTCAAATAACATGCCACTGGAACAATCATATGACTTGCTAGGTAGTAGAAGCATAAAAATGCAAAAATACAGCTTGGATTGTGTTTACAAATATCGGTATCTAAAATAAAATTAATTCTTTTCTCTAAATTCCTTTCAAATCTACACCATTTCCAGCCCAGCGCGTACACCAACATAGCACAAAATATCTTGTTTTGTATTTTTAATTAAACGAGATAAAATTAGCATAACGTTATGTAGGGGTGTGTGTCTTAACGTAAGATTTGGGGTAAGAGAAGTTGTTCTGACAACAACAAGTATTTTATACAAAACCAAATTAATGTAATCATCTGTTATCTAATCAATGTTTTGTCTTAATTCATTATTTAATTTCAATTTGGGTAGGAAGAGTATTATGTAATTGAGTAGTATTTTTTGAATATGGGGCGGCATGTAATCCAATTAGTATAACTGAAATATGATTATGTTCTTGATGACACTTAAATAATAAACCATAAAAGTACACCCTTACGTGGTCCTCATCATAATATTCTAGTAATTGTGACATTTTATTGAGGGTAATATGATCTCGAAATGATTTTATTTAGTACATCGTATTACAAAATATTTTATTTACTTATGAGAAATCTGCCAACCCAATTTTTAAAATTCCTTTAATAATTGTAACCTTATACACAGCTCAAAAATGGTATAAAAAATTCAACATTTTTCTTAGCTTACCCCTTTCCACATTTTTCGTTATTTTCTTTGATAGATAAATTTGAAATATTTAACATATCTGTGGTAAATTAATCTTACTTTTAGAAATATGTATAGAAGATAATATGTGACGGGATGGGGTTGCGGTGGAAATATGTTATAGATTGAATGTAAGGTACTCTTTAATACTGAAAAAACACACAAATAGAAACAAATGTAATTTCCTTTCCGTCCCAGCCAAATGAAGCATAATTCCGTGGAACACTTTCAGATTCACAAGACGTCTACATAAAATTGCGTATATCGCTATATGCTGCTATATTCAATCATCATTTCCCGCATGACAGCAAATATTTAAAAGAAAATCTATGTAGATAATACCAAATTTTCCTTCTCATTAATATTTTTGCCTTTCTCATACAAACACACACACACACATGTAAACATACACACATACAAATAAAAATGATACGCAGCAACAAATCTGTCGAAAAAATAAATTAAACGAGTTTTTTTTACCATTTTTTTGGGAACATCTTAAGTCATTTACTATCTAAGACGAACATGGCGATGATAAAGAAGGAAGACGGAAATGATACCATTTATCAACAAATCCATTTTGTGTTTTTTTGACGCACACACATTCCCATCGTATCATAATCGGTTCACATGACAATAAAATATTTTCTAATAATTATTTTACTCAAATGATATTTGATATGAGTGAAAAATAAAAGAAAATTACTCAAATCTATTTTTTTTAATTTTTTTTTCGTTTCAGATCAAGGCATGCACCATTACAATGTATCATGTTAAGAGCTTAACTTAATAAAAAAATAGAAAATCAGCACATCGAATAGGCATGTGTCTCAAGAAATTCATATCTACATCACTCCACGCTATGCCTAAGCAAACCTTTCACAATCTTATAATCCTGAGTATCCTGAGCATCTCTAGTGGGACCACATCTAATTTAAACCTAAGTAGCAATTTAGTGAAATCTGTAAATACAAACCACACAAGTAGTAGTAGCATTAGTAATAGTAGTAGTAGCAATACCAATAGTAGTAACACCCATAATTATGTAGTAAATATTCCAACAACAACGGTCCATCCAACCAAAATATTTACATCTAATTCATTAGGACCACCGCCTGAAGTGGATTTAAACGATCTGGTGATATTCGATGACGATATGTTTTTGAATGAAACGATATCAACGAGTATGTTGGGGCTGTTAGATGTGGGGAATGGGAATATAAGTTTGTGCACCGATATTGATAGTGCGGAAGAGAACTGTAGCCGAAATAGTACGGAAATATGTGTTGGTGAACCCGAGTTTTGTAATTACACGTATGACGAATATATGAAACTACTCCATGATTATATTTATCCGACAACACCCGAATGGATATTGATATTTTCGCATACGGTTGTGTTCGTTATGGGATTGGTAAGTGAACTTTTGTAATGATTTAAATTAATTTTAATTAAGCACTTTCTGTTTTAGGTTGGTAATGCCCTCGTGTGTATAGCTGTGTACACAAATCATAGTATGAGGACTGTAACAAATATATTCATTGTGAATTTGGCTGTTGCGGATTTTTTTGTTATATTGTTTTGTCTTCCACCCACAGTCGTATGGGATGTCACCGAAACATGGTTTATGGGTGAAGCACTGTGCAAAGTCGTTACTTATTTTCAGGTAAGAAAAACAATATTTTTGAATTTATAGATATAAAACAAATGTTACAAGAAGTTTTACTGTGTCATATCCAAAATATAACGGAATTCTCTTAGATTTCCGATCGAGAGCGTGAGTGGAGAATTTATGTAAACTTTTGTATTGTGTCCATAAAATAGAAATGCAACATTGAAATTAAATTATTTTATCGGAAAAAAAATTTTGCTTGCGTGCCTTAACTAAGTTTTTTGAATGATACGAACTATGTCTTCATTTTACAGTATTTTTGGTTTCCAAAACTTAATATGCTGATCTATGAGGAGTAATTCTTTAACCAGGTACTGTCTTAAAACACGAGCCTTTAGAGCTGAAGAATCTACCCCGCCAGATAAAAGTATGGCGACCAAACCTGACTAGCACACTCAAGCAAAGATCAAACAAAGTCATATAAAAAGCCCTCGTAACATCAAACAGGGGTTGAAAAATTCTTTAGGTCAGCTTTGAGAAAGCCAATCGCAAATTTTGTTATTGACAATAAAATCGTTGTGGTCTCTAAAGTTCAGTTCGCGGTCTTTAATTACCCATAAGTCCCGTATGGCTAAATCTATGGTAACGACATAGCGGTTGATGGTATATACTCTCGACGAATTTAGTTTGCACGTTTTTCAGAGTGTGTAATGGATTGGCATTTACTGGCATTACTCACAAGATTATTTTTAGTACACCAAGTTATGAAGTTACTAAGGTCATTCTGTTATAGGTTAATATCGGTACAACTTGAAATTTGTCTTTCATAACGTCTGTATAAATAGAAATAACTAGTTTTTAAAAAGTCCACCCATAGTAAAAGTGAGAAGAAGAGTGAGCTCTGCATTTGAAAAAAATTATTTCATGAGAAACCCTGTCAAATTCTTTACTGAAGTCCGCGGTAATAACATCAACTTCGTTTCCATTCTCCATAATGTTCAAAGTACAAGATACAAATTCGAACTTTGAAAACAAAGTTTTACATTGAAAGTAAAGAGATTCGTATACAATACTTTCAAATAACTTAGGGAAACTGGAGGTACCTGATCCACATCCTTCTATAGATCGGAGCTATAAAATAATGTTTCCAGTGATTCAGCTAAGTTACCAATACAATTTTTTTAAGGTGAGATTATGCAACATGTTGAAACATTACACTACAAGATGGCTCACCCGGAGGACTCCTAAATGAATTATCCAGGAATCAGAACTCTTTGTAATGGTTTTCTTGCTCAAAACACTGCTCATCAAAAACACTGTACCGCTAGTTTTATTAAATTCGTTCAACCCAAACAAAATGTTAAAAGAAGGCCCCAAGATAACGCAACATAGTGGAACATAACACAACATCCCTCAACAAGATGCTTACATCAAACAACGTAGTGCAACATCATGCAACATGGCACATTAAGACCAAACATGATGCAATATCTCTATAAATCGTAGCGAAACATTGTGTCTCATCAGGCAACATATAGGGTAGCATGTCGCAACATCATGCACGCAACATGATGCGATGCAACACGACAGTCTATTATTAGAAATAAGAACGCCTTAACCGACAAAATGGCATAGTGGTTTAAGCTTTGGCGTTTGGATCGGGAGGTACCGGGTTTGAATCCCGATAGGCGCAGGATGCAAAGGGAATTTTCATCAACAAATTACGATTTGTGTCGAAAAGGAACACATCTATGACCCTCTATCGGTGTGGAAAACTCATGGGCCGACCCATTCTCAAGGCCAGTATAGGTTGGCATGGAGCTATGCAATGTGCAGATGGTAATAAAATCGGACCTATATCCGTACGTCCTCGAATTGGCCAATACAGGCGTACAAGTAAGGACGTAAATAAGCAAACCGCGAGAGAGTTGGGAGAGCCTTGGCCCCAGAACAGATAGCAGAGATTAAAAAAAAAGAACGCCTTGTAATAGTTTACTTGCATTCGTAAACCTTGTCTCACTATAAATTTTATCAAAATCGTCCAAGCCAAATAAAATATTAAACGAAATCTCCAAACTTCTCGGCCCCCATCGGATTACCCCTAACTGAATTTGAAGTAAGAACCCATCAAAATTGGTTTTTGGTAATCGAAAACGCTCCTCCAAAAATTTTTAAAAAAATCATATGAGTAAAAAAATTAGAAACGTTACACGGACCGCACCGGATGACCTCCACAATTCTCCCGAAATCAGGACTCGTAACAATCAGTTTTTGCTAATCAAAAGCCCCTCCTCCAACAACTTTTATAAAAATCATGTGAGCGGAAAAAAATTAAATTAAATTAAATTAATGAACGGAATTACCAGAAATTAGCTCCTATCGCAATCGATTCCTGGCACTCAAAGCCCCTCCCTCACCAATTTTTATAAATATCGTGCAAGCCGAGAAAAGAATTAAGAAAGGGACCCAAGGCACACCACACCGTTCGACTATCTAAACAAAAAATTTCTTAAAATATGGACCAATCGTAATCGATTCCTGGCAAATTAAACCCGTTTTTCACCAATTTTTAATTAAAATCATGCGAACCAGAATAAAATCCTTACTCGATGAAAATACGAAAATACTATCTGCATTATCAATTTTTTTTTATCTTTCGGTTGGAAAGTTTCAGCTAACTTTAATATTGCCATTAAATGTGGAAGCATAATCATAGTAAGAATTTATAAATGACTTGAATAGATAGTTCTAGTGCGAGTTTTTCACGAATTATAGTTTGGACAATTCCAACTCGATCTTACCCCATCTTACCGCCAAACTTGTACCTACAAAACTATTTGTATTGCAAAGGTGGCGCAACTATTTCTTTGCAAAAGCACATTTCTAGTTTTGTTATACGAGTAATTAAGAAAAGTAACACTTGAATAAAAGCTATTGATACGAGGTACTTAATCTTAACACATCACACAAAAGAAAATCAACCCACATATCACAGCTATACAAAGACGGTGTAATTGGGTTAAATCGTAAAATACTTGAAACTTAATTTAATAAAAGGAAAAATTAAATGAAAATCATAATATTTTCCTCTTCGTCTCTTCAATTATCATTTTGATCATTTAAATTTTTTATATTAAATATAACAAGAAAAAGTTAAACTGAAAACAGCAGAAAACTCTCAGCGCGATACAAAAATATTGTTTCGATGATTATTATGATGATGGTGACGAAGATGATAATGGTGGTGTTGGCGCTGTTGCTTGAGATGAGGAAAAACATGAAAAGGCAATAGAGTACGGCGGAATAATTACAAAAAAAATTAATAATTTTATTAAATTATTTATTTATTTATTTATTTTATAGAGATTTTAATTAGATTCATTTAATTGAATAATTTATTTGTAATTGGAAACTGGAAAATATTTTCTGCGCTTCTACTCGAATACATATAACGTCTGTACTGTGGAAATGGAATAAGAAAATGTGAAAAAATTTCTCATTTATTGTTTGGATAGGATTACACAAAATATTTAGGGGAGAAATCTGCTATGTGTAATTTATTAATGATGGATTTATTATTAAATAATTAGCTATTGAGTATCTTTAAGATTGTTTATTTGAATAAATAATAAAAAATTTTACTCGCTTAAAAAAAGTAGCAAATCCTGATACCGAAGGCAATTTATAATGAACCAAAACAAAATTACCAAGAAATGAAAACATTGAAAACAACGGGTTGCGTTTAGTCGCCACAATAAAAAGAGTTGCCGCGGCACCCGAAATCGTAATGGACAGAAGAGTCAGATGTATGTATACATAACTTTGTGTAACCGAAATTTTATAAAAATATAAAATTCTTATGAAAAGTCAATATTAATAATCTTAAGTTTTAATATTAAGTCTTATATTAAGTCTAAAACCAAGCGACCTCACATAAATTGAAATTAAATTATTAAATGATTGCGTACTGTGTGATACCAAATTCTGTAGAATAAATAAAACGACAATCGTTCCAAAGTCAAGGAAAAATGTTAACCAATTTCAAAGAAAAAAGCTATTGGAAAAATTTAATATCCAAATTATTAATTAAATAAGTTATTTGTATTGCGCTGAGTATATGTACTTTGTAATCAAATTTCACGTAGACGCCTCAAGACCTTAAAGACCGGATGACTGCGTTTCTAATTTTACTTTATTTTACGTAGTGATGGGTGAATATTTTGATATCAAAGATCTCGAATACACACCACTTTTGATTTCTAAAGCGAAAAATTAAATTTACCGGACTTTTGTTAAAATTGCCTTGTGATTGATTGATTGATTAGAATGTGCAGCCAAGACTAAGCAATGATCACGGATACGCCGCGCCTACCGTACACCCGTTACATATAATAAGATGGAAGGATATAGAAAAGGTTGTTAAATATGATAGACAACCCAGTTACAGGCACCTACCAGATAAATATTTAACAATTGTTAAGATAGAATACAGTAACGCAGTTTAAATTGAAATGATGAAACTGCTTCCTAGAAACTCTACTAAAGAAACATAATTTAATGAGGAACTTATTGATAACGCACAGATATAGTGAAATAATTTTCTCCAATTTTTTGAAACCAAAAATTAACTAAAAGATTTTAATTTAATACTTCGTAAAATATCAATGAACAATACCATTTATAACTAGTACCACTGTTGCTATGGCACTTTAGAAAATTTCCTTCTATACCGACACTTCATTGTTTCATTATAACCGTAGTCTTTTGATCAATTAAGACAATATTATTAAAATTGGGAGTAAACGACCAAGCTTTATTGAGATCTTGCTCTTCCTGGAAGAGTTAGTTATGACAGGCTTGCCCCGGCTATAGACACCTATTAAAGCCAATAGTTAGTATTTATTTACAAGACCGCACAATTTAATTTAAATTTAATAAATAATGTTAAATGAGCTAAACAGCTAATCTTGAAATAAATAATGTATAATCCTAGTGTTCAGTCGGTCAAAAATGATAAAAAATATCATGATATTTTTTATTACGTTTTGCCATAAAACGCACTCATTTATCACAAAAAAAAACAAGAAATTTTTTAATTCTAACTGTCAAAGTTTTTGTATAGATACCTATTTTGTTAAAAAAAATTATTATGATGAGACCAATGAGGTTACGATTTTGCTAATATTTATGTGGTCTTTACACATTAAATTGTTATCAGTTCAACGTAAATTAATATTTACACAAACAGCAAGAAACACTAGAAAATTATGTCCATATTTACGAGTATCATGAAAGTTTTTAAAGCACTATTTTGCATTTAGATAGAATAAAACTTAGTTATGTGTATAGTTTTTGCGGTATTAATTGCTGGATTCATCTTGCCGAAAAATACATCTAGATAATCATTTTTTTTCGTTAGAACGCAGAATTACTACGTTTTTTATGTGGTTGCAAATTTATTTTCCAGTTGTTCGAGACGATTGTGTTAATTCGCTAATTGTAAGGTACATATACGTAATGGCTGTCGTTCGTTGCCTTTAAAATGGAAATTAAATTATTTGTTATGACAAGTGTATTTTGACGCAAAACTACATAATTTACAATTTTATTTTAAATTGGTTGTTCACTCGGTTTTGACATAAAATTATACGGAGTGAAGTTACGAGGGCGGTTTGAAAATGAAACTACCTAGCGCTAGATGGCAGCACAAACACAAAAAATTTTTGTTTTTTAGAAATTGCGATCTGTCAAACGTCAGCTGTTAAAATTTCACCCAAATTCATCGATTAGTGTATTTGTTGTAGTCATTTGAAGTAAGCAACTTTTGTGTTTCTTGAAAAATGGAAAAAAACGAATTTCGTGCAGTGATTAAACACTATTATTTGAAAGGGAAAATGGCGAAAGAGACAAAAGAAAAGCTCGATAAACATTACGGTGAGTCTGCTCCGTCAGATTACATGGTAAAATATTGGATTGCTGAATTTAAACGCGGCCGAAGAAGCACTGCAACAATACCATCAACAGGAATGCCAAAAGAGGTGGTTACTGAAGAAAATATCAAGAAAATCCTCGATATCGTTATGAATGATCGCCGAGTCAAGTTGCGTGAGATTGTTGAAATGGTAAACATATCGTATGAACGTGTGTTCAACATTTTGCATGAACATTTGCATATGAAAAAGCTATCGGCAAGATGGGTGCCGCGTTTGCTCAGTGTCGAACAAAAACGAGTTCGACAGACCACTTCACACAGCATTAGATACGATGCTAAAATTACGTGAAATACACTTCGAATTGGTTGATCATCCACCTTATAGTCCAGATTTAGCTCCTAGTGACTTTTTCCTGTTTCCAAACTTGAAAAAATGGCTCGCAGGACAAAGATTCATCTCAGACGAAGAAGTGATTATCGAAACTAACGAGTATTTTGAGGGGTTCCCGAAATCGTATTATTCAGATGGTATAAAAAAGTTGGAATATCGTCTCACTAAGTGTGTCGAACTAAATGGAGACTATGTTGAGAAATAAATGGTTTTTGGCAAAAAAAAATTTTGTTTTCCTACTTAGGTAGCTTCATTTTCAATCCGCCCTCGTAGGGTCGCAAAAAATATCATGATAATTTTTATCATTTTGGTTGGACTGAATGAATAGGAACAATATAACAATTCAGAACTTATTCCATTCTAACTATACGAAGTAAGACGGTCACTCAGGAATCTGTAAATTAATAAATGTAAAATGAGAATTAATACAGCATTAAAATAATCCTTAATACCTAAATATTGATATAGTGAATATTTAAGATAACCCGTTAATTTAATAATTCAATTAACCATGAAATCCTAACAAAACAAGTTAAAATTAGAATTAACCAATGATAGCGTTTCCATTTACCACCGCAATAATAGTAAATTTTAAGTATTTATTATCGCAATAATTATTTCATTCATCTAGACCAAACACCACCATTTTCATGTCTACCGATAATGATACAGTCTAATCGTAAATATAAGTATTAAATATGGAATAAATTAAAGAAATGACAAGGATCTAAAATAAATAAAAATAAATTAAGTAAAGTTTCTCGGCAATTGAAAGTTCTAATAGACAATAAAATTAAAAATGATTTAAAACTGAACACAAAAACTAAATTTAATAAAATACAGAGTGCACAACCAAAATTAATGACAATAGAAAACGTATTTGCTACAACGCTGAAAGTTATTTGATCGTGTCTACCGACACACAAATTCTAGTCACGACCGGAATTATTTAAAACTGCCTTGTATACTCGTAATGAATAATCAACATCATTCCTGCACTCCTCCATTTTTTAAAATATTTTATCATGTAATAGTGTTTTGATTATTGTAATGACAAGCTCTAAATTGGAGGGGTGTATATGTTGTGGGGAACACCTGACTATCTTTTACCACGAATGTATACATTGATCTAGAATACCCCACATTTCAATTCTAAATAGAAAAATTAAGCCTACCGATTTTTTGATAAAATCTATCTTTTACTCGTATAATCAACATCAACCCGTGGTGGTTGCAAATTTAACCTTTAAAGATAAGTTTTGATAAAAAAAAACTTCATTTCACCAAATATTCGGCGTCTCTACAGTCCAGGCGGATTGACTATACGGAATAAAACTTTATACTTAAACTTTTTCCATTCACTGGGAGAGCCTTGCAAATTTTGGTGGAAATCTGTGTGGCAGATCCAATGGTAGCTTTTTCAATTTTTGCAATGGTGTTGGAAAGTGTTACAACATTTACAAAAAACGACAATGAATTAAAAGATTTAAATACATATAAATAAAAGAATTTGAACCAACTCTGGTTGAAGTTGTAGGTTTTCTGAAATGTAAGCAGGAATAATGATGCTGTATAAGATAGCGGAAATTTCTCAGCGGAAAATAAGAGATTTCGTTGCTCGCCGCAAGTGGCAGCACAATCACAAAAGAGAATTTATTTTGTTATATAATTGCCAGCGGAAATTTATTATTCATTTTGTATCTCTTTTTTCACTAAATAAAACAACCCAGCGGAATGAAATATTAAAAGTGATCCTTAAAATGACAAATTGATTGATCTCCGAAGTAAAGGAACTCGGTAAATTAAATCTTGAAATTTAACAATATTAGCCTTAGTATAACCTAAGCTATTAGAAAAACAACCAAAAATATTCGTTATTAGTGGAAGTTTTTGAGATATTGGCCAAAAATTGAAAATAAACTAATAAAAAAAAAATTTATTGTGAAATGGCTTAGTTTAGTCCAGCATGAAGAGATCCTAGAATTTTGTCCTAAGTTTTGGACCACTGATCAATACTTTTATCCAAATTTCATCGTCATTCTTTTAGAATGGCGGAAAGACGGAATATTGTTAAATTTCAAGATTTAATTTACCGAGTTCCTTTACTTCGGAGATCAATCAATTTGTCATTTTAAGGATCAGTTTTAATATTTCATTCCGCTGGGTTGTTTTATTTAGTGAAAAAAGATATACAAAATGAATAATAAATTTCCGCTGGCAATTATATAACAAAAAAAATTCTCTTTTGTGATTGTGCCGCCACTTGCGGCGAGTAGCGAAATCTCTTATTTTCCGCTGAGAAATTTCCGCTATCTTATACAGCATGGAATAATGATTTTTTCCAAAGTCCAAAGATAGTTTTTATCAAAAAATCGGTAGGTTTAATTGTTCGCTTCAGAATTGAAGTGTGGAGTATTCGAGATCAATGTATACCTTTGTGGTAAAAGATAGTCGGGTGTTGGCCACAACATATACTCCTCTCCAATTTAAAGCTTGTCATTACAATAAAACACTATTACATGATAAAATATTTTAAAAAATGGTGGGATGTAATTGTTGTGGGTTTGTGTTTTAGAAAACCAACAAGTTGAAAAATCTCCTTCGGAAGCTGCCACTTCTAGTACACAGTTAATCCGCCTGATCAGAAGAGATGACGAGTTTTGGAAAAATAAAATTTTTTAATCAAAACTTGCGAACTGAACTGATTTGTTTTAAATGTAATTTACAATCTTTTTTAATCGTTTTTCCGTAAATGCTATACACTTTTCAAAATATTTGCACAAAATGTAAAACTTCCAAAATCTCCAAATTTATGGAAAAGCTTAAGTACGAAGTTTCATCCCGATCAATCAATCCGTATATGGGTTGTATAGGGACTAAATGTTTACTAAAAAATTGGTCATTTCGACCGGTATTGTTGCAAAATTAATTTAGATTCTTCTAGTTTATAATAATTTTACTTCCGATCAAACAAATTGTCTGAGTTGTAGAGAAGACACAAAAATTTAGTATGCACTCAATTTTTTTTACAATGTTTTTTTTGGTAAATCTGCAAAATTTCGAGGTCAAAATTGTTCATGGTACACCGACTTCGGCCAAAATTCACCTAATTTAGAAAAAAATCTTAAGTATGATGTTTCATCACGATCATTCAATTCGTCTGGGCTATACAGGGCAGAATTTTTGTTAAAAATCATAATTTCCGCTTAAATTTTGGAAAACTGATCTGGGCCAGTATTGTGGCAAAATTAATTTACAATCTCTAACTTGATTTTCGGTTTTCTCATAAATGACATTCTTTGCAAAATACATGCAAAAAAGAAAAACTGTTATCGAAGTTGTCACTTCCGGTCGAAAACGAATTGACTCCTATGAACGCTGCCGCTTCTGGTTTACCAATTTCTGTCATAATTCTCTAGGATCTCCCAAGTTGTAGAGAAAGCTTAGATATGAAGTTTCATCCCGATCAATCAGTCCATCTGGGCTGTACAGGGGCTGAATTTTTGTTGAAAACCGGTTTTTTGTCAAAAATCGTAATTTCCGTTTAAACTTTTGAAATGATCTCGACCGATATTGTTTCAAATTTTATTTAGAATCTTTGGAATCGGTAGCCGATTTCAACTAAATCTTTGGGATCTCTAATTAAGCTTAAGTATTAAGTTTCAGCCCGATTAGTCAATCCGTCTAGGCTGTAAAGAACTAACATACATTTACTGAGCACGACACCACATATGCACACACAAACACAGAGATCTTTAAACTAAATAGCGAAAGATAAATTTGGAAAATATCTAGAGATAAAAAATTTTCATGATTAGTAAACTTTATTTTACTACGTAAAAGAAAATAAAAGGAGTTGTGTGCACAACCTTTCGAAAAAAACAATTTATTTTATTTTCAAGTGCAAGTG
Organism: Nephrotoma guestfalica; assembly: GCA_963691935.1. NCBI lineage: Eukaryota > Metazoa > Arthropoda > Insecta > Diptera > Tipulidae > Nephrotoma > Nephrotoma guestfalica. The sequence continues at coordinate 287,962,699 of OY829914.1, read as the reverse complement.
TACAAATACAAATAGTACATCGGTCGGTGGCCATTTTATTTTTTTTCATATTTTGATGATAATATCTTGCAAATGGTGTCCATTGTTTGCTTCGACCTAACGTGCTCTTTCCAGATCTTTTTCCATAACTTTTCTTAGAATTGCAGGTCTCAGTGCCCTCACTTATTTTCGTATATTGGCCTTAAGCTGTTGGATGGCTCTTGGCTTATTGGCATACACCTTACCATTTAGGTAGCCCTAAAGAAAAAAATCGGGAGCCGTTAAATCGAGCGAACGCAGTGGCCAGTTAAAATTAGAAAAACGCAAGATTATTCGATCGCCAAAAATTTCGCGCAGGAGAGCTATAGTTGGACGATCTGTGTGCGCTTGGGCTTCATCTTATTGAAACCACAATTCTGGATTGTTCTCTACCTTTGGCCTTAAAATATTTTCAATCATTGCCCGGTATTGAATGCCATTCACATTAACCCCAACTTGTTCGTCGTTTTCGAAAAAATATGGCCCAATGATCCTTTCTGAAGTTATTCCACTTCATACTGTGTATCTAAGTGAATGCATTTGACCTTCAGCAATTATTCTTGGATTTGGATGACCCCTATTCTGCAATTTTGTTTATTCACGTGACCATTGAGGTGGAAATGGGCATCATCCCCCGAGAAGGAGACTACGTAATCACCAACTGTTAGAGCTTCAACATCATTCCGCTAGCTATGGAGATAACAACCCAATGAATAGATTTCTTAAATCTCTTAACATTGTGGAGCATAAATTTAATTTTAACTTATCAAAAGACAGCTACAAAAACAATCTAAAATTTACTTTTTAAATGTTTAACTTAATTTTTTCGTTTTTTTGACTGCTTCAATTAGTGATTGATGTACTAATTTTTATGTATATTTAATGTGTTTTGGTTCTTTTGTTATACTTTTATTTTATTTTTTTTAACATTTTGGAGTATTCTAATTTCGAAATTTGAACTGTAATTTTTTGTCCGTCACGCCAGTCGGAACCATATTAGCCGGAATCAAACCAACTATGACATAAGTAGCACGATGTATTGCGCATCTTTGTGCACTAATTGTTTTTTCAACCCGAGTCTTATAAATCCAGGCGGAATCTAATAAAGCCAGCCGGAACCAAATCCGCTACAGCTAACCTAACTATGGCACAAATAAAACAATGGACTACAAAACCTGATAAAGCCAGCCAGAACCATACTACAGTCAAACCAACTATGACACAAGTACCACGATGCAATGTGCATTATTGTGCTTCATATAATTTTTCAGTCCGAACCTCATAAATCCAACACTATATGATTTTTCAGTAGAAACCTTATAATTGCATCCGGAACCATACCGTCTACTGCTATCTTTACCGCATTATGTTTTGATGACAGGCAACTTCAAGATGAAATGTGCGGGTCAAGTCAAAACTAGCAAATATGCTGATAAATGATGACTGAGAGGCACCTTATTCTGTACAGTGCATTTTTCGTTGTTGTTTTTCGCGGAATGGAGCGTTGTGGATGTTGTCACCTCCCTTGTGTGCAGCAATGTGTTATGCCTTCTTTGACATACCACACAGGTTTCCTTACTTTGACATGCAAATTTGTTGTGCGTGGAGAGTAGACAAATACTACATAAATTGTTTGCTGCTATTATTTTGGACCTTTCCAGAACTGGCATCTTCTTAAAAACTGGGCACGTTGTTATTTCGTCGGATGGACTGCAGACAATGCATTTTTTTTCTATCCCAGCGAGAGTTCTTCTAGGCAGTGATACGTTTACAGCAATAGGTGGTGTGTTTGTTGTTCTGCCTTGTTGTGTACCCTTTGTTGTTTGCGATGCTTCTAGAGATTGGAAACGACATTCCAGAAACTTTAAGAACTCATTTAACGATTGAAATTCCCGAGGATTCACCAGAGTAACGTCATATAGACGGTGTGTCTCTTTGTCCAGCTTCCTTAACACTAATGGAATTAGTATTGCATTCCACGTTAACGTCTCTATGCCCAAGTTGCTTATGGCATGAGGATTTTCATTTATTGTGTCGTGCAGAGCCTTTATTACATTTGCCGACTCGGAATTGTGTGTTGGGAGATTCAATTGCGTATTTACGTTATAGCGATTTACAATTATTTTAAAATCATCCGCATAATTCACTCCAGATGTTGATATATGATTCAAAAGTTTTGCCGCATCTTCTCTAATGTATGTATGAGTGTCAGTGAGGGTTTTATTTTCGTGTACAAACCTACTGAACCTATCATAAAATTCTGCCCATTCCTTATATTGCCCATTGAAATATGGGATTTCAGTTCGGCTGCACGTTGTTGAATAGCTGCCTGTAGCCTCGCCGACATTTCATCCACATTTTGACTCATTCTGTCATAAATTTCATCGAGAAAATACGAAGTATGTTGTTGTTCTTCTGGTATTTTAACGAGGATTTCCTCATTTAGAGTATCCATCTTTACTCGGCTGCTCTCCAACATACTCGAGCTTGCTGCAATAAACTGTTGATATGATTTACTTTTACAACGGCTCTTTTAAGTAGTTTTACTGACGCTTCATCCAGCTTATTGTTGTTGATTGTATTTTCAGAGTTTTTTTACAGACGGTGGTAGTGGGATTTTGCCCTTGTTGTTGTTGATTAATTCATTGAAATCATCCACATTCTTGAATTCAACTAGCTTACTTGCATGTGGACTGTGACTGGTAGGAACCTCAAGATCAGACGATGGACGTGGTTCTTCTTCTGATCGTTTATGGATATCATCCAGCAAGGTATCATAATTTCTGCGAATCTGCTTCCGTTCGGAGAAATAAGGCAAATTTAAATCCACTGCCGGTAATTTTGCTATCATGATGTCGGTATCATAATATTTTTTGTAAAGGGCATGAGCTGCTGTTAGTTTTTCTTCGAGGTATTTCCTTGTTTTCCGATCCTCGCTATCGTTTTCATAATTCCTGATGAGACGATTGATATCTTCACCAGTCTGAACTTGCTGATCTACAAGTTCTTCGATGCTGCTCATCTTCCCTTGTTTGTTGTTTAGTTTATTCGTAGACTCTGGCGACTTTGTTGTTTGATTATAAACGTGCCTCTGTTGGCCTAGGCACACGCCACTATTATTATAATTATTATTGTTGTTGTTTCTCAATAATATACAACGATTTAGCGGGTCACCTTCCACGGGTCATCCGGCTCAAAGGGCCAATGTTAACGCTTACAAATGCATAAAAATGTAAACATTATGATGATGCGTCAACAACTTCATTGCATTCCATTATATCTGCACCGCCACCGAATCCTAATCTCTTTGTTCGCTTTTCTTCGATCTTTTTCCTTTTGGTGGGTTGGGTATTATTTTCCAACATCCTCAACGGTGCGAATCTATTTGGGCTTTCAAACATCGCCCCTTTTAAGGGCTGAAGCCCTCCTTTTGCCCACACCTGACTTTACTTACTGTGTAAAATCACGCCGCTTAAATATAAACAAACACTTGTTGTTGTTTTTCCAAACAATAATCCACTTAAAACACTATATATGCATTTGCGTCCACCACCTTTTTAATATTACAAAACCACTTAAATTAACTATTTATCAAATGAAAAAGGAATTTTGCACCGAGCTGTCAATTTTTATGTGTACGCTTGCCAATCTATAGCACTGGAATGAATATTTTCAGTTATTTTTCAGAGTTTTCACGTTACACAAATTTTTATGTAATTTACGTTATTTACACAAAAATGTAGATAAAGTTTTTTACATGTAAAATGCCCAACACTGGTTCCGGCTGATGAATAATTAAAAATAAGATAACATAATTAACCATTTTGGTATAGCTAATTTCTAGAAATCTTAATTATTTCAAAAAACTGTAAGACTAATTTACACGCCAACAATGGTATTACTTTATATATTGTGATTAATTATCGTTTAGTAATTTTTCGACGTACCAAATTAAGATTAGCAGAACTTAGAATTAGGCATGTAATGTAGAACAAAAAGCACCAGGGCACTCCTCCTCGTGCTTTTGTGAGTTTACAAACTAATTTATTATTTTCGTCACGAAGTATTTACTAGTTTCCTGCCAGCACACCACGGCAAGCCATCTTAACACAAGATCATTGAACTGAGAAACAAATTTTAATTGAAGCCAAATTATTGGAAAAATAATCGTTTTACATATTTAATTTCTTCAACAATTTTCATTGTGTTTCCTCCTAAATCGCACGCATTGTAAAAAGGATGGGAAATATTTTAAAAAAGACTCAGTTCATTGTACCCTTAAACAATAATGATTTCCATAATATTTGGAGAGCTTTCACTGATTTAATTTGTGTGGCTTTAATTATAACGAGCACCAATTAATCAATTCCACCTGTTTAATTATGTGCGATAAATCACATAAATACTAATCAAGATTTTTATCGATTTACTTCGCTAACATAAATTTTATTGGGAATTGTACGGCTGCCTTTTTATTACCCACTCATTATTTTGACTTTAATGAGATTTTGTTATAAATACTAATTAGAAAGCTGCCATACCCAGAATGAACCCCATTTAATAAAATTAAATAAGATGATTTGTAAATTTTAGGTACTCCTTATAGGCAATAATCAAAAATTTTGATGGAGACGATTTCGAGAAAATCATGTTGGTTTTGTAACAATTCCTCAGACTAGACGTACCCCATGTTCCAGGTCGCTGTTGTCGTATCAATTCTTACCGATGTATCAATTAGGGCTATTTATTGATTCTTAATTTTTATTGTGCTATAACTTTGCGTATTATCATTCAAAAAGTTTTATGGCGTTGGTAAAAGTAAGGACATGAATAAACCATAAATTTTTTTTTATTTTGTGGCCGAGTTTAACTTTCTTAATAATTTCATTAGATGAAAAAGCGAGAACACAGAGAATTCCGAATGTATAATGGAAATTTGATTAAAGCTATCGTATATATAAAAGAAATATCTCGTATACAATCTCACGTACAGATAAGATGTATCTATAAATAGACACAAAATGTATACGGTCCATGGAATACATTATAAGATGTACCTGGATATCTGGTGTTGGTATTTCAAAAATCTTTCGATATTTTGTTTATATTCAAATATTTTGTATTTACATGCCAAAAATTTTCAAATTGTTTTAATTTAAATATTGATTTCATCTCCTCTAACTCTAAGATAAATATTTATTTAATTGTTTTGTAATAATTTTTGGCGCGCGGCTTATTTCAAGAACCATAAATGCAAATTTAAGTTATTATTTTTAAATGCCACAGCTGAAAAGTATCGATAGATAAAATCAATGTCAAGTGAGTACGAGTGGGTGTTGTTGCATCCGTGCCATGAGCGATAGTCAGTTTTGTTTTCATGAATGATGTAGCTTTTATTAAATTTTATAAGTTAAAACTGAATGTTTAGTTTAGCTTTAAAAAATATTTTCTGAGCTTACTTTAAGTTGGCAACACTGTTTTGTTTGACAACCAATTTGACAGGTGACATTTGCTGTGTCATTAGTTTGATTTGCCATTTCATAGTGAATAGACTCACGCCAGAGCAACGCTTGCAAATTGGTGAAATTTTTTATCAACGTCTATTTTACGGTCGTCATAATCGTCCATCAGAGCAGATAATTCGGTTAACTATGGATCGATAATGATAATACGCATCCAGTAAGACGTAAAACAGTGTGTACCGAACAAGCGATAGACGCTGTACAGCGCAGCATTGAGGAAGACCCAATTCAATCAATTCGCCGTCGTTCTCAGTAGCTGGAGATCTGTCCATCCACTTTATGCAAGATTTTATGGTGTTTTATTCTTGGTTTACGTGCCCACAAAATTCAACTTGTGCAAAAATTAAAGCCACCCAATCATCGCACACGCCGCCAATACGGCCCATGCCAAGCTCATTTTTGGTTGAATAGGGACGTTAACAAACAGTCCATATGTGTTCAAAAACGATGATGGTCTGAATGCTACAGTCAACGGTGAACGGTATAGAGATATGATTTCTAACTTTTTTGTACCCCAATTGGCTGGCATAAATGTTGCTGATATGTGGTTCCAACAGCGCACTGCCACATGCCACACAGCGTGGGATACAATTGATTTACTCAAAGAAACATTTGATGAAAGACTAATTTCACGTAATGGACCTGTTAATTGGCCACCGAAATCGCGTGATCTAACTCCATTACATCATTTTCTTTGGGAATGTTAAGTCACTTGTCTACGCCGATAAACCAGAGACGATTGAACACTTGGAATGGAACACAACATTCGGCGAGTTATCAGCGAGTTACGGACGCAATTGCTGCGAAAAGTGTTTCAAAATTAGACCTCCAGATTATGCCATGTACGCGCCAGCCACGGCGGTCACATGGCCGAAATCATATTCAAGCAATAATGGCATAAAATTATCTATCCAATAAAGCTAGTTTCACTGCGATATTAAAAATGTTTTTCTTTGTTCTATTTTAATTTAAAATTGTGAACCTCTAAAAAAACACCCTTTATATAATAGGTATGTAAGTAGAAACTCGGTTTTTTGACCAAATCCAACTTTAGTCAACTTGATTGCTAAATACATAGCAAGAAGTTCTCTATCGAAAGAAGACTATTTAATTTCCCCAGGGGAGAGCTTCTTTGTAAAGACCGCTAATGAGTGCCATCATCATTTGTTGGGTTGTTGTAAGACAGCACCGACTGCTACACTGAAAACATCAGTAGCTATGTTGAACTGCGTATCATTCAACGTATGTGCAAAACGAGTGGCAGCGTCAAGAAAACGCTTGACCGTTTTTGAAAGTTTCACTACAATCTTCGAGCCAGGGGAAGTTTCTTTTGTTTTTACCTTTCTTAAGTAATCTTTTTTAAGTGGATAGGAGATCTCATTTCGGCTAAAGGTAATGTAAAGCGGTTATAATAGTTCAACCATACCGACGAACTGTTGTATTAATCGGATTGATGTTGGCTCAAGAAAATTTGAAATGATATCAACACTGTCTTTCGACGGGAGGATCTTTCCATCTTTCAAAATTGTATGGCTCAAAAAGTCGAGTGACTTCACGTCAAAAATGGGAAGAGACGTTTAAATACTGACTTGAGTTGTTCCATCTGGGATCGACTCGCAATGAGGATATCGCCGATATAAGAGTAGACGAAGATCAGCCCTTTTAACACTTAATGCTAAGGAATCGCTGGACCTTGAGCATATGGCATTTTGGTAAGCTCGAAAAGCCCAAACAGGGTGGTTATCTCAGTTTTTATGAGTATCCTAGGCCATTGCTTTCATTGCAACCTTGCATTGTTCTTGTTGCAACAACACCTGTTGAACTACAGTCACTGGTTCGGTAGTTTCATTAACATTTCCTTGCGGACGCTCTCTAAATTCCGGTGAGAATTCTGCACTTCGTTTTTTCCTAGATATTTTCTTTTATTTGTGCATTCAATCAATTTCTCTTGCAAGTTCCTCATCATCTGTATGGAACTCAGCGTTAGTACAGACAATTGAGCTGTTTTCATTATAACTAGTAAAAGGAGTTTCCAAAACTTTTGTCAGTTTGTTTCTTTCAGCTCCTCATTTTCTTTTTTTAACTTAGTGACTCCATTGTTAAGTTGTGATGCCATTTTTTCTATTTCAGTAAGACTTCTGGGTAGTTCAGCATTTTCGTTTTCCTGCTCAGTTGTGGGCTGTGTTTGTTTAGGTGGTGATCTAGATATTTTTGAAGTCCGTTTGGATGGGCATTGGAATGGTTAGCTCACCCCAGAATTTGATGAGGCGGCCTCGTAAGAGGTTGTATTATCCAACTGAGCAGTTGGTGTACCACCTGGGGTAAACATTTATTTTTGTTTTTTGAGACACCATCCCAAACAGTGAAATTGGTAGTGGGTCAATGGAAAACATAATTTGCTAGATTTTCGGTGTTTAGTTATCCCGCTCGTTGGTTAATTAACAGGAAGCACCGCGTGCAGGTGAGGCTGACTTCATCTAGACTATCAATGTGATTTTCGCCCCAACCGATCAACCAATGATCACGTTTTACGTTGAGGATGATCTCGGAAAAATGTTGGGAGTACGATATAACCATTCACCAACTCTTCATAGGGTTTCAACGGGCATTTGATAGCAACTGTAGGCTAACAACATCTGGCTGTATGTGTAGAATCGTAGTAGAAGGGGTAATTTCTTTCCCCTTCGAAATAACATCTGGTGTGCGACAGGAAGATGCACTCGCACCTGTTGCATCAATAAGTCAGGCCATATTTTTGGATATACAAATGATATCGTGCTTCTTGGCCGGATACCAAATGATTTCAAGTACAATTTAAACGCTTGAGCATAACGCGAGACGTCTTGGTTTGAAAATCAACAACACCAAAATTGTTATCAATACCAAGGACCATACCAACGAAAAAACTCATAACAAACGACCACAACTTTGGCAACGTGGAAGATTTTCAATATCCCGGATACCACGACGTCGAACAAAGTCTTCGAATAATAGAATATCAAATTTTGAGAATGCGCGCGATTAACCGCGACAGTTGGGGGACCACCGTGCAGTAGTTCTTACTTCTTGTGGAATTTTTTTCAGGCCTACTGAGAGAAAAAATTTGATGTAAATTTTTATAAATTCGAAATAATATTTCTATAGCGAAACTGACAGGGAAAATGATTCAAAATTTCATTTTGTTTTCAAAAAAATTGCCACTAACTTTTTACCTTAGTATGCCAGAAAAAAATTCGTGGGGAATTGCAAGAATAGGCTCACTGGAATGTTACAGGACTACCATCAAGACACACGATATATTTGGCCTGTCCAACTATTTTGGATCTTTATAGCTTGAACAAAGAGATTTAAAGTATCCTCGGCTGTTTTCAGTCAGCATGAAATATGTTTCCGATTTCCATCAAACGATAGAATCGTCCATAAATTGGGATATTCTTACGAAATGTGGTGGAAATCTGTGTACCGGAACTCGCAATTTTCTCATTTTCAAAAACCGACAAAGAATTAAAGTACTCAAATAAATTTAAATATTAAATTTTCAACAAGTTTCGACCTTGTTGGTTTTCTAAAATTTAAGCAGAAATAAAGATTTTTGATTATACAAGACAGTTTTACCAAGAGTCGGGTAAGTTTAACTTTTCGATTTAGAAGTCAAGAATGGTTGTGTTGGCCACAACATATTCGCCCCTCCATTTATATCTAATTATTATCAAACTTTTGTTTTCATTTGTATTAGTGGGTGTTCAAGAGTTACTGCTTCACCGTGCCCAAAAAAATCCCTTCTCTAAAATTGTATTTGTTTGTGAAGAGGTAATAGACTGTTCAGACTAGAGGTTACTAATGTAGTTTTTCTTAATCTAGTTTAATTCCAATCCAGTTTCAACTTTCTTACGTTCAGCTATAATAAATCTGCATCGACCCTTCGAAAGCTGCTATAACTTTCTTGCTTAAAAAATTAAAATTTATAAATTAAAAACTAATTAAAAAGTGGGAGAAACTTTAAATTATTAACCAAATAAGTTAATTTGCAAGAAATATGTTTTTATTTTTTTTTAACTGCTTAATCAAAAGTTTGGTTCTCATTTAAAAAATAATAATTTGAGTCAATATCTCCCAAGGAGGTCGTTCAACAATTTTCATTCTAAGTAATGCTCTCTAACCTTGATTCTTGCGCCGTTTCCGATATACAAGCCTGACACTTATTAAAAAAACTCACCCTGTATAAAATCTATATAGCGATTTTGTTCCTGCTTAGTACGAAAAATGTCTGGTTAAATAAAAACTATAAAGTAGGCTTTGTAAAACCCTCCGGTCGACAGTTGACAAATTTTATCTCAGTAGTGAGAATATTTTTTTAAATTGTTCAGTGAAGGGGTAAAAAAATATAGACAAATCTAGTCTGGTAAACGGATTTTGTGTTTCCATCAAATAATTATGATTCTACCTAATTATTGGACGGTTAACATAAAATTTAGATTTTGTGATATTCAAAACTTTACTTATGACTAATTCAATTTTCCATCTAATTAAATTCCAGATACGTACGTCGACGCCCCATAAAACTCACTTTGAACCAATCTATGTATTTATGTAATTACATCATACATAAATCTGCTATACACTTAATCCTGATTTAATATAAAACAAAATAATTTTTTCATTAATGTACAACAACATACCTAAGACCCGTTTTAATTAAAAGCAAAACATCCCAAGAACTTTTGCCAATTTCCCACAGTAATTATATTTTTCATGATATGCTGTTGGGAATAGAGGGGTGAGATCATAGAAAGTTCTACAAAAGTACTACTATATAAAACGGTATAAAAAGGATTACAGATTTCTAAGAATTTACGTTGGTTAACGGAAAACATCCTTTTGATGTGATTTAAAATGAGAGAAGGGAGTTAATGACCTCGATTTCTTATTTCTATCATTTCAGACGGTGTCCGTCACAGTGTCCGTGCTTACACTTACGTTTATATCGATTGATCGGTGGTACGCTATTTGTTTCCCGTTACGATACGTGTCGACGAATGAACGTGCGATTGCATCGATCGCACTCATATGGGCCATCGCAATTGTTTCAGATGTACCTGAATTTTTGGTACTTACCATACGACATCGACCACTTCGGTATAATATGCAATTATTTATGCAGTGTGTGACCACCTGGGATATTGATACAGAGAAAACATTTTATATAATAAGACTGGTTTGTTTGTACACATTACCACTGCTATTGATGACGATTGCATATTTTCAAATCGTTAAGGTTTTGTGGAAATCGGATACGATACCAGGGCACCGGGAATCACGGAATCAACAGCAACATATGTGTGGATGTAATATAAATAATTACATTGGTTGAAATAAAATTCTAATATTAATGTATTTTAGATGTTAGGAATTCATGTGGTCCAACAGGGAATTCAAGTACCATGGGTCAGTTACGAGCAAGAAGAAAGGCCGCCAAAATGTTAGTCGCAGTCGTCGTAATGTTTGCTGCATGCTATTTTCCCGTTCATCTCTTAAATATCCTAAGGTATACGAATTTGCAGTAACGATATGCGGTTAAATTGTATATTTACGCAATTTTGCTTCATTTCAGGTATTCAACGAAAGTCGAGCAGACTGAAGTGATTTCAGTCCTATCATTATTCTCGCATTGGTTGTGTTACGCAAATAGTGCAGTAAATCCGGTGATATACAACTTTATGAGTGGTACGGTAATCTCCAACTATTTACACAGAAGTACTAATAATCTCGTGTTTTGTTCACAGGTAAATTCCGTCGCGAATTTAAAAACGCGTTAGAAAAATGTCGTTGCATTGGTACAACACGTGGCCGTGTTGAAGATCGTTCTTTGTATCATAGCGCGCCAGGAACACGTATAAATAACATTAGTCCAAATTCTAGAAGTAATTATCAATTAACTAGCGTAAGAGATATCGCCCGTGGACAGGTTGAGATTTAACATTTTAATTTATTTTCTTTTGTTTTTAATTTATTTGTTATTGAGCTTTATAATTGTTTTGTGTTTGGCATGTCAAATTGTTTCCCTTATCTATATTGCAGTTCTAAACATAAGTTTTCTCTTAATTTCAAGACACTACAATCGTCATTTACTGAAAATAATGGCCATAACCAGCATCCGCACCATCATCCAAATAGTGGGGCACATCTTCATCACTATCACAGTCAGTACAATTCGAATAACAATCATACCACAAAAATTCAAACCACAAATATTGATTGCCCTTGACAACGTGAAAGGTTACGTGTATCATGGGCTAGCGGTACATCCGCAACAGTAACCTCTTTAAATAGTAATAATTACAATAATAATAATAATAATAATAATGTTAATAATTATAATAATAAAAATCATAAGTCAAAAAGTAATTTTACATCCAAATCTTAAATTAAATTTAAAAAAATTGTATTTAAATGAAATAATTTAAATGGCGCCATCTTGTGACCTAAATTATTCGGGTGTGCGCACTCTTTAATATAAAATGGCGTCATTTAAACGCCATTGACATTGAAAAGAACTTCCAATTCACTGTCAAATTCTACTACGCACGCATAAATTAATAAAATTATAATGCAGTGGTTATAATTTTATTAATTCATAATAATTTTCTAGGTTATGTTTAAGTCATGCAACTTTAAATTACTTAAACATAACCTATGAATATCAATTTTGTTTTATTTATTTTTTATTCTTGGCGACAAGTTAAGTTTATTTAAATATGAAAAAGGTCAAGGATCGTAATTTATAATATGCATCTAATATTACTGTGTTATAAATATAAATTAAATGTATTAATAAATAATTAATATTAATTATTAAAAATAATAAAAGAATTGATTGTATAAAATATAGAATTCAATAAAATTTAATTATTTTAGTATAAAAAAATTGACTGCGAGTTTTAATTTGGCTTCCGTTGACTACTGTGATGACCTAAATCGCTTTTCCCTCAGGGGAAACTCTTCAAGGAACCATACCAACCGAAATAAACCTGAATCAACTGGAACCAAAGAAACAACTATACAATGTGTTCAAGATCAATACAATACTCACAGCCAGAACAAAAGTAGCTAATACGTTACTGCAAAGCAGACAGCCTGAACAAAAGTTTTACCAGCCGGGACCATTAGCATGTTCCGTTTGAACAATATATTTTGGATGATTAATTGTGCAACATATGGCATCAATGCCGCTCAGCTTAGAGTACGCAGTGAGCTACCGCTGTCTCTGTGCACACCTAGGTAACACCTATAGGTAGCCGCGTCGCGAGGATTGGGTACTGTTTTGGTAGTAGAAAAGTACAACCAAGGACCAAGAGCCACAATTTGGCAAAAACAAGCAACGAGTACAACAAATACGGAATGTAAACCTACCCCAGAAGGTGCAGCAGCAGCACAGAGGTGAGACTCGCGTTGTCTTTTATCACACGGAAAAGGGCAAACCCTCGGCGAATGCTCTAAATTTCATTGAAACTCTGGCTGAATTAAGTTTTTGTGACATGTCTCGCATTCGACTTTTGAAATAATTCAGCACATATGCCTGTGAAGCTGGCATTGCGGGATGAGAGCGAACCTTAGGTAGTTAAAGCAATTCTGGGCTTCTGCGGACCAATCAAATGTTCGACCTTCCTTCAATTCAGTTTGTTAGATGAGCGAAGAGAGTAGAATACCAATTAATAAACCTACGATACCATCCAGATACTCCGAGTAACTTGCGGACCTACAAACATGCTTCACAGTCCCCAGGAACAGGGAATTCTGCATTAGCTCGAACCTTATCAGGATTAGGAGGTCATGAAGTGTGAATGTCGTTACGAATAAATGGTCAAGATTGATGAAAACTCGGTCTACATGAGAGAAGTGGTAATTACCTTATGCATCAATCTACATAAGGTTTGCGGTGCATTGCAAATCCCCAACGGTATAACTCTAAAGTGGTATAGGGGCGGGCCTTGCACTGTGAACGCTATTTTTCCTTGCTTTCGAGGTGTAACGAGGTTGCCAGAACGCATTTTTAAGGTCTATACTTGCCATCTATTATACTCTATCCAAGCGACTGAGAAACCCATCAGTAAGTGGAAGAGAGTGAATTTCCTTATCAGTTACCTTGTTTAACATTCAGACACACAAAGTTGTTTTTTCATTATTTTTACGCAATCTAATCATAGGAGAACACCACGGGCTTTGGATCTCTTCGATTACCCCAATATCTACCATTCTTTCCAGTTCTACACACATTTCGTTCTGAACTGCAGGAGATACAGCATAATGCCGCTTTTGACTAATAAAATTCGACCTAAACCTAATTTTGCAGAACTCAGTTCGAGCTGTCTTTTCCTTATATAGTGGTTTTGACTTACCCAGTAACTGGTTGTATCGCACCGTTAGCTGTCCGAAATGAACTGGAAAGAGGATTCATAAATATTTTATTTTTGGTTAGGAATTCAACAGCATTTTTGCCCAATACACTGTTATACAAGAGAAGCGTCGCTTATTTTGAGTATCTGTTTCTTCAACCACGGCAGTCAAGACTGATTTTGAAGCTTTTGATTAATTTTCTGCTTGTTCATAAAATATTTATTAACTCTACGGTTTCTTGCATTCGGCCAGATATAGAAGAAGATTTACAATTAGTTGGAGTGGCTTGCGCGGAAATTTTTTTGATCACTAGATTTTTGGTTATGCCATAAATTCTGAATCCGTATTGGAAGGAATTCATTAAGTTCAGTTTGGTGCTGGTTGTGCATGTTGGCGGAAATAATGGGGCCCAGACGCTCTTATTCACGATGAATAGGTTTCCTGCTTACGAGTACAATTTATGACCACCTTCACGACAATTCAAACTGGCGAAACGGTGAGGTCACCTAGTTTTCTACGATTAGTAAAAACCAATAAGTCAGTTTTATATGAATTAATATGGAGCCTCTTTTCAACACACCAAGCCTCCAAAATGTGAAGAGCTTGCTTGATCAGCTCAGATATAACGTTAAGATGTTTGTCTTAAACAGTATAATAATAAGATTATCAGCATAGCCCGGAACGATGAACCCCGAACTTGACAAGTATTGTCGAAATAGCAAGAGTCTGTCTTCTACTGATTGAATTTTATTAGGGGGTGTAGAGCGCATCAAATAGTTCAGTGTAGTTACCAAGTTGCCAGTTTGTTAGTTTCCTGTTGCCATGAGGGTTAAAATGTGGTCTTTTACAATTAAGAAGATCCCAATACACCTGCAAATAACACAAACTAATATCAATGACTTCACGAAGAAGGATATTGACAAACGTTGGTTTACATCCTTGATTGTCCCAGGGGCAAAATCAGCAGCACTTAGGAAATTATATAGAGAAGCACCTGTGCTGTTAATGGTAGAACTGTCCCATATAGAGTGGTATAAATTCGCCTCCCACTCAGTCACAAGTTGGATATTTGCACTACTCGTGCTCCAAATTACTAGAGCTGCCAGTTCGTCCGAATGAGGCGGCCTTGGTAAGAAAAATATCGAATACACAGACGACAAAATCAGCTCAGAGAAACGATTCGAAGGCTTGGGAAAGTAAGTACAGCCATAAGATCAAATGAGATGTGCTCATGAATGAGAGTGACGCTGTTATTGTTAGATATATAAATGTACGCCCAAGTTTTAGAGGTAGAATTTTTCCATTATTCGTATTCAATCCAAAAAAAAAACATCAAGAATTTATGGTTCTTGAATTAAGCAAAAATCTGTATGCGGAGGTCGACTTGTTGTAATGCAAGTTAATCAGTTTAATGTTAAGCATAGACATAATCATAAATGTCTACATTATACGAAGAAAGGTAAGAAAATTTGCGGACCAGAGACGATCTTAAAGATAATCCAGTCGAAGCAGTAATGCAAGGAAACCAGTAATTGTTTCAAAAGACTCCTACTCAACCCGAAAGACAGTGAGTTAGTGGTTAGCTACGCGTTTGTACCTTGCATCCTTTGGTCCATATATTTGGATTCATCAGACTTATGTTGATTAATACTATTAATAATACTACAACTATATGTTTCGAAGGATCCCCACACAGAGTTGTTAAACACTGCAGATGTTAGTAATTTTGGAGACATCACAAAACCACATAAACTTGTCATCGTCGCCCCATTTACAGATGAAGACAATATCTGTCAGTTTACATTCTGACAGATTGGGAATGAAATTGTTGGACTGGACCGAACCCAACACAAAGCGAAGCAGCTACAGACGCGCATCCGGCTTTACTACGCCAAGTATCAACTCTGGATTGCTTTCCCTACCGCTACCTTTTTAAATTAGATTCGATGACAGTTCGCTGCCATTTCTGGGGTATTTTCAAATGCAGCACATTACAATATTGCCACAGGGAGACTTCATGCGCTAGATGTGCGTGAAAACATCACGCCCAAGTATACCCGGTAAGTAAAAATATTGACACAAAATGTGTTAATTGCAACGATTTACATCCCACAAACCTCAGGAGCTGTGAAGTATCTATAAGAACTGCAAAAATTAAGACACAAATCGCGAAAATAAAATCCAGGAATATCGACACAACTACTCAAACTTTCATTAAAGAGGACCACAAGATCATACAGGGTGTCCGCCGGGAAGGTATACTACTTTGTCTTGCCGCCATTTAGGCGAATATTAGTATTGACAGTCGTGAAGTAGACACGTGGCAAATTTATTATGGAAAAATATTCGATAAACCATCGTGTTTTAATCGTTAAAACATTTTATCAAAATCAATCATCGGTTACTGTGACGATGAGAAAGTTACGTGAAAAAAATCATAATGAGTGACGAGGCACATTTTCATTTAAATGGATATGTGAATAAACAGAATAGTTGGTTCTGGGCAATGGAAAACCCTCACATTATTCATCAGTCACCTTTACATCCATTAAAAGTGACAGTCTGGTGTGCAATTTGGTCAGGAGGAATCATTGGACCTTACTTCTTTGAAAATGAAAACGGCGTAACGGTAATGTGTGAATGGGGAGCGATATCGTGATATGATTGAAAACTTTTTAACGCCACAACTGCATACTTTGGGCTTGATTAACATGTGGTATCAACAAGACGGTGCCACATCGCATACAGCCAGGATTACAATGGAATTACTGCGAGAACTCTTTCCACAACAAGTTATTTCAAAAAATGGTAATGTTGATTGGCCTCCACGGTCGCCTGATTTGACTGCTCCGGACTTCTTTTTGTGGGGCTATCTAAAAAGCAAGGCTTACGCAAACAAACCAGAAACGCTTGAGCATCTCAAACAAAATATTCGTGATGAAATTAATGAAATATCGCGTGAAATGTGTGAGAATGTAATGAAAAATGTGCTCAAAAGGGCTCGCATTTGTGAGGCTAACAGAGGCGGACATTTATCTGATATTGTTTTCCATACATAATTGCCGACATTAAACAAAACATTTATCAATATAAGATCCATTCTCTTTCATTTAATCAAAAATCATAAACAAACAAAGTAGTATACCTTCCCGGCGCACACCCGTTACAAGTAAAACTGGACAACCAAAACTATACTCACAAGTAGCAATGCCAAAGCCAGTTATTTAGAAAGATATTGCCGATGATACATCAACTTTTCAAAAAATACTAAGAATCGAAGTTTGTATTCGGCTATAGCGAAACAAGAAAAATGCTTTCAAGCTCTACGGCCAGATTGGCAACGATTGTTGAGAAAACTAGGCCACCTTGGCTAACAAATAATAAGCCTGTTGAGGATAATATTAATCTTCAGGTGCCAATTAAAAATCCGATACAGCTAGAAGCATAATTATAGAACAAACACACCAAGTCACCAGGTGACATTTAACTACGGAAACTCGTTTACAACACATACAAAAAGATAAATTTGGTTTGTTACCGCCATCTGATGGCAACAGTTATTTGCTTACACTATCGTTGATAGACCCGTTGCCGGAGCCATACACAAGTCCAGATATGACCGCTGTACAAATATGTGATATTCCTCAAGGTCTTTTCAATAATATGTCAAACTTATTTATTCTTTAATAAATCAATGATTGGCTATCAATGCCAGATCCGTAAATTTATCAACTAAAGCACTGATAGCAAATTGTTACTTTTTCCAAGACCATTCAAAAGATATGACTCATGATTATAGAAGAATGGGGAAAATTGTAGCTGCTTCCAGCGCCACAATGGTAGTTTTGAGTACTAAGGTGCATCAGCAAAATTTACGACATTCTTCAAGACCTTTTCAACGATATAGGATAAAGGCCGTTGAATTAACGAATCTCTGTCATAAAGTGTTCTTAAAATCCATGAACCTGGTACTTCTGATTTTATATTCATATTAGGTATGTTCAGGCCGAATTTGTGCTAATTCAGATCTGGTCCAATTCCAGTAATTCCGTTGAATGGTCGATTTTCCTACATAAAGTGTTCTGGAAACCAATGAACTTGGCACTTACGATCGCATATTCCTGTTAGGTATGTTCATTGCCTTCCGACGTCAGAAGTGCCAAGTTCATTGGTTACTAAAATTATTTATGATAAAATATCATCCATTCAACGGTCTTTCGCGTTCAATGGAATTGGGCCGGATGGCAATGAACACCCTCGATAAGAGTATGCATTCAGAAGTGCCTAGGTCAATGGTTTCTTCATATCAGAAAATCGTTCATTCAACTATTTTTTTTGTTCAATGGAATTGGGCCGATTATGGATAAGTTAAGCCACCCAGCCAGAAGTGTCGTGTTCATTGGCATTATTTCCCCGTTTTTCCGGCTCCTAGCACAAATAACACAAATCGGTATGGAAAGTTTTATTTTGAAATTCGAAAGTTTTCCTGCTGCGGTTATCCACACCCACACTCATCAAGTGTATCAGTAATAGATACTTGGGATTACGAAAAGAGGAAAACAAAAATTAATAAGAACAAAAACCTTAACTCGCTAATCGATATACACAACCTACCTCATCTCCACTAGTACAGAATCTGTGAGACTAAAGAATATCATATGTTCCAATAGGTTGCCATTAAGTAAGCAGATTTGGAATAATATTGCAAAAGCGTCGTATTGGCTTTGCACCTGTCCTCGTCTAGTGCTAAGCAGAATAAAATTTCCAGGAAATTCTGTCTAATGACCCAGCGTATATTCGCTGAGTGAAAGTCAAAGCTTTTCTTAGCTTTGGTGATAGCTCTGAAAGGTTTCAATGAGTAGACGAAAATAAGCCTTTGCCTGTGAAATATATTTGGTAAGAGCGGTGTTAAAAGATCAATCACATAATGTCGCACTACCCTCCACTGACGAATACCGTCTTTTACACTCATTAAATAAAAACCACTTCTGCTTGATATACGCAGGTATTAGAGTGGACACAAAAAAGGTAAAACCAAAACAAAAAGGATTAAAAAAGGGAAAGTGTTCCTTCCTCGTATCATAAAAATAAAACAGGAGGAAATAAATTAAGAAAAACAGTTTTTGTTGGTGTTTTAATTTTGATTTACAATTTTCAATCAAATTATACTAAAAATGGAAAATAATTTTCTAAGAATATTGTGGGACCATATCCTGATTGTCCTTTTTGATTTTTTTTTTGTATTTGATAATGGGAAATTCAATTACTTTAAATTCTACGTAAAACCACAGTTTTAGGAGATATACCATTGAATCGACGAACGATTAGAAATTTAATCAAATTTGAAAAGAAAACCTAACTACTATACGACGGGCTTGTGTCATCAAGTTTTTTATATACCGACCGTAATCCTGTATGTATGGGCGCATATCCATAAGCTTCCATTCAAATCTTAAATTTAATTACGTCATTTGCGTTCAACCTTTTTCCTTCGTGTAATTTCATTTTTATTTTATCCGTTCCTTCAGTTTTGCAGATTTTCCTTATCCGCTCATATTTTTCACCATATTTCTTCGTAAATTATACTGTTTGTATATGGGCTTGAAATGTCCAAGAAAATAAAATTAATTACAGAATTGATGAACAAACGCCCTCCGTCCTTAAAAGTAAAATGCACGGATGAAGAAATTCCTTCTAACAAAATTTAAGATCCAATTAAAGGATGAAAAAGTTTAACACTTTGTATACAATACAATGACAAACGAGGCATTCAAATGTTTTACCAACGTGTGCGTGTGTCGTCATATTATCAATATGGCAAAGTAAATTAAAGTGTAATCACCGAAAAAGGACGAAACATTTTTGTTTTGGGTTGTAAATCAGTTTCCAAAAGATTAATAGTTAAGGATTATCATTCTAGTTTTATATTTTCTGGGTCACCTCACAGGTTAAATTTATGTAATCTAATCAAAATTTTCTGCTTATATAAAACAAATTCCGTTCGAAGTGTTTTTGGAATTTTTTATTAGATTCAATTTGGTTCGATTTTTATCAATTCGAATCTGTGTACAATTTTCAGGATCTAATCGAAAGATATTTTTGTTCAAATTGAATGATTCAATTAGAAATGTTGATTGAATCATTTAAGTTATGTAGTAAGGGGATTTCCAAAATTAGACCTAATTGGAGCCGACTTATTTCTTTTGTTTAGCAACAGTTGGGAATACAAGCAATATAAATATTTTATGGAGGTCTTTTATTCAAATGATTCTATTTTCTGACTAATTTAGATATTTCCCTTGGAAATCAAATTTGCAACCAAGGTGGGTAGCGTTTTTTTATTTATTTATTTATTTTTAATTTTAACATTAATTTTTATATATAAAAATCATTAAAGTGAGAATGACTACTAGTGGATTTAATGTCCTTTAAAAGTTCGTCATTCACACTTTTACGTACAAAACATATACAGCAAATAGTGTCATAGTGACTAAAACTACTACATTACGCATAATAAAAAACAAAATCTTTTAACTGATGACAACACAAACAATAAAAATATGTACAGCGCTCTTAATATTTTCAGGTAAGTTAATATAAATATATGGCCCAATAAATGTTAATGATTTTCTGCCAAATTCCGTTCTAATTTGGGGGCACTTCAACTGACTAGAATTCCTGGTTGGATAGCCATGATCTAGAAATTCGAATTGTATAGTCGATTTAGACTTAAACATGTAGATCGACACATACATCTCAAAAATTGCTTTAATTGGGAGAATGCCTATAGCAATAGTTCGATAGAGCTCCACAGTAGGAAATAGGTGAGGCAGTTTATACATTGCTTTACAGCACCTATTTTTTAAAATCTGCAATTTATTCAGTTTCTCTTTAACAGCTGAACCAAAGGTAGAAGAAGCGTATGAGAATCGGGTATGAATAAATGAGCAATAAATTTTTTTTAACACAAGTACTGGAACAAAATCAGCCAATTTTCTAATCAAGCAAATAAATGGGCAAACTTTAATATAAATAGAATTAATATGGTCCTCCCACGTCATATGCTTGTCGAATATTACTCCAAGGTACTTGAATTTGTCCACACGCTCTATGGTGCAATGTGCTACTTGAAGTGGAGGTAAATCAATGTGTTGCAGGCGTGGGGAGTGAAAAATTATATATTTCGTTTTATTAAAATTAACTGATATTTTGTTTAAGTGAAGAAAATCCAAAAGTAAAATAATATCATCCCTCATATGTAACATTGTTACCTGACAATCTCTGGATTCATAGGACAGGGCCGTATCGTCAGCAAACATTCTAACATGACCCGTGAGCGGTAAATTGGCCATATCATTTACGTAGATTAGAAATAATAGAGGGCCAAGGACACTCCCTTGAAGAACACCACAGTTCACACTTAAAGTGGAGCTTTTTACACCATTTAGAATCACAAACTGCTTTCGATTACTAAGGTAGCTTGCTAACAGTTTGTATGATAGGCCACAGAAGTAAACTGTGATCTATACAATCAAAAGCTTTACGAAGATCAAGAAATAAGCCACAGATATAGTTTTGCCTGTCAAAATTACGATAGATCAAGTCAGTAATGTCTGTTAAGGCCAAATCTGTACCAGAAGATTGTCGAAATTCATACTGACGAGAATAGAAAAAACTAGATTTATTCAGGAAGTCGATCATCCGGTTATCAATAATTTTTTGGACGATAATAATTACTAACTAGTTTTGAATTTCCAGACTTAAAGATAGGTGTCACTTTAGCAATTTTAAGACAATCGGGGTAAACACCGGTTTCCAGAACCACATTAAATAGATCGGCTAGTAATTGTGAAAAAAATGGCATATAATTCTTCAGAACCACATTACGAATGTTATCATAACCCCCACCCTTTGAATTACTGAGATTTGAAATTAAATTCGATATTTCGCTGCTGGATATGGGCGAAAAGAAACACGAATTAATACTACACACCATAGTATGCAATTTATTTAAATCATCTGAGCCTGGACTAGAACTATTTGCTGATACAGAAGAATCAACAGAATAGCATAGGATCATTATTCTCAACATCAATACAAATAACGGTGTGGATCCTATTATTAGAGTTATTTACCATGAACTGATTTAACTGTTTCCAAATTTCTTTTTGGCTCAAATTATTAAATAAATTGTCAAAATAATGCTTCTTTGCAAAATATTTTCCGTTTTTGATCTTTCTATTTAGCAAATCTAATTTATGTTTTAGTTCTAAATTTGTCCTGTTCCTTTTAAAACGCTTCAACATCCGGTTTTTAAGTTTAATTAAATCCCAGAGTTCAAGAATCATCCAAGGACAAACACTTGCATTTTTCATTTTTACATGTACTTCCTTCAAAACGGAAAACTGTAGAACAAGTTTATTATACATATCGAAAATCCGTTCTAGCGTAGACTCAGGATTTCTGACGTCAAACACGGTACTCATTAAAAAATATTCAAAGGACTCATTAACCTTTTTGTAATTAACGTATCTCTTCGTTAGTATCCCAGAACGATATTTAGGCTTGAAGTGAAATTTTGAGAGTACAAAACTATGATCACTTATGTCGCCTTCAATGGTAAAATTCCGAACTTGCTCATTAATGATGGATTTATTAATGAGTACAAGCAATAGTGTTGGAACTTTACTTTGTTCTACTTAATTTGTACCTAAAAGGTATTATTTATACATAAAATTCCTGCTGTTACAGGAAATAGAAAAAATACCAAAAAATTTTAAAAATTAATGCTCAATGCATTGACGTCGGGTGTCCGAAAATAATTCAGACTGTATCTCAACGCATGTTGTATTCTCAACATATTCCGGGGCTCTTATGCATCCGGAAGTGGAACTGCCTGTTGAACTCCCACTGCATGAGGTTTTATTTATCTGACCACAAACCACGTAACAGCAACGAGAACTGCTGGGAGAAATGTAACGGTGGTAGTCGTGCACGTTACGTTGTTGTAGTCGCTTTTTATGCTGTTGAACTGAGGTCTCGATAGCCTTAATTTATGATAAGGTTATTGATCTGAGCTAGATTTCCAAATTGTCGTGTGCTTATCGTTTTTCAACTCACTTATGTCACGTATGTCCTCCTTTAGATACAGTTTAGATGATATTCTAGAATTCCTTCCCTTCAATTAATTAATTATTCACCGGACAAGTGGTGCAGTGGTTAAAGCTTTGGAACTTGGACCGGAAAGTACTGGGTTCGAATCGCAGCAGAGGCTGGATGCAAAGCGAATTTTCGTCATCGATTACGATCGGTGATGTTAGTTATTAAACACAACTAAGATCCTATATTGGAGTATAAAATTCAGCGCCACTGTCCCTGTCAGTGTACAGGTTGACATGGAGATGGAAAGGGGGGTATTAATTGACCAGGACATAAAATCTACTGGATAATTTATACTTAATAAAAAGTCATCGCATGATCCAGACATTGTACCTGTGCAAACGAATCGATAGTGTAGTGTAGATTGTTGGGATGTTACCAGTTTGTTTGAGTTTGAGTAGTTGCACTCCACAATTGCTTGCTGCTTCGAATTTTGTTTCAAGTATACGTATTCCAGCTGATGGATAGTGGGAGTTGATATAACGTGAAATAAATTATATTGTGCTCTCTGAACCCGCGCGATTTTCATTTCGAATATGGTATGCCCTCGTCAAGGTATGTCTTGAGTCGATTTCAGACTGTGAACGATTTGTTTATGCGAACTTTAACTATTCTCATCATAGTATGAAGAGTTATCAATGAATTCAACGTGAAATATTATATTCTTCAGACTCCAATATCGACATCATGTTGGTTTGAATTTAATTTGTCTGTACTATCTTTGTAAGCATTACCAGCATGTTGATCAATTGAAAGGTGACCATTTTGGCGCGCGATTTCAGTTGTTCCTCAAGTACACAATAGTTTCGCAGTACGGTGCTCAAGATTGTCTAGCTCTGCCAATATAGTGTATGATTGAAGTGCGTTATAATCTTCCATCCACCATTGATCAGATTGCCTTGGCCAATTTTATCAAAATAGATTCCAAGATGGGAGGTAAATATGCTATTACTGCTCCCAACATGCGAATTATTGAGAGCGTTTGAAGCAATAAACTTGGGCTGGTGTTTGCTCTTGTGATTCGACCATAGTTGATTATCGGTTGATTATCTTTAGTGTGCCCATAACAGTGCAATCAACATTCTCTGTTGTTGGTGGTTTTTCTTTTGGTGAACCGAGAATTTTGTGTAATAGAGAGAATGTGCCGAACCCCGTACTAAAACGACTCGTACGTGCCCATCTGTTCCTGGATGAGTTTAATCTCCATATTATAGTGTGGAAATTCTCTTCCACACTATACGAAATAACGATAGGAACAAATTAAAAACCAGATATTTTAATTAAATGTAGAAAAAAATTATTTATTTCGAAATTGACGAAATAATAAAAGTTAGCTTAAAGTAGTATACACTTCTTTTGCCACCGAACGAAATAATGATAAGACCCCATAGGTTTCGATCAGGTTTATATCTGGACTACAGGCTGGCCAGTCCAAAAATGGGATATTTTTAGACCTTAAAAACTGTTTAGTTAGTTGAGCCGAATGAATGGGGCGTTATCTTGTTGGAAAATATAATTTGTTCCATCAATCTCGTCTCAAAAGGTTGTCAGTAAATCGTCCTACAATTCCACATACTTGGTCGTATTCATTTTCGTTCAGGAAATGCACATAGGAGTTTATCCATAATATCCAATTGTCCCACAAATCACCGCGAAAATTACGAGTTATGCTCTCTTGCGTTTTTACACATGTGTCGTGCCAATATTTCTTTGATCCATAAGGAAGACCAACTCTTCTTCTCTTCAAAATTGGACTGTTTCGCGAAATAGAGCGAACGCCGCAGGGCTATTCGATTTGTGAACTGCCAATCATTTTAGCTCCTGCAATTCGAGCAGTTATGTCTAGGGTTCTCATCCCAGATTCAAGGTAGGCTAAAGTTTGTCATTTCTCCTTATCAGTTAGCCGCCCCTAACCTGAGGACAGACGCTGATTTGGAATTGGTTTCAAGGCGCCAATGACCCGCTGTAATATGTAGTGTCTATGACTAAAAATAGAAGTGTTACATAGAGAACACCGCGAGGAGGTATGAATCTAGGACTTCACTATCCTCAGAAAACTGTTTTCCGTGCAATGTACTTGCATAATCCTGAATAAATGTTAAATAATGCCTGCCAGGTATGGTGTTTGAATTAAATTGACAGTAGACAGCGCATACGCCAGTCTTCGTTTAGTTTCCGCACTATATGAAGTAGTGAGGCCCAGTTTCTGCTTGAAGCCCGACATATGTCTTGCTTCCCGACACCTATCTCTTTTGTCGGGAAGCAATATTATATCTTGAAATTGTTGTAGAATATTTACGAAAGGATCGTTCAATTATATGTCCGGATACGGTCATTTTGATCAGCTGAAGTAAACCCCTACTAACTTGTTACCGCCCATGTCGCTAAGTAAACTGTAATACTCGTATGTTTGAATTTTTGACTCATACATGGAAAATTTGTAAAGAATCCCAACAAACAGTTTCAATCGGATGAGATAATTGATTTGAAAAATCAGTCTTCTCATCAGGTCGCGACGACTGATGTTGTATTGAATATTGTCTATATATATCATGGACAATATCATGTATTTGTAGTTTTAGCGAATTACTGCTTAGCCTACGAAATCGATTCTTTCAATTTCTTCATCAGTAATATGTGATGAAATCAATACCGATTATTAGACGTCCACAATGATGGAATTTCATATAAATTGCCTGCGAAGTTATCTTCAAACAAAAAATTTGTATTCTCGAAATGGAACGACATTTTCTTGGAACACCTCCTTATCTAGAATGCCACCAACAATTATCAAATTTCGGTTTCCCTGCCGATAATGATCTCTTAACAGCGTGTCGCTCTTTGCGTCAATATTTCAATTTGGTTTCCTAGTGACGTAACGTATGGCGTAGAATTTGAACTGCTCAGCCACCATCAAGTCAATAGGATCATTGCTCGTTGACACAATTATGGGAATCTGCGATTGTAATCGTTGCAACCACATTTGTAAAATAGCCACATTTGTAGCAAAAAAATTAGCTTTGGTCAATTTTTACATCTAAATTATTTTTAAACGAAGTTAACTGAAAAACTATCAAACTGTTAACTGAAAAACTGAGAATGAGAACAAAGAAAAAGTTTAAATTTGGCAATAGAAAATGTATACACTCTAAGTTCAACCACACATCCTGCAACCTAATAAAATACACTACCGCCATTGAATGAACGACAATTTTCCTTCTACCCCGTGCTACGAAAACATTTTAATGTACAACGACAGATTTAATAAGGTAAATACATAGCAGAGTGCTATACTCTTATAAACAACATAAACTTAAATTATCTCTCTTGTTGAAAATTTTTGCAACTAAAGTCACTAAGTTATCATTAACGGCGAATTAAAATCTAATGAACTCTCTAATTAACTCACCACCCTGGTGTACACCCTGTTAAACAGTCCGCCTATCGGACATAAATACAACAAGTGTTAGTTGAGATCAAAACCTAGAAATATTCCGAAAAATGGTTTTTATGTACAATTAGTACCCTCTATTATCAAACACTATAAGCATACATTTAATTTATTATAATTTTACGCCGTGTAACGATAGCTTTGACAACACGTTAAAATGACAGTAATATTTGTAAACGAAAAAAATTGTATTTTTAGTTTAATTTAATAATAATGTCTTATGAAATAGATAGTACATGCCGCAGTTGTTTAAAAGACACAGCGACAGATATTTCCGTATCGCTATTCGAATATTGTTGCGTAGATTCGAATAATTTTCTTATTTCGGATCTCTTTGAAATATTTACAAATTTAGACGTAAGCTGCCTTAGTTCATAATCATCGCAAATATATTTACTGTTTGTTCATTTATAGATCGATAAAGATGATAATCTTCCGACTAAAATCTGTGAAAGTTGTCTGGATGAGTTAATATCGGTGTACCGGTTCCAAAGAAAATGCCTGCGATCCGATGAGATTTTGAAAGCAGGCGCAACGAATTGTGATTCCGCTGGCGATGTAGAGTTTAAAGAAGAGTACCTAAACGATGCTGAGGCATGCAATCAAACTGAAATGGAACAATTAAATGAAACCTCGGAAAATGAGCAAAATTACACAGCCGATGATTGCAATGAATCCTGCACATCACCACCGGACTATTCGATACACAAAATGATAAGTAATCCCAAACACTGGTACAATTGCGATTACTGTGATAAAGGATTTCCGCGAAAAATTATGAAATTAAACCATCAACGCATTCACACTAGGGACCATTCATTCAAGTGTGCCGTGTGTTCAGAATCCAAAACGACAAAATCGGCCCTCCTAAAACACTTGACAACGCATATAAATAAATTGAGATGTGATGTGTGTGATCTCAATTTTGAAAGTTACAGGTTAGAAGTGCTTCACTTTACAAGAAAAGAGAACTGCCCAAAGCACCAAGTTGCCCGTAGTGATTTTTCGCAAAATCCACTATTAGATACAGAAGAGATAATGGCCCGGAAGCAAATCAATACAATTCAATGGAATAGTAAGTCGAAAAAAAAGAATTTGCAAGCGCAGTGTAAAATCTGTGCGATCGAATGTTCAACAACGGCCGAACTTCAAAAACATTTAGAACTTCACAAAAATATCGAACTTGACATTAATCCATCTACTCCTAAAATAAGGGGGGACCGTGTTATCAATTACAAATGTCCCGAATCAAAGTGCGGAAAAATATTTACTAGCTCAATATCATACCGTGAACATAAGAAAATCCATAATCCCGAGAGTGCCGTGAAATGCGATTACTGCGAAAAAATGTTCTCGTCCAAAGCTAGGCGAGAACCTCATCATCGCGTACATCGTGGTGAACGACCTTACAAATGTAGTGTATGTCCAGAAGCACGAACCACTAAATCAACGTTGCTTAAGCATTTGCTGTGCCATGCCCGATCCTTAAAATGTAAACCGTGTGGGCTTAATTTTGAATCATCTCGGTCGTATGTTTCACACATGAAAATACACGAAGAAGATCCAAATTATGAACCGAACAATGATTCTGAACCCGAAGAAGAACTAGATGAAAATCAACGGAAATTACGAGAACATATCGAGGAAATACGTTCGACGTCACTGGCCCAGAAACGAAACATAAACACAAAATGTACGGTTTGTTATCGAGAATTCGCAACACCGAGCGAATTAAAATTGCATACGGAGATACATCAAGATGTCGGTGATTATTTGTGCACGATATGCGGAAAAATTTCGCTGACGAAAGCGGGACATCGTGAACATCTGGCCTTACACGGATCTAGTAGCCCGTTCCAATGTCAATATTGTAATGAAGTATTCTCTTCAAACCATCGATTGAAGGTTCATGTTCTGCAACACACCGGTGAACAACCACATCTCTGCAAAGTTTGTGGTAAATCATTTTCCACTGCGATCGTTCTGCGTATACACAATCGTCTGCATACCGGTGAAAAGCCGTTTAAATGTATCGTTGATGGGTGTACGGCTGCATTTCGCACTGCAAGCAAATTAAATCGTCATCGTATTGCGACACATACGAATATTCGGCCATTTGAGTGTACTATTTGTTCGAAAAAGTTCGCATTCTCTGACGAATATAAATCGCACTCTTTAATACATTCAACTAACACGCCGTATGAATGTGGTGTATGCGGCAAAGGATTTTACAAAAACCACTGTCTGAAATCTCATTTACGGATTCATACGGGCGAAAAACCATATGAATGTGAAGTATGTGGTAAAGCATTTCGATTGCGGAATGCTCTAACCAGTCACTCGAAAGCATGTAAAGTTAACGGAGATGAAACGGAAAGCAATTAAATATTCAGTACAATTAAATAAATAAAAAATATTTTATTTAATAAAATGTGAGTCGTCTATTACACGGATTTCATCTGAATAGCTGGCGTTCGTGGTATCATGTCGCATACCAGCTAGACCCCACAATTGTAAACTCCCTGAGCGCAACCATTGGCGAATCAAATGTATGGCTTTCCCACAGGTCCAGATAATCTTATATTTAGCGACTACCACAATCGCGGAAATAGTCCTCTATAATATTTAACAAGTTTAGGGATTTTTCATCAGCGTAACGCACCTTAAAGCAATTCCAACTATAGCCATATTAAATTACTTCCTTCTAGTGTACTAAGAGCACAGTATTTCGTGTTCCGTTTTATTTACTTCCGGCGATCGAAATTTCCTTAACGAAGTTATCAACTGTTGAGAGTCTCGTTCTATAGCATTACGTGGAAGGTTAGTATATGCACCGGCTCATCCTATTGCCTTTAATCTAACAGATATCATTCGATCAGAAATATTCTTACCTCAAGATACAGTGGTCTGTTGGGCGATGGTTGTGCAGCTGGCCATTTCCCTTTCGGTAGCAGAATTACAAATTTTCTCTTTTCCACAGCTCGAAAATGCAACTTCGCTTAGTGGTAACGTTCGAATTGCTACTATTGCCAGTTTGGCGCGGGCTTGCTCCTTTCACCAACTGTACCAGTAGTTCAATCGTTTTAGTTTACTGCGACTACTTCACTGATTTAACTGTGTTTTAGACGCGGAAACGTATTATTAATATCGCATTGTATTTGGGGAAGAGGTAGACATGAAATGTAGCAAATGCTTCTATTAAAACACTTCTGCAATTGTTTGTTATTTTGTTGTTCTATTCAGAAGCTAAGACTCGGACTTTTTTCGCCAATTGATTCAAGTAAATTTTAAATTCATCTAATGACGCTTTATAATGAGCGTAACAACTGTACATACGAAAACCATCGATTTTTAATCTGAAGGGACCTAGATGTTTCCAAACAGGATTTTGGAAAGCCTGAGATTACCTTAAATTGCTGTCACAAAATTCTGTGAACGCGCTTGCGTGAAAGAGCAACATAAGTACCAGCTTCCTAGCTGGTCAGGTTAAATTTGTTTCTCTACATAAATGACTTCTAGCACTGTCGGCGAAAAAAAAAAATAAATCGAATAGTATGTGGTCAGCAACATTCGCAACTTATGCGATAGCATTTGCGTAAACGGGGCACTTAAAGAAATTTTATTCGCCAGTCTTTCTGCTATATTAAACATGTAAGTATAAGTAGTTCGGCGGTCTGGTTCCACCTGTATTGCTAAGTTGTTATGGACGCTTTTCGAATATCCCTTTTGAGCTAACTCAAGATATTCGGTGTTATTTGTTTACCTAGAATTTGAACATTTCCGTAACTAACATTCAACATTATATCGATTGGGATGACTCCAGCTAAGACAGCAACCACATCGGTTGAGACTATCCTGTACGCCTAAAGCATACCGAGGAAAATTGCCCTTTGTACGCCCCGCACTTCGAATATCTAAGCCAAGTTATTTTGTTTCAAACCCCATCTTTCTTCAGCAACAGCACAAAGAAAACTTTTTTACTACTCTACAACTCTTTTGATGTGCCAAGTTATACCGACCCTTCATCAAAACCAACTCCTGGCCACTTTACCGATGAGACCATCTGAATTCTCTTTCCACCAACACCCACCTGTCAGTTAGAACAGTACATTTATGGAGGACGAAAGCTCCATGTTATTGCTATTGCACCAATTTATCATTCTGGAGGCTTAATCTTGAATTGCCAGCAAAGTCCATGATTCCATGGACATCATCCTACATACTACTGTTGAAAACTATATTCCAGAGGTGCGGGCATAAGCCTTATGTTATGGCCACCTTTGTTTACGCTTTTGGTAATCGATCTGTCAGAGAATTAGCTGTCTTTGATTGAAAAAAGATTAAATGAACAGTCCATCCTTCTCAATTCTTTCATTACAGTAGCCAACCATAGATTATCAAAATCACCAGATACATCCAGGAATACTTTTAAGACACACTTTTGCTCTGACTCCTTTACTATGTTGACCATTTTCTCCATAGTATCTTCTGTGGACCTACTTTCATTGGACCCGAACTGCTTATCGCTATGTCTTCCGCACCCTGAAATATGTTCAATAATCTAGGCCGGTAATCAATTTCTAAAGTAATTTTCCTAAGACCTTCAGCAGCATGATAGGCCTGTATATGCTTTGGGATCGGTGTGGTCTCTATCATCGCTCTTTTTGATGATTATTACTTTGCCGTTTTCCAACATTTTGGAAAAATGCTTCATCCAGACAAGCATCAGAAAGCTGGTGATATTTGGCCTAATTATTGGCCAAGGTCTTTGTATTACCGGGTCATGATAACGTCGTTCTTTTTGCGCACGCAACAAAGGGTTTGATTTCCTCTGGTAAAACTTTCGGAGTTTATTATATGTACTTGGTTGTCCCACTTCATTTACAATGCAGATTCTATCATTGGTGTCACTATTATGTCATAATCGTGACTTTGCATTAAAACCACCCGTGTTTATGACTGGATCGTTTCTTAGGCCTCAATATATTTTGTAATTTGTTTTCATATAATCATTGCATCTTTAGAAGATAACAATTGAAGATGCCAATTGCTGCCAATTGCTAGCCATGCTACATTACCTTTTATGGTATGGTTCTTATATACACCGGATGTCAATGTTATGGTGTTCTGAACATTGCTTGATCTCGTGTCCGACCACTTTAGCATTTTGCATGTTTAGTTGTGTGATCCTCAATTTGCAGATATTCGATGAGTTAGTTGACATAAACTGTCTTTCTCATACCATTAGGATTGCCATTTTAAATGATCTTTATCATTTTTGCAGCAGATACACGTTGGTTCTTGGCAAAATTTGGCAATGTGCCCAAATACATGACATTTCAAGCACCTTGTGCTTCTAATAAATCTTGTAATCTGCATGAGGACTAACCAATACATATTTTGCAGTTTTTTATTAAGATATTTTGTGTGGCTGGTGTCGCTTCAATGACCCAATTGATCATCGCAGCATCTTTTGGGCCTGTCTTAAAACTGTATTTCAAATCTTCATTTTTTATTGTTGCACTGTTCTGAGTTACAATCGTCGATTGAAACATCTCCATCTAAAGACCAAGAATACCAAGTCTTTTGACTTAGCAGTTTCGATCAACATCAGCACTCATTTTTCACGGATATCGTTGAGCTTCTTACTGCAAAATTACTTTCTGCTGGGTTTATTATTTCCCGTAATTTACTCCTTACTTCACTACTTCTAGCAAAGGTAGTCCTCCTTACCTACTGATTTTACAGTGATAACGCTTGGGTTACCACTAAAGCTTTGGGATATTTTTGGCACCTGCTTTGATTGCAGGTGGCTGTGGTTTTCTTGCTACTAATGTCTGTGCATATGTAGCTCTGCTTCCTTTTGGCGTGCAATTTGATAGTGACTGAAATCCTTTCGTTCGGCATTGTGTGGTCAGCGTGACGAATTGAGCTCAAGCTTTAAAAA
Organism: Nephrotoma guestfalica; assembly: GCA_963691935.1. Classification (NCBI taxonomy): domain Eukaryota; kingdom Metazoa; phylum Arthropoda; class Insecta; order Diptera; family Tipulidae; genus Nephrotoma; species Nephrotoma guestfalica. Next base: position 287,930,208 of record OY829914.1, on the reverse strand, counting down.
ACCTGTTTCTATGTACTACAGTTATTTTACTAAGAGCTCGTATCTCACTCTCTAATGTAAAGAGTGCCTCTAATGTTTTGACACTATTGTGCATTGCATCGTTATCGCTTTCAATGCGTACTCGTTTTTGCGCTTTGTTGTTTGGAAATGGAGACGTTTACTCGGAGGCCATTTTACTCCATCCCTAACTGCGTTTGTTCTTGCACTCTGGTTAGCCGTGTAGTGAATTTTTATTTCATCTTATAGATGGAACCACAACTTTGTTGCCTCCCCTAAACCTCGTAGAGGTTTGATTTTAAATTTTCGCTTTTAATAATATTTTGATTCGCAATATGATTCGTTTTATAAGTAGTAATCGACTGTAATCGAATGGATCATCCATCGTGTTGATCTTGCCGTATGATTATGCACGGCACTTAATAAGTCGCGAAGCTGGTCATAGATAGCGCATCTGATGAAAAATTCGTATTAGTTTTAGAAAGGACCAACCTGCAAGCAATATGTGTCAACATGTTATGACAATAAAGCAATAAATCTTTGTCGCTTACTAGTAAGAGGCGCTATGATTCATTAATCCTAGCAATCTCCATTTACGTAAGTAAATACAACAGCTAATAATATTTGAAACCTTTAGTTTGAATCTCTTATTGTATTTGTTATCTATGATTTTATTCAGTTGGAACTCAAACCTGGTAATACGTCACTCCATCTACCGTAAACTTTCTGTAAGTTTAACAATAATTCCACAACACAATTTTCCGCTCTTCTATTTTCTTTACATTGAGAATGCGCTAATCAAAATCTCTTGAACTGTAGTCATGCGCTTAGTTTTTCATTCACCAAAATATTTACGTGAAGTCGTATTGTATATTTAAATTTTACGCTTACGTCATTAGAAAATCTATTTTGCACGTACATAAAAATGAAAAATAAAAAAGAGAGAAAATTCCATTTCCCAACAACAACCACAACAAAAATGATGGGCAAAATAATAATAATAATAATGCTTTGCGTTGTGTTGTATGAGATCTCAGTTGAGATGGGAAAACCGAATAATTTTCCTCTCATGACGTAGATTGGATTTTATTATTATAATTTTTTGCTTTTCGTTGGTTTTGGGAAAACAATGATTTTTTTTATTGTACTGTTGATATTTTTGTTGTGGTTGTTCAATAAAAACGAGAATGTGTTTGTAATTTGTGATTTTCATATAGTTTTTTGGTGCATGAAAATATGTTGAAAGTATAATCAACCGTGTGTTTTGTCTGATACGAAAATTTTCCCGATTTATTGCTCTTTTATATAAGTATCGTGTGGGTGTGTGTGCGGTGTATGTACACATGAATGCGATGTAATATTCTGTAATATACGTCAGCAAAATGCATGAATAGAGAATAAATGGGGCGAAAAATTAGGTCATTGAATTTATATGTGAGTTTTCATATATCGGATTATCTTTTGGATGCCATCGTTTTGTGGTCTTCTCCGAATAGGTCGGTGTGTGTGTGGGTGTTGTAATTTTTTTATTGATTTATTCGACACGACACAAAAAAAATTCAGCTGAGGTGGTTATACCCGGAAAATACATAAAAAATTAATTAGATAGACTTTATCACCTGCGACGAAAATGTGTAAACATGATTTTATGTACCAGCGCGCGATAAATTCTCACGTTTTTCACATTTATAGGGTTACAGATTAAATTGTTTAAACAAACAAACCACACATAACAAATAAATCAGCTAAAAATTGATAGCTGCCCCATATTTCTGAACAACAAAATCAGAAAATGTTTTTCTTCTTCTTCTTCTTCTTCTTAAGTTTTAGTCGCATCGTTTTCGTTTTTAGTTTTTCTCATTTCCTCATTATATTTTCCAACAAAAAATAAAAAAACTCATTTTTCTTTTCACAAAATATTAGTATTTTTTGTTTTACTATAAAAATTGTCGAGACATGAAAATTTGAAAATAAAACTTTGCCTCAGCATTTCCTAAACATGACCGGTGAAGGTGTACTGTGTATACTCGTATATCGATATTATTACATTATTTTATTGGGGTGGAAAAATTTCTGGTGGGTTGTCTCATATAAGCATATAATATAATACGTTTACAAACTGTTTATCGAAATAATGTATATAGCAGCAGTTACTGACATGCAGAGGGGTATTGGAAGTAGTTTGAGTTTCATACATCCTCGACTCCTCAAGGTGCTTATACTGGGTAACTCTATCCGAATTAAACGATGTAGTGTATTTCTATAAAGCTAATCATGAAATCAGCATGGGGCTTGCGGAACAGATAAAATGCTCGGTGGAACAAATACATTGCCATTCCTAAAAATTCATGATTAATTTTTCTCTGGTCGAAAACCACGTGGTAAATTTTTTTTTACATGTGCGATTACAATTTTTATTAAGTATGTGAGACAAACAAAATAACATAAAAGAAAATCAATTCATTTTCAACAATCAAAACATCGCCAAATACAAGTTTGTGCATAGTCTGCTATCACTCTCGACAACACAGGAGAAGAAGATCAATTACGTCTTACAAAATCCTCCAGTCCAATACCGATGGGCGTATAAATTAGAAGTCATACTCTGCATAATTGAATTATAGGTGGTCAAAATTCATAAGACATGTGGCACATAATTAAATCGTTGACCGGCAAGAATCTCACGGCCAAAATCATTATAAACCGGTGGATCAGACAGCTCCTTGGTTACATTCAAACAGCGCTTATCTCTCAGAAGAGGATTTCGCTGACAATGTCACGACATGCATGAACAAATAATGCGAACAAATAATGCCCGAAGCTCTAACACAAACAATTTCTCCTTCGAGAAAATTGAAATCAAGATGAAAACAGGGAAGTTTCATTCGCAAAAGCAACCAACAATCACCAAGATATCAATATCTACAAAACTGGTGTTGGTATCATGAGCAATTTTGCAACAAAGCATCCAAATGTATCAAACCATGCAATTTTGCTACCCAGCAAATAAAATCCGCAAATACTGGTTGACCAAACCAGTAGCACTGATTTAAGCGTAATTCCATATCACAGATATTATAGCTTTATCGCAAATTTGATCCAATCCGTCACAAAGTTGTTTTCCTAGAAAACCAACACATGGTGGAACTAGGAATCTGCCGACCTTCTTCTTCAGCAATATCGTGTCCATTACACATGGTATGAAGAAGAAAGATAATGACTGGAGACCATGTGGTTATTACAGAAGACTTAACGGAGTCACAATTCCTGACTGGATAGGGTAACCCCTCATTCAAAATTTCTTGAATCTAAACGATATCGTGTGAGGATATCATATCATTCCGATTCTTCCCGACGATATCCCTAAAACCGCAATTGCGACACTTCCTACTTATTCGTATACACTCAAAAGCTATTTGGACCCAGAAATGCTGCACAAACATTCCAGCGTTTCATCAACGAAATCGCGAGCGATCTCGATTGCGTTTTAGTGTATATTGACGACAGTACCGTAGCATAAAAAGATGAGAAACAACGCTTACTCCATTTGGGACAAATTCCAAAAATTGCATCCAAAGGACGAATTAGAGAACTCGCAGAAATACTTCCCCAATTCACACACAATTGGCAAGTCTTCTCAAGAAACCCAAAACGCCTCAAAATGTTCCTTGGCCTGAATAATGTCAAATTGCATTTCTTCAGCTCAAAAAAACTTATAAAACTTATAGCTCTTTAGCTCTGTTAGCATGTCCGCTAAATGTTACAAAAGTCTTATAGCAACTAAATAAAGAGACTTTGCAACCTCTTTCATTTTTCTCCAAGAAATTACCAGATGGTGAAAGAAAATATTCTGCATTTGATTGCTTGCAATCTTCCAAGAAATTCCACACTGTCAACATACAAGAAGCATTCTTTTCATAAACCGACCACACACGTTCGATGTTATTAAGTTGATCCATGAATTTTTCTGCTACTTTGATGCGAATTTCACTGCTTGCCTCATCCATTGAAACATTCGGATATAAAACGGTGACATCAAAAGACACGATTATTTCATCTTTCCCGATAATTGTATTGTTGATCTTATTCATAAAGTCTATTGTATTTTTAACCTAGATCCAGGACGACTTTAGGATTCCGTTATGACCTTTAATCAACGACATTGAAAGTTTTTCTGTGGGTGCACATATGTCGGATACTATAGATTCAATTTTGTGACGTTATTTGTGTATCTTTGGTAATGCGTTTAACAACATGACAATGTGACGGATGTTGGGTGATAATGTGATGTTCAACTATGTTGTGTCATGGTGGTTTGTGCTCTTCGTTTAACATTTTACTTGGCTTGAACGATTTTAATAAAATTTGGCGGGGCAGGGGTTTCGAATGCAAGGAAATGATTACAAGGAGTACTGATTTCCGGATAATTCAGTTAGGAGTCCTCCGAATGGGCCGTAATGTTGCACCATATTGCATGATGTTGCACAATGTTGAATGACGATGCACAATATTTCGTTGTGTTACACCATGTTGTGGCATGTTGCACCATGATGCTTAAACTTGAATCGTGTTGTGGGATGTTGCTAGATATTGTACCATGTTGCTTCCTATGTATCATGTTGCGTGATTTTTTACTATATGGCGTCATGTTGCTTCGTGTTGTATCGTGTGTTTTTCGTTAATTGGTTATCTGGCGTTAAGTTAGATCATAATGCGGAATACTGCTCCATGTTATGTTTCGCGTATTTGAAAATGTTGGTTGTTAATATTGATATGTAGCATTCATTATCTCATTAATGTTTTGACTCGGGTCTCTTTATTTAATACTTTTCGACTAGCTTGATTTTGATAAAAGTTGGTGAAACGAATGCAAAGAAATGCCAGGAATTGATTTCGATGGATGGTTATTTAGGGATGATTGGTTTAGGAGATCCGTCGGTGGGGGTCAGGCCTTTTTTCAAATTTTTTCAGCTCGAACGATTTAGATAAAAATTCCGTTGATAAGGGTTTTGTAATGCCAGGAATGAAGTGCGATGGGTCATAATTTTGGGCAAATTCAATTAAAGTTTTCTGGTCGAACGACTTTTAATCAAAATGAGTGAGATGAGCTTTCGGGCGCTACGAATCGATTGTGATGAGTCTTAAATTCTGGAAAAATTGTTTAGGGGTCCTCAAATGGGTTCTGGGCCAGTATTTAAAAAAATACTTAGAACGATTTAGTAATACACACACATACGTGACGCAATCGAAAGGTTTAGATCTGGCAAACTATTTTGAAAGGAATAACAACTCCAGAGTACAGCAATTAAAACGATGGTCAATGAAAATTAAAAATGTGTTTAATTGTTTGCCGATATGTTAATAGATCATAATTGGTTTTTAATTGTTTTGTATTCAGAATTAAATGAAAAACTGATATTTGTTTCGAATTTGTGCAACGTATATTACTAAATGACAGAAAAACTCCCAATTCAACCACCTTTGACCGAACAAGGCTCGCCGCTCCTGAGACTGTTTTATTATATTCCGACGATAAACAAATTTTCTAATTAAACTCGATCAAGGATTGGTGTGTGTATATAGGTAAAGACCTGCACCTAAATGCGTGTGCAGTTAATTTTGTTTATTCATTTGCATCAAATTTCTGATTTGGGGATAGTTTTTGATAGTTGGCTCGAATTTGACTGTAACTTTAAATCCATTTGTTAAAAATTCTAATAATTTTTAAATTTTACATTTAAAATATGTTCTGAATTTATGGATCAAAAAGAACTCATAAAGTTGGTTAGAGTGACGGTCTCACGGCCCTGAACTCATTGTGTCAAACAAGGCAGTATTGTTTATCAAGAGCAGTATCATTTTGTGTTTCTATGTAAGTTTACCTAGATCTGTCGCTGATTTTATTATGTTCCTTAGTTCTTCCACAGAGTGTGGTAGTGGTTGGCTGTCCAGGGTTTTGGATGTGCTAGCTCTGAAGTTGGCCTAGTATTATTTGATGCGCTTTAGATGTAGGGTATCTGTGCCAATGGTATCACGATGAATGTGGTTAGCATTGCCTGTTTTGCGTTCAAGACACCCAAAACAATCATTACATCGTGTTTGGTAATTTGTTTTTAAAACACTTTCGAGGTGGTCATGTACGTTCTAGCTACGTGTGAGAAAGCAACTGATTTAAAACAGTAAACCATTTTTAAATGGGAACACAGATTTTTCGTAAAGGTCCAACAGTCTAGTAAATGTCACTTACATAATTTAGAAGTACAAATATAAGTTGCTTAACAAGGATAAACTCAATGATATCCTCATAGAGCGAGATATTAGTATAAGCTGGGGCACTGCTACCACGGGGAAGCCACACATAACTAATTTTGTACCGAGGACTAAAGCCGTTATTATTTTTTGTGACGACCTATATGTTTATTTAGATAATATGAAACTGTGGGATTTACTTGCCATTGGATAAACTCAAATTTTTTAAGGGGACCGTGTACCAACTGTAAGCAATATACACTGGTTGAACTAAGGTTGGCGCTGAAGTTGTGAGGCAACTCAAGCTCCATTTCTCTCGAAACTTTCGTATCCTGGCTTACAGGCTCTAGATGAAGAATATCAAAAGGCACTATTTGGTCGTGTTAATCAACGTAAAATATTTATACATCGAGGTGACACAAAAAGTGGTAATGTTCCTTATCTTAATTACACTAACAAAGGATAAAAATAAAATTTCCATTGTAATTTTAAACAATATTCAATTTCTTTATTCCATTCAGCATCAGTCATCCGTTTTTCATATATCTTCCGCGATTACTTTACTTATTGGTAGGTCAGTCCCACCGAATCTTGTAGTAGTTCCCCGAACACTAAAAGTCAAAAATTCCATTCTGTAGTTTAAATCATGCACACCAAGCGATTTTATACCTTGAACACCTTCTCTAATTACTGTTTGATAATCAAGACACACAAATGAACAGTAAACTCGTTCTGGATGTTCAAGATGAGTACGAACCACTTGCCCTGAAATATGAAACAGGGTACCATTTTTCGATATTTTTAATTTACGTACTCGATGTCGTGTTGGTACCTCGGTGAATGAGCCATATGCGATTATTAGTCTTCCTTGGATTCTGTACGATCCTTTTATCTCGAAATCTTCAATTGATTTCTTTAAATATTTCACTTCATGTCTAGTTTTAAGTAGTTCATGTGCTGTTTAAATGTCTGCAGATGTTGTTCTGGCGGCCGCGATACCACCTCCGTTACACTAGTTTACACTGATGGGATTCATTTAAGTGTTAAGCGTCAAGCGATCGTAGTTATATTACACCGGTTAGATCAATGAAAACGAACGATAACATGTCAAAAATACTTTCACTCGTAGTACTCGCCGTTCGTGTCAAATACTATGAAGCTGTGATCAAAGCAATGTTAGAACCGATTTGATAAAATACCTGCCAATATTAGAATTCGACAAAAGGATTCATTCAGGACGGCGCGAAAACGTTTTCGTATGAAGAAGATTCCAAAATTAATTTCGTCGACAGCCCAGGCAATGTTAATAGAAAATTGATACTCGATTTACACGTAATGGGTTTTCCAATAGGAATGATATGATTTTTAAGTGACGTTTCGGCCATTTGTAATATGCCATGATCTGTCATTTTTTGTTTCATTGTATTCAGTAATGTTTACAATTTCATCATGGTGAGATATATTCAAGAACAACGTTTACAAATTATTCAGTTTTATTATCAAAATAATCGTTCTCCAATTGCAACTATTCGTGCGCTTTTGCCATTTTATAGTCGTAATAATCGTCCAAGTGTGCGTTGAATCGTTGAAAATTTTGAGCGTACATTTTCTTTCCATAATTTTGAAGTGCCAATAAGACAAAGATTCGCTCAAAGTAATGCAAATATTGCTGCCGTTCAGGCAAGTGTTGCTGAAGACCGCAATTTGTCGATTCCAAGACGTTCTCCAGAATTCTGACAGTCTCAAACCACAACCTGGTGGATTTTGAGAAAGGATTTGGGTTTGCATCCGTATAAAATTGTTCTCACTCAAGAACTGAAGCCATTAGACCACCGTAAACGTCGTGAATTTGCTGATTTTGCCTTGGAACAAGACTCACTTTCATCTGAGTGGTGCGGTAAATAAACAAAACTGTCGATTCTGGTGCGAAGAAAATCCACAAATTATTCATGAAAAATCATTACATTCACCTAAATTGACAGTTTGGTGTGGTTTTTGGTCTGGTGGAATCATCGGTACGTATTTTTTTCGAAATAAAGCTGGTAACACCGTTACTGTCAATGGAGATCGGTATAGATCGATGATAACCATCTTGACAACATTTGGTTTCAACAAGAAGGGGCTACGTGCCACAAAGCATGTGCAACAATTGAATTATTGCAAATCATATCACTCTTATTGATTGGAAAACCCTATATTTTATCTTCAATTTAAAGAGAGGCGAGGAATTCCAATTGCACCCCACTCAGGTCTAAATCTGCTTTGATCACAGCCTTATAGTATCTAAGTTTAATTATTTCATTCCAAATAAACAGTTAAGCAGGTTGGTATTACAGTTAAAAAAAATCTATACAAATTTACTCTCAACAGTAATAAAATTAAAATAAAATTTTTCAAGGTAAGAAACAATTTAAACTTTTTTTGTTTATGGGGAATCCCGAAGAGACGAAAAAATTCGGCGTTGGTTAAGTTATTTAAAAAGTACTGATAGAGTATGATGTTTTGTCTGCAAATTATTCTCCGTTCGGAGTGTATCCTTATCGAATGAAGGATTATGTGATTGGGCTCATTTCGGTGAACGGTTATCGAGCCACGAAAGAAGCGCGGATCATTTAGAATCTTTACCATCGACCATGCACGTCAAAAATATTTATAAAATATCTAGGTATATTGTATTTGGCGGAACACAATTTAGCCTTTAGAGGAAATTCTGACGTATTATTTGCTCAAAAGAATGGAAATTTTATGGGACTAATTGAGTTTATTGCTAATTTCGACCCAGTCTTAAAAGAACATTTATCAGGAACGGCAAATAAAATCAAAAGGCAAAAACGAAGTAATACTTATTTATTGCATTCTATTCAAAACGAATTTATTAATGCGATGGACAATAAAGTCCGGCAAAAAATTGAAGGTTCGATAAAAAGGGCGAAATATTATTCCATAATACTAGATTGTACTCCTGATGTTAGCCATAAGGAGGAGCTCTCTGTAAGTCTCCACTCTGTGGATATTAAAGAAAGTTTTCCAACATTCGAGGTGGTTCAAGAAACAACCGGACGAGCTTTGTCATCAAATATTATCAGCATTCTACAAGGTGAGGGGATCAATTTGTCAGATTGTCGAGGGCAGGGATTTGACAATGGAGCAAATATGAGCGGAATATATAATGGAGTGCAAACCCATATTACAAGAGAGAACTCAAAGGCATTATTCGTACCATGTGGTCGCCATAATTTAAATTTATTACTCGGTGATGCTACTAAATCTTCCGTCAAAGCTCTCAATTTATTTGGTATTGTTCAGAAAGTGTATACAATATTTTCTGCATCAACGACACGATGGGATCTCTTAATAAAACATGTGAAATATCTAACACCGAAACCTTTTTCAGAAAGCTTTATATCTATAATTTCCAAAAATTTTAGATGCTTTGACTGAGCTTGAAAATTCCGTAATTGACAATAAAATTAAGCACGAATTTTTTTTCGTGTTGTTATCAGTTCTGTCTTTGGCTAAATCCAACGAGAATGCTTCTAACAACTATATTGACTCAATATTTAAAATCGTTGCGTCATTAGGAAAATTCGACCATTATTTGATTATGAAGCTGGCGATGATGCTATAAATGATGGAAAAGTAAATTTTAAAACCGATTATTTTTTGAGAATTGTCGATACTGCTATTGTGTCATTTAAGAAACGATTTGAATCACATAAAAAATTATTAAAAATTATCTTCGCTCCACCATTAGTCAAGAAAGATTTACAATTTTGTCAATAGAAAATGAAACAGCAAAAAATATCGACTTTGCCGATGTCATTTCTGAGTTTGCTTCAAAAAGAGGAAGAGGGCTTTTTTATAATGATTTGCTGTATATGCTAGTTACGGCTTAGAAAATAGCGTATTTTTTATTTACTGAATTAAGCTATTAATTTTTAAATTTGAAATATATTAAAGAGTTGTTCCTGTTTCCATTGTTTTATACGTAGGTGCTACCTATAATAATAGGTACTGCTCGTATTACAAAATGAATTCTTATTGTTTATAGAGGATTAAACCTCTTAGGGAAACCTCTTTAAAAAAGCGGGTCGACTTTCCTACCTCGACAATATATTAACATGTCAAGTGATGTGGAAACGTGATCGATTTAATGAAATATCTGCTATCAAAGATCCTTAATTTATCGTCGTCCACAGGGCCTCGCAAAATATCAAGCCGAGCCTGGATCAGATATTTCCAATTCAAACACAATTGATGAACCTTTCAAACAATTTTATTTACCTTACGTATTTGGCCGCTGAACGTGAATAACTTGTCATGAAAGGATTGCCGTTAGAAGTTCTTGAAACTTCTTCTTGAGGCACAAATTGTAAATTTGTAAATTTATAAAATTTTTAAGTTTTATAATTAGAAGATGTTCAGAATTTACGTTGGTTAGACTGATTCCTCACGGCCATGCACTCGTTGTGTGACTGCCTTGTTTGTTGAGTACCTCTCTCAATTTGTGTTTCTATAGGTTTAGATTTTTACCTAGATTTGTCGTCGAATCATTTTTTATCGCTTATTTTATTATATTCCTTAATTCTTCCACAGAGTGGGGTAATGGTTGGCTGTCCAGGGTTTCGGATATGCTAGCTCCGAAGATGCCTAGTATTATTTGGTGCTTTAGATGTGCGCCCAGATGTGAGTCTGGGCCAATGGTGCCACGATTAATACTAACAATAATATCTCTACAACGTGTTGGGTAAGACAGCATTAGACAACACTTTCGTGGAGGTCATAGAAAATACGACATATTCTGATTTTACCTCCGTTGAAGCATGTACGTTCACAAATGATATGTTGAAATGACGTGTATGCAATTTGAGTACGTATATCCATTTGATTATAGGTCTAAAATACGTTACCAATTAGAGTAAATGATTGCTGATCAAAAAACCAATTTCGAACTCGTGCCTGTATAAGTTGTTATTGTGGTAAATAGTGAACCCGGGACGACTGTGATTAATGATGTGCAACTAAATCGAACTTGTGTTGAGATGTATGGTCGCAGGTTTGTTGGAGGCTTTTCTGGCGGATTAAGCTGAATACATTGCAAGTTCCAAATTTTAAATCGTTGAAGTAAATTCGAATTTGTCGAAGTTTCGTAACAATTATTTTTTAAAATTCTTTTTAACTTGAAAAGATCACTCTAGTTATCGGTGGCCACCTAACCACTTGCTGAAGTTGCAAACAATAGAAGATATGTTCTGGGGTAATCTCTCTGTCCGAATTCCAACCTGCGCACATGCCTCCTTGAAAAATTATTATTTAATGGTACGGCAATTTTTGAAAGA